>OY757920.1:73958350-74020850 GCA_963585895.1 Sepioteuthis lessoniana | reverse complement strand
CAGCAGGGCAAGAAAACTATTCAGGAGTGAACATTTAAATTTTCCTGGTAAAGAGCTCAATGTAACAGATATTACAGAGCAATACTTTCATTAAGAAAAAAAAAATGTGTGTTTGTGTGTGTGTGTGCAGGTGTGATATATACACTTCCGTTTTCAGTCTTGACATGCATACATGAACTATTCGACTTGCTCACCTAGTCGGCTGGGGGTGTAGAATACACCAACTGCTTCTCTGCAGAGGGGTAAGACATCCCCCAACGAGTGTCCTAGATATGACACTTAACAATCTGATGGTGAGGTTCCAGTGATGCTGGAGCTTTGGGGAATGCAGAGCACTCCTTCATTACCATTGCTCCTTGTCCGGGAATTGTAGCACCAGATAGGGCCCTATGTACGGGTTAAAGAGAAATAACTACATACTTATGCTAAACTAAATTGTTTGAATTAGAACTGTTTGACTAAACTGAATAGCTTAAATAAAAATGTTTTAGACGATTAAACTGTATTTCATTTAAACAGCGTACTTACGCAAAACTGAATTGTTTGAAATGGAACTGTTTTTTTGACATTGGAACTGTACTTACACTATACTGAATTGTTTCATACAGAACTGCTTTGACATTTAAGAGTGTGTAAACTAAATCTGTAAGTATACTAAACTGAATTAACTGAATTAGAACTGTTTTGACAATTAAACTGTCTACTCATGCTAAAATGAATTATTTGAAATTGAGTTGACTATTCGCATTTAAATGGATTTGGCTTTAAATAACCTAGAAAGGTTGATATGCCATAAAAGCCAACCAACTAACCAACTTATTCGACTAGCCACATAAGCCCTTTGTTAATTGTCATGAAACTGCATGCAGAACTACTAATACATTTTAGATAAGCAGATAATAGAAAAGTATTACCCCAAATCACACACACACACACACACACACATATATAGGATTTAGCAGAAAATAACACAGAAGGGTTGATATGCCTTAAAACATAATCAAACGAAGTAACAAATCTGCAAAAATCTTTATTAGTTTTTATAGTTTTATAAAAAGTGGTTGTATTTCGTCAACAAAAAAATGTTCACCTATGTTCTTTTTTCTGGTTTGGTTTGGTTTGGTTTGGTTTTATGGCGTATCAATCATTATAGGTTATTTAATGCCAATAATCAGTTCTATTTCAAACAATTAAGTGTAACATAAGTACCGCTGAAATGTTAAAATAATTCTATTTCAAACAATGCAGTTTAGCATAAGTACACAAGTTTGTTTTTGTTTACACAAAGTTAAAAGTAAAAACAGTTCTATTTCAAGAAATTCAGTTTAGCATAAGTAAACAGTTTAGCTACATTTGACCAATAGATAGGATCCTATCAGGTACTACCACTCCACTCCCGGTTAGAGTGGCCCTCTGAGAAACGCCAGTAACGAGGTACTTCGCATTCCCCAAAGCTCCAGCGTTACTGGAGCCCTAGCATCAGATTATTTATTGTTATATCCTGGACACTTGTTGGGAGTATCTTACCCCTCAGCAGAGACGCAGTCGGGGTATTCTCCCGCCCCAGCCGACTGAGCCATTTTTTCTTTCTGGGTGAGCCTTAGAAACTTTTAACTGTCCTCTCAAAATATATATAAAATAGTTTTCTAAAAACTTTTCAGATTTTTCTTAACCTTCAACTTTTAATTTGTTCATAACTCTTAGAAATATCGTAGAAAATTCGACTTATTTTTAAATGCCTTGAATTTATTTGTTTTAGAAACTTTTGAAGTGCGATTGTCCACTGAATATAGAGTTGGAGATTTTCATTGAAAACAGTTTTTCATGGTGTAATTGCTTCTTTTCTTAGCTGGGTACGCCTGAAGAGACTTGTTGATTCACTTTCAGAAAATGCTCATGTTCACAAAGATTAAAGCCTAATATGAAGCTCAAAATACTTCAGTAAACATTTATTTTCATTGCGTAATTGCTACTTTTTATGCCTTCTCACGCCTGAATAAACTTTTGAAACAGGAATATTTCACATATAGTTATTTATGAAAATAAATTTGCAACATAACTTTCGAGAGGTGAAGGTAAATAGATGAATAGAAGAATAACAGATTTATGCGTATAACTTTCTCTCTCTCTCTCTATATATATATATATATAGAGAGAGAGAGAGAGAGCGAGAGAGAGACATACATACATACATATATACATATATATATATATATAGAGAGAGACATACATATATATATATATATATATATATATATATTGAGAGAGAGAGAGAGAGACATACATACATACATATATATATATATATAGAGAGAGAGAGACATACATACATACATATGTATATATATATATATATATATGTATGTATGTATGTCTCTCTCTCTCTCTCTCTATATATATATATATATATGTATGTATGTATGTCTCTCTCTCTCTCTCTATATATATATATATATATGTATGTCTCTCTCTCTCTATATATATATGTATATATGTATGTATGTATGTCTCTCTCTCTCTCTCTATATATATATATATATATATAGAGAGAGAGAGAGACATACATACATACGTACATATATTGGCCTAATAAGTAGAGTGATTCGCCAGTGGTCAAAGAGTCCGGTGTTCAATCCCAGGTCGAGTCATACCAAAAACTAAAAAAATTTTACTTGATGCCGCCTTGCTTAGTACTCAGCACAATATGGTGAGGATCAAGGGTAAAGTGGCGCAATCCTTGGAATGGTGTAGCGCCCTACCCTACATTTCCGAGTAGTATCTTTTGAAAAGGGAGCTTTCGGATCACCCTCGACTAAGGTCGCCAACTTTACTTACTAGTTGATATCTACCTCATTCTGTCCTTTATATATATATATATATATATATATATATATATATATATATATATATATATAAGGACAGAATGAGATAGATATAAATAAACTGATGCATATGTATACACACACATCAATCTATCTATAGTGAGAAAGAGAAAGAGTTCTGCGGATTGATAGATTTACAAGTTCATTTCCAAGTATCTACATATATATATATTAGTTATTTTGTTTTTGACTTTTATAGTGACACGTATTATAGCTCATCCTATATGTAATCATGATTAGCCACATTTCTGTTAATTCCGTCTGATGATTGTGAACACCACATGAAACTTGAACTAACTATTTATATAAAGTCAACACTTCGACCACGAGCAGGACGAGATACTGGGTCAATTTTTTGCGGTGTAAATTCAGTCTGCCCCGTTATTTTCCCACAGCTTGGTGAAGAGATGGAATCATGCCTTTCGGAAGAGCATTAGCTCGTCCCGGATTTAATTTTGAGTCACCGATTCCATTTTGTACGACTATAACTGTAATATTAGTTGCTTCTCAGTCTATTTGAATGACTGCATCCGTGTAATTCATTTGGAGGTGTTCGCATCGGGTGAAATAATAGCAGTAAAGAGAATTTATATTCAGGAAAATTTCAAAGCTAGGACATGTGTTCAAGACTTAACTAAAGACAGAAAATAGGTAACCATTCCAACGCTGTTGAAGATCGAACTCTGTCCTCCAATTCCATCTTCCAGGAAAATAAACGTTAACGTTATCCTACCTTCTTCAAAAATGCTCCAGAATAAAAGTTGTCATCGATTGTCGATTGTATACCACAGGGTAAACTCATTAAATGTTTACATGCACACCTACAACTAACTTTTTGTTGGAGAAGACGTGGCAACCATAAGGGGCGTTGCAAAAAAATGTATGTTCGGCTACCCCAAGCCGCCACGACACAACGCATTTAAAAAGAACAAGAAGAAAAGAAATCTGGTCAAAACCGAAGTAAAATGAGCCCTTTTAATCTTCTTAACAATTGCTTGAATAACTTTTTTTTTATTTCTCGTGCAAAAACGTGAAATGCGAGACTCATGCAACGAAAGAAACATTTAACGCACACGAAACAAAACTTTACAACATCAACAAGGAATAAACACAACACAAATATACAGTGAAGAAAGAAAAAAAAAGTGATAGCAAGGTGGTTAAATAGTGATTTACTAAGCAATTTGCATAGACGTGGTGCAAGGCCGAATGAATGGGGCACCCAATGAGACTCGAACTCACTCGTGAAGGTTTGCTAACAAATAAGGTCTACAAAATAGTTTGAATTTTGTTTTTATTATTTCTTTTGAATTTTTAAAATGCTACACTTGTTGACGATTTAATAAACTTCCTGACGCTTAAATGAATTTTAAGAATTTAAAAAGAAAAGGCTTCTAAGGAAGATTCTCTCTCTCTCTCTCTCTCTCTCTCTCGCGATAGAGGGAGAGAGAGAAAGAGAGAATTCTCTTTTTGGCTTAATGTTTTTTTCTATTTGGCCTTGAAAAACATTTTCCTTAGTCCATATATATTGAGTCAGGAAACTAAATCTGGACTCAGGAAAAGGTTTTATCATATTTACCAACCATTCCGATAGGGCAGGATATGACACAAGGTCAATTTTTTAAGCGGAGTTTAAATGGTCTGAATTCAGAGTATTCCTTCTCCTAGACTAGTTGCCTCACTACGGCTGAAGAACGCAGTCTATCCTACTATTTACCCATAGCTGGAGGGAGAATAATTAGATTCATACCTTTCCCAAGGGTATTAGTGCTATGTGAAATGCAATCAATCTCGTCCAGGATTTGAACTCGTGTCGTCGTGTCCATTTCGTACGACGATAAAGGAAAAGGTTTTATAATTTTTAAAAAAAAATTTATAAAGTTAATAAGGTCTCTGTCATGTAACCTCCGACATTCTTCTTCAACGATTGTTAGCTGGTGTCCAATACCCATAGGAATTCAAAGGTAAAATTAATTTTTTTTATCGTTCGTAAACTCAAATTGGTGGCGTAATGATTATCGTCGTCGAAAATGAACTCGGGAACCCGAGTTCAAATCCTGAACAAAGCAGTTTGCATTTCACATCATACTAAAAGACTTTGGAAAGTTATGAATCCAATTATTCTTCGTCCAGCTATGGGTAAATAGTAGGTCTGCCCGTGGTGTAATGGTTATCGTCGTAGGAAATGGACACGACGATACGAGTTCAAATCCTAGCCGAGACTGATTGCATTTCACATAGCACTAATACCCTTGGGAAAAGTATGAATCCAATTATTCTCCCTCCAGCTATGGATAAATAGTAGGACAGACTAGGTTCTTGAGCCTTGGTGAGCCAACTAGTCTAAGTGAAGGAAAAATCTGAATTCAAACCCGTTAAACTCTGCTTAAAAATTGACCTTGTGTCATATCCTGCCCTATCGGAGGGGTTGGTAAATATGGTATATAGTTGGGCAGACTGTGCTCTTCAACCTTGCTATGGTAGCCATTTTAAAACTGGAAAAACACTGAATTCAAACCATTTGCAAACATTATGAAGGATATAGATCAAGAGAGGGATGTTTACCGTGAGAGGGATGTTATACATGCTCGTGACATGCAACATGAGTAGCTTCCATCTCTATGACCAACCCAGGCTACGGGACCGATGATAGAGAGAGTTAGAAATGGATGCAAATAGAGAGAAAGAGAGAGAGAGAGAGAGAGAGTGTGTGTGTGTGAGAGAGAGAGAATGGATGAGTAACGCTAAACACAGTCTCATTGAATTCTTTTCAATATGAGGTTTGTTTCTTATACGTTTCTCAAATGGTTTTTTTTGTATAGATGCTTGATTTTTAATAGATTCAGCCGAGCACATATAGCAAATAGCTTCCTTCAGTAGCCTTGTTTGCCTGTATTACTCCCAGTATATTATTGGCCCAGTCGGCTTGGGCTGTAGAATATACCGACTGCATGTCTGCACATTGGTAAGACTCCCCCAACAAGTGGCCCGGTCGGCTGGGGCAGTAGAATACACTGACTGAATCTCTGCTGAGTGGTAAGACTTCCCCCAAAAGTGTCCTGGATATGATACAAAACAATCTGATGGTGAGGTTCCAGTAATGCAGGAGCTTTGGAGAATGTGGGGTACCCCTTTATTGCCATCGCACCAAGGTCAACTCTGGCTCGGAGCGGTAGCACCTAATAGGGTCCTATCTATGGGTCAATAGAGATACTTATGCTGAACGAAGTTGCTTGAAACATAACTGTTTTAGTATGCTAAACGGAATTGTTTGAAATAGAACTGTTTTTGACATTAAACTTTGTACTTATACTAAGCTTAATTGTTAGAAACTTATCAAAATGACTTAATTCGACGTTAAATGACCCAAAAAGAATTGATACGCAGTATTAACAAAACGACCAACCCAGTCTATAACTCAGACTTCATTCTATAAGAAACTGTATCCAACTTTTTTATTCCATATTTGGTCACACGTAACACAAGTAAAATTATCCCCGCATTCTTACTTTTAATTCATAATTCTAGGAGCTGGTTTCATCTTTCTAATGTCTAATTTTAAATGAGCGAGTAACTGATTTTAATGGCATGTCAACCCGTCTAAGGGGATTTAAGCTTAGATGTGTGATAATCGCTTTCATTGTACGGTTACATTTACACTTGTAGATTTTTCTTATGAGATCTTTTTTTCATACTGTTTTATCGAATGCGAGCAACTTTTAAACTAATATATTTGACCCACTGATGAGATCCTAACAGGTACAACGACGCCCTGTCAGAGTGGATCTGGGAGTAATAGCAATGAAGAGATAGCCCACAATACCGAGATTTTTGAGAACTTAGATGCACTTTAGCGTCTTACCCCTCTGCAAACACCGTCTACAGGGAAGTAACTATACTTAGAGGAAGCTACTAAAAACATTATTATTAATAATCATAATTTTAACTTGTAAATTTTTTCTACTTAGAGCAAGAGTCCCCATGATATAGTTGCTGGACTGCGACATCGTAGAAAGCGACTTCGAACTTAAGTGGTGCCGTTGCAGTCAATTTCACTCTAATACTCTCGACAGGTGCCCGTGGTGTAATGGTTATCGTCGTAGGAAATGGACACGGTGACATGAGTTCAAATCCTGGACGAGACTGATTGAATTTCGCATAGCACTAATACCGTTGGGAACCGTATGAATCCAGTTATTATCCCTCCAGCTATGGGTAAATAGTAGGGCAGACTGAGTTCTTCAGCCTTGGTGAGGCAACTAGTCGAGGAGAAGGAAAACTCTGAATTCAAACCTGTTAAACTCCGCTTAAAAAATTGACCTTGTGTCATATCCTGACCGAGCGGAGGGGTTGGTAAATATGAATACTCTTGACAGTTATCGATTAAATAGAAGTATAACACTTTTCAACAACAAGGATTCATTTGGCATTAAATAACCCATGAAAGTTGATATGTCATTAAAAACAATGAAACCAAGCCTACGTATGCATTTTTTATAAAACCTTTACAATACCATGAGGATTCCCCTACTGCTAAAAGGGAAGTAATTATTACAAATAATGGAGAACTATTTCGCCTTTAAATGAATAGCAAAGTTGGTGACCGTAGTCGATGGTGACCCAATTGCTCCCAATCCAATAGCAACAACACTGAGGTAAAGGGAAAGGTGGTATTCCTTTGCATTGATCGGTCCACTTTTCTCTTGATATATACCTTATAATGCTGATAGTTAAACAAGGGGGTACCAAGTACCATTTTTGTATCTTTGGTATGACTTGTACAGGGATTGAACCCGAAAAAAATTTACTAAAAGTTTTGTAAAAGCAAAAAGACTTTTCAGCGTTTACTATATATTCGTGTTCTGTTTCAATCTAAGTTTAACCTATCTCTAATATACAAGCTAAATCGGCTCGGGCTGCAGATTACACCAACTGCATCTCTGCAGAGAGGTAAGACCTCCCACCAACGAGTGTCCTGGATATTACATTAAACAATCTGATGATGGGGATTCAGTCTCGGAGCCTTGGGGAAGGTGGAATATCCCTTCATTACTGTTGGGTATCACCTACCTTTTCAGCATAATGAGCTAGGCCATCTACCATATATAGAAGTAGCTCTAATACCAGACCAGAGATCAGTCGAGATCAGTCTGAGACCAGTCTACGATCAGTCTACGTCTACGAGTCTGAAGGCGTTTCCTATTGTTGAAGTATATTTTTACTCTATCACTAATCCTGTGTTCTTCTTACTGACAGTCTCTCTCTTGTAAATACTCTTTCCTGTAAATATAACTATTTCCTCACAAATCGTGGTTTTTATTATTATTATAACTACTTGTGTTCACTAACCAGAACACAACAATTACTATTGCTCCTGGGTCAACTCTGACCCAGATTGTTAGCATCTGATAGGGTCCTATCAATGGATCAAAGAGAACTGTTTAACATTTAAACTGTGTGCAAGCAAATGACTTATGTTAGATTGAACTGTTAGAAATTTAAAAAAATTGACTATTTACTTTTGTGTGAACTATTGACTGATGTTTAATAGTTACTGTTACATAGCAATACTTGTAATCATTCAACTATCTCCAAACAAAGGATTAATATAAATAGAATTATTCATATTATATAGTAAAACTTGAAACCATTTAACTGTGAAAAAAAATGAGCTCTAGCTCGTTTGAAAAATATCTTCATCAAAATGTGTTTTCAAGTCATATATATCTAGTATATATGTATAAAGAGGATTTGGCATTAAATAACCAACACTGTTTGATATGCCGTAAAACAATACGAAATTAAATCATATATATTGATATATATGTATAAAGAGGATTTGGCATTAAATAACCAACAATGTATGATATGCCGTAAAACAATACGAAATTAAATCATATATATTTGATGTATATATATAAAGAGGATTTGGCATTAAATAACCAACAATGTTTGATATGCCGTAAAACAATACGAAACTAAATCATATATATTTGATATATATGTATAAAGAGGATTTTCCATTAAATAACCAACAATGGTTGACATGCCGTGAAACAATACTAGACTAAATCATGTATATTTGATATGTATGTATAAAGAGGATTTGGCATTAAATTACCAACAATGGTTGATATGCCATAAAACCAAACCAAACCTAACAAATATACATTTAGGTGTATGTATTGATATTTCCTTTTTTATATTATTAAACAAAATGCTTGCTTTTTTTTTCATTAAAAGAGACTTAAAGTAAACAGGATTCAACATTAAATGACCCACAAGGGTTGATGTACCATTAAATTAAATAACTTAGCCTAAATCCACCTGTTCTTTCTTTCAAAAGATATGAAATAAACCACACTGATTAACATATTGACAAGAGCTGTTAAAACCATGTATTATGTAATGCGAAATTTAACAGTTATTTTATTTTGTTTCATTTTATTAAGACGTTGAGAACAACAGGGGATTTGCAGGTTGTTTGTTCATGAGAAAAAGAAAAGACGAGAACAGCAAGAAAAAAAGACAATGTTGAAGTCATTGCACATATAAAAAATGATCCCAGTGAAACGGTGAATGAAAAACAGACGATATTGGCTAGTTCATTTCATCATCTTATTTTATAGTGTTCTTTCTCTCTCCTTTATTCTATTTAAAGAGTTTAGATATCTCGTGTTTCTTTTGCTTTTGTCCATGCTTTGTCTACAAGCCAGCAAGTTGTCAAAATTACCGGTCATAAAATTCGACGTTTTCTAGTCACTCCCCATGGTTCTATTGAAGCCACAATGAAGCATATCTCTCCTTCAGTCACAATAAATACCGAGAAAGAAAGACAGACAGACATACTGATTTAAAGAAAGAAAGAAAGAAAGAAAGAAAGAAAGAAAGAAGAGAGTATAATTGAATAGACTTGTCCTTTCGTCTAATATTTACAGAAAAGAAGCCCGCTCTAATCATTTACCCTGGAATGCATATGTGCGTATATAAATGCCTTCCTATTTTTCTATTTGACACAATCAGTGACGATCATAGCTTGGACTGGTGCACACCGTAGGTCTGCTGGTGAAACTTTTTTTTTCTTAACCAGTGAATCTGTAATAGCTACACAGGGAACTTTCTGTGCTCATTTCAAGTTGATCAAAATGATACTGTTCCGGATAGCAGTATCAATTTTCTTCTAAGCAAGATGGTTTGGTTTGGTTTGATTTCTTTGTTTAATGGCATATCAACCTTTGTTGGTTATTTAATGCCAAAACTATTCTCATAGAAGAACAGTTGTAGTAATTTTTAACCCATAGTTGTGAGGATAAGAGGGTTCATATCTATTCCAAGGGTGTTTGCCCGAAAGTGAACGTAATAGCGCGACTGGAATACGAACTCGCTTACTACGATTCTGCAGTCCATCGCTTTAACCATTACACCACGATGGCACCCCCTAGCAAGATGGAGCTACCATTACCACTTGCCTAAGTTCACTTGCACAGTATTGGTGACAGTTTGAAATGTGGAAATTGATCTGCCGCGCCTTGTATAATGGATACCCTTCTGCAATGAGTTAAAGTCTATCCGAAACAGCATCATCCTATATTTACCCAACCCCTCCGATCAGGCAGGATATGACACAAGGTCAATTTTTAAGCGGAGTTTAACGGGTTTGAATTCAGAGTTTTCCTTCTCCTAGACTAGTTGCCTCACCAAGGCTGAAGAACCCAGTCTGTCCTACTATTTAGCCATAGCTGGAGGGAGAATAATTGGATTCATACCGTTCCGAAGGGTATTAGTGCTATGCGAAATTCAATCAGTCTCATCCAAGATTTGAACTCGTGTCACCGTGTCTATTTCCTACGATGATAACCATTACACCACGCGTACCTTCTATCCGAAACAGCATCATTTTGATGATCATGAAATGAGCGGAAAATGCTCCCTGTGTAGCAATCGCAGATTCACCAGTTAAAAAAATATATTGCTCCACTAGGTTTCTATATTCTTTCTTGTGCGATATATTTATTGTATTTAGGTTCGGTTTGCTTTGGTTTTATGGCATATCAACCATTCATGGCTGTTTAATGCTAAATCCTGTTTTTAAATATATGTATATAATATGTGATTTGTAAATACATTTTGTAGTTACACAAAGTTAAACGAGAAAAACTTCTATTTCAAAAATTAAATTTAGCATGAGTCAACAAATCAAATATTTCCATATATTGCTATGTATCACTGACAATTCAATTAAATATCAGTCATTTGCTAACACTCTGTTAAATGATCAAACGATCAGTTTAGTATAAGTCATTGTTATCTCTTAGTTTATATGTCAAACAGTCCTGTTTGACACATAGATTGAATCCTGTCAAGTGCAACCACCCCTGGCCAGAGTGAACATGGGAGGGATGGCAATGAAGGGGTACTCCACATTCCCCTAAACTCAAGCACTACTGAAGCCTCACAGTCAGATTGTCTTGAGTCATATGCCAGATAGATTTTGTGGGGATCTTACCCATCTGGAGAGATGCAGTCAGTATATTTTACAACCCCATTTGACTCGGCTGTCATTGTATTTACGTTACTAAGCATAATGTGATGTTTAGCAAGTGAGTTTAGCAGACCATTAGTGGTCGAATTCGTTTCTAATCTTTTTTTAGTAATTAGATATTCCCTTTGCTTATATATGCAAGCATCAATATATAATCAATATACAATCTTTGATCTATATGATCATTTGAGAAAGTTTACTTAACTGCAGTAACGGAGGAAAAAATGTATTAAAAAATATAACTGCGAATTAAAAGCAATTTTTTTTTATTAAGCTACATTATTATCGATGTGTTAATATATATATATATATATATATATATATATATATATATATATATATATATATCAGTGAATTCGTACAGCCTTTTTACGCCATTGCAACTCAGCAAAGAAAATGTGAATATGTTACAATCTAAATTATGTACCCACTCCCGAAGTAAGTTATTTTAAAAATTGCATGTAATTTTTATTTTGACCTCATATACACATTTGTTTGTAAATACATATATATCTATGTGTGTATGTGTGTGTGTGTGCATAAGGTTATTCGTGTGTATTTTGGGTAAATAGGCATGTGGACCCCCACACATGGCCATGCAAAAGCAGGACGACCAACACGAACATGCATTCAGCAGCTATGTGAGGATACGGGATGTTGTCCTGAAGACCTGCTTAGAGCGATGAACGATAGGGAGGAGTGGTGAGAGAGGGTCAGGGATATCCGTGCTACCAGCGCGACATGATGATGATGATATATGTGTATATATGTGGATTTATCTAACTTTCCTCATATCTATATCATATGTATTTATAAGCATGAGTATACATAGGTGTGTATTTATATATCTATGTATTTGTATGTGTTTAAAATATATATATATATATATATGTATTCGCGTATATATTTATATAAGTGTAAATATATATATATGTATATATGACAGCATATATACGTATATATGCGTGTGTAAATACTTGTTTGCATATATATGCGGTTATATATGTGTGTTGGCCCACGGGTGGGCGAGCTGCATTTTTGTCTCCTTTGTCCCCCATGCACGGCACTAGACCAAGCGTCTAGGTTAACTGGCATACGTGCCCGGACCCACATTTGGGTTCGTGAAACTGCTTGCCTCATCAGGCTCACATAGCACTAAGTGAGCCGATGAGCAGCACAGACAAGCAGGGTTCGAGTCTCGGCTCGTTTCCGATCTCCCCTCCCCTTTATCCCCACTTTAATTGCCCTTCGGGCTTTTGACCTTGTGTCAAGTCGTGTCTGGTGGGAGGCAGCGACAAATACTTGGCCCATTGGTGCTGTGAGTAGAGCATTCGCAAATGGCCCGGTAGACACGGATTCGTTTCCAGGTCAAGTCGTGCCTAATACTCAAAATTGGTACTTGATACCTCTTTGCTTAGATCTTAGCATTATAAGGTACGTATCAAGAGTAAAGTGGAGCAATCCAGGGAAAGTAGTAGCTAATGAAAAGTGAGCCTCGGGGTCCCCCTTGACTTGAATTTCCTTATACATACATATGTGTGTGTGTGTATTATATATGTATGAGTATATGTTTATATATATGTTTATATCTATATTTGTGTATATGCCGATATGTATTTGTATGTGTATATTGTTGACTTGGCGACTACGGTCTAGGGTGACCCGAAGGCTCTTTTTTCATTAGTTACTTCACAAAGTTGTGGGAGAGGATGCAACTCTTTTCCGTGAATTACTCCAATTTACCCTTGATCCATAACTTATAATGCTGAGTGTTAAGCAATGCATTCCAAATAACATTTTTAAGTCTTCGGGCGTGTGTATATATATATATATATATTTGTGTATGTGTGTGTGTGAGAGAGAGAGAGAGAGTTGGGAAATAATGTATAGACTAAGGATAAATGTATATTAATATTTGTATTTGAGTGGAGAGGGAGACAGAGACAGAGAGACAAATCGAGAGAAAAGTAAAGAGAGAGAGAGAGAGAGAGAGAGAGAGAGAGAGAGAGAGAGAGAGAGAGAGCGATGTACATATAACCGCAGGTAGAAAAAATCTTATATTTTTTTT
Organism: Sepioteuthis lessoniana; assembly: GCA_963585895.1. NCBI lineage: Eukaryota > Metazoa > Mollusca > Cephalopoda > Myopsida > Loliginidae > Sepioteuthis > Sepioteuthis lessoniana. The sequence continues at coordinate 74,007,358 of OY757920.1, read as the reverse complement.
TTTGTTTTGCTTTTGCCACACCGGGTGTTAATACTGAGACTACCTACCCGAAACCTCGTTGAGTTCCTATTGAAGAGGGTAACCCAACTCTACCCCTATTGTCGAGCCGGGTCAGCTAAGGTTATTTTCTTTGACTTCTCTTATTCTACCATTTCGCCATTTTTTTTTGTTTTTTTTCAACGTCCCTATCAATATTTTACAAGGTTGTTGTTTATTTTTTTGTTGTTGTTTATTTTTGTACAATTCTTTATTGCTTCGTCTTCTCAGATATCTATCCTGTCTCGCTTTTGTTCTCTTTTGTTTGCTGTACCTATTTCAATACTTTTATCTATTAATTTCAATCTTAAGTACCTTCTGGCCTACGTACGCACCCTACTTCCTAGCGCTCGTGCAACTTAGAATAGCTATCAAATGACAAACCGACCTGTAGAGTCTCTCTTTCTCTGCACGTAATTTCAAAGTTATTATTCATTTAAAAGCAATTCTTTTTATCAACATTCGTTGTATAAAGATGCTTTGTTTAATTTTAACTCAACCACTGAGAATATGACGCTGTAATCTTTTCGCGCAGCACTACCTTTGGATGAGCGATTTACACATTGGTGAAATGAGCGCTATCATCATTATTATCATCATTATTTTACATTCTCAAAGGTGAGGTCCACCCACGTCATTCTTCCTGTCGGTGGAGTTATGAATAGTTTGTCTGTATCCCTTGTACAAGGGTAAGACACCAACTCCCGACAAAAAAGGTTATACTGCGTATGACACCAAACTATATCTGAACGTCAGGCTCTATTCCAGGAGATCTACGAAGCATGGAGCACCCCTTCATTAGCATTACTCCCGGGTCCACTTAGAGTGGTAGTACCTGTTAAGATACCATCTGGTGGTCAAATGGATATGTTTAAAAATTATTCGTGTTCAATAACACAGTGTAATATATATATGTATAAAGTTGGACACCATAGTCGAGGGTGATCCGAAGGCTCTTTTTCAATAGTTACTAAACCAAGGTATAGGGAAGGGCAATACTCATTTCCCTGGATTGCTCCACTTTACCCTTGATCCATACCTTATTATGCTGATTGCTATGCTAGGAGGCATCAAGTAACATTTTTTGAATCTTTGGTATGACTCGACCTGGGATTAAACTCCGGTCACCAGGGCCATTGGCGAATGTATTGATATATATATATATATATATATATATATATATATATATATGCCCTCTAGCGAAGGAAAGTAAATGGTTGCCACTAGCGTAATGCAAGGCTCTTCAAATGAATGGAGTTCTCGGTAGCCGTTAAGCGGATATATGTAAATAAAAACAAATGTGATACATAAGCGTTTAAATTTCCTTCGCTTGTACTGGTTTCCTCGTGGCTAAGTGGTAGAATTGGCGTCTGAGTCAACCGGGTTTCGATCCCAGCTTCGGGAAACTGGCCTGTCTATCCACACTGAAGATTTCAGAGAGAACAAAACAGGTCTGTCTGTGGATGACAATATATATATATATATATAACAGTTTAGGTAGATTTCTTCTGGCTTATTATGTACTTATATTAATATTTGCTCTAGCTTACATCGAGCTCTATCTTAGTTTTCTGTCAGGGGTTTTTCTTTTGGCAAGACATTACGATATCTTTTGCTTTTTTTTTTCAAACAATACGTATGGTGTTAGTCTTTTCTTTTTTTATGGAATTCTTTCCCAAATATCAATTTGTGTATTTTTTTTATCCACACGTTGGATCATTTGGGTTTATTTTCAGTCTGCCAGGGTTAAAGTTAGAAATCAACCAAAAGTAGAAATCATCATCATCATCATATCGTGCTGGCAGCACGGATATCCCTGACCCTCTCTCGCCACTCCTCCCTATCGTTCATCGCCCTAGGCAGGTCTTCAGGACAACAACCTGTATCCTCACATAGCTGCTGAATGTACGTTCGTGCTGGTCGTCCTTCTTTTGCGCGGCCATGTGTGGGGATCCATAAGAGTACATCTCTTATGAGTTCATCTCTGCTTCTCCAGCAATGTCCTGCATGTCTGGTTCGCCTAACTTGAATAGTTTTCGTGATAGGGGGCAGGTGGCCGTACAGTTGGTGTCTTGTGGGGTGTTGCTGCCAGGACTTGTTCAGGATTGCACGCAGCATTCTTGTGTAATTGCCATCTAGTTTCTTCTCCAGCCGTTTTGTTAGCGTCCATGTAGTGCATCCATATAGCAGTATCGATGTGACCGCTACCGGGAAGAAACTGCGTTTCATTTTATCGGTTAGGTCTGATTTCCATATAGTCGATAGCCTATTGATAGCTGTCCATGCTTTCGTTAACCTCGTTTCGATGTCCTTTTCGGTTGATTCGACGCTGCTTCCTAGGTACGTGAATTTGTCTACTAGTTTAAGAGGGGTTCCTTTTAGAGTGGAGATGTCCCCCGTTTGGTTATAGCACATATATTCCGTTTTGTGTGCATTAATATACTTTATCTATAAATATATATATATATATATATATATATATATATATACAAAAATGTATTATACTAAAATGTAAACGTGATCCCCCAAATTCTAGGCCTAAAATAACCCCAGACGGTTTGATATGCTGTTAAAACCAATGAGTCATTCACTCTCTCTCTCTCTATCTATCTATCTTCTCACAAAAAGCGTCACCATATTCCCCCTGATTGATCTCGAGGTTATTAAGGGTTTTTTTTCAGCGATATGTCTTTAGTTGTATGTGCTCCTCTTCTAGAGTTCGAAACCCTTACTTTTGCTTTCAGAGTTTTCCTTCTCCAAGACCCGTTGCTTTACCAGGGCTACAAATCTAATTTTGCCCCAACTATTCATAATTGATGTGGGAGAAATAGATCCATGCCTTTCTAAAGTGTGTTAGCGAAACTTAAAGGAAACTTCAGTCGTAATTCAGTACTAGATTTGTTCTTTTCATTCTTATGCCCCCACCAAACAAACAAGCAAACAGAAAACTTTTAGACATCGTACCTAATTCTTTAAAAAGATCGTTTATCAATGAGAATCTAGTGTATAAAAATGTCATTTAATCTGCAATGTCTCACACACACACGCTCACGCGTAAACATACATTGATATCTCTTCTTACACTTGTAAACTCTAATATACAAATACATATAATAATTTACTTATCTGGTACCTGCTGTACGTTTGTTAGTCACCAATGCACGCACTGGACAGACTCATTCTTGCTTAACTTTAGTGATCTGACGATAACCTGTGTTTTCAACAAAACCGATTTAAATTATTCTTTACTAAGGTTTGCTTAATTTGAGACACAAACCTCAGAATACTCCGACTGCTTCTCTGCAAAAGGGGTAAGACTCCCCCAACGAGTGTCCTAAATATGACACTAAACAATCTGATGGTGAGGTTCTAGTAATGCTGGAGCTTTGGGGAATGCCGAGTACCCCTTCATTGGCATCGCTCCTAGGTTCACTCTGGCTCAGAGTAGTAGAACCTGAGAGGGTCCTATCTATGGGCCAAATAGAACTAAACTGCGTACTTATGGTAAATAGACCTGTTTTTTGATTGAACTGAACTCTAAACTTATGCTAAACTGACTTGTTTGAAATATAACTGTTTTAACATTTAACTGAACTGTTTTGACATTTAACGGTTTGTAAACAAAATCTATATTCATACAAAACTGAATTGTTTGAAATAGAACTGTTTATATGTATAAACATGGATTTGGCTTTAAATAACCTGCACTGTTTAATGTACCATAAAACCAAATCAAAACAAAACGAACCAATTTTTACTAAGCTGTTATGCATCTGAGTACTGACCAGGCTCACCGTCACTTAATTTCACTGATTTTCTATGAGCAAGTGTTTTCATCGTAAATATTTACCATGTTTTACATTATCTGGTACTTGCTGTTGTGAAGTGGCAACTCGCTTGAGTACTGGCCAGATTCAACTTTGCTTAACATTCAATATGACTTGACAGATCTAAGTTATTATTTACTAAGTCTTCTTTAGTTTGCAAAGGCCTCTTGTTGCTTTTAGAACCTACTGTTACTTAATGGTCCCCTTTGTATGAACAGGACAAGTTCGTCACTTCTTAACTTCGGGGATCTCTCAGGAACCAGAGCATTCTGTCGGTTTCATTATTAATTTTATTGAGGTTCCTGTCCAAAAGATTTCATGCTTATTTTCACTGGTGAAAAAGACTCGAGTATTTTTCGTTTTTAAAATTGCCCTGGTTGGAGAAGCTGTAGAACAGGTCGACGGCACTCCTGAAGAGAGCGCAGGATTTTCCCTCCTATGAACTGCATCTTAGTGTGAGGCTCTTGTCAAGGAGCTTCGTGAAATGTGGAGAATCATTCATTTGCAATCATACAGCTGCGTGCAAATCATTTATATCATATAGAAACACTTGATAAATAGAATTATTAATGTTAAATCGCAACAATTAAAGCATTCAACTGCATGGAAACATATTATTAATATAAAATAGAATGATTAATTTTAGTTTGGAATATAAACGGAATATACGTGCAATAATCAAACAGGCGACATTTCCACACTAGACAGAACCTCTCTGAAACTGGTAGACAAATTCCCCTACCTAGGAAGCAGTGTCTCATCAACCGAAAAAGACATCGACACGCGGCTAACGAAAGCATTGACAGCTATCGATAGCCTGTCAATCATATGGAAATCAGACCTGACCGATAAAATGAAACCCAGTTTCTTCCAGGCAGCGGTACTGTTGTACGGATGCACTACTTGGATGCTAACTAAATGGCTGGAGAAGAAGCTGGACGGCAATTACTCAAGAATGTTGCGAGCAATATTGAACAAGTCCTGGCGGCAACACCCCACGAGGCACCAACTATACGGCCACTTGCCTCCCATCACGAAAACTATCCAAGTCAGACGAACCAGACACTACTGGAAAAGCATGGACGAGCTCATAAGTGGTGTACTCCTATGGACCCCCACATATGGCCGAGCAAAAGCAGGACGACCAGCTCGAACATACATACAGCAGCTATGTGGGGATACGGGATGTAGCCCTGAAGACTTACCAGAGTCGATGAACGATAGGGAGAAGTGGCGAAAGAGGGTCAGGGATATCCGTGCCTGTGGTACGACATGATGATGACGATGATGAAATGTGTTAAAAAAATGATTAATGTTAAATAGAGTTATTAATGTTAAATCAGAATACTTGAAACCATTTAACTGATTGCAAACGAATTAGCTCTGACGACTCGTTTAAAAATAAACTCACCATCAAACTATTCATTCACAAATCAAATATATACATAGTTATTTGTTAAGGATTATTATTCGATATTAAAACCTTATAACCGTGTGCAAACAAATGACCTATTAAAACGAAAAAGTTTCTTGAAACCATGTTCTTATTTTACTCAATTGAGAGTTATTCACACCAGCATCAGTGTTGTATACTTATATGCATATGCATACAGAACATAACGACACAATGAAGACGAGCGACACAGTTCTTTAGAAAAATATACCTCTCACTTTATTTGAAAGGGTTCGAAAGGGTTACTAAAGGTTTTACTGTGTGAGAGGGAGTTGGAGAACCGAACAGAACTACAACATATTGACCTCCACTCTTATGGCCATGACAGCGTTTCTTTCCCGTTCTCCTGGGCTGCACAACCGGGGGCCTAGGGACCCAGCCTCTCTGGATACTTGTTCTCTCTACCGCATCTTATCTCAAACTGATCTGATCTTCCTGCGCACCGAGTTATATAATAGTTCGACACCCTCCTTCTCCTTGTGGGCGTCACAAATCGCACTCATTCAAGTTTATATCCTGATATTCCTCGACCGGATGCACCTGTTATTTACACAGGTGCATTTCCTATTTTGACAGCTTGGCCGGGGTCAATATGCAACATCAGCTGATAGTTTCTCACTGAAGTTTAAATGACAGCAAGATTCCTCAAGTCTTTAGGATTCTTCTTGGCATTCTTGCCGATCTCAACAATGTTGTAGTTCGGATGGTCGCCACTCATCCTCTTATTTCCAAGTCTTCCAGATTCTTTATCAATAATTGGATGGCTGTACCAAGAGCACAAATTATAATTTGTATTATAGTCTGCTTATTGTTCTACTGTTGTTTTCGTTCTCTAGAAAGGTCCTGGTACTTACCTTACTTTTCGCTTTCTTTCAGTGTTACCCAGTGGTCAGCTGGGACGGCAAAGTGAGCTATTCGGCAGATTCTCTTTTATATGTAAATGGATGATATCAAATTCTAAAAAATGAAAAAGAATTATAAGGTGATTGAGGATATGCAACCAGAATATATGAATGCGATCCAGCATAGAAAAATGTGTCATGCAAAGTTCATGAGAAATGGGAAACCATTCATGACGGAAGGAACATTAGTACGAAACGAAGAAAAGATCAGAATGCTCGGAGTAAAAGAAACTTACAAGTACTTGTGAATATTAGAAGTGGCTACAATCAAACATGCGTTGATGAAGGAAAAAAATTAAAAAGAGTATCTCAGGAAAACGGGGAAAATACTCTAAACCAAACTATATTGCAGAAATCTCATCAAAGGTAAAAACACGTGGGCTGTCACACTTGTCAGATACTTGGGGCCATTCTTAAAGTGGACGAGAGAAGAACTTAAACAAATGGACCAAAGAACAAGAAAACTAATGACCATGCTTTAAACCCAGAGATGACGTAGACAGACTGTATGTGTCAAGAAAAGAAGAGGAAGAGGACTTGCTAGCATGGAAGATAGCGTCGATGCAGCGATGCAAAGACTCGACGATTACATTTACAAATCCAGAGAAAGACTGGTTAGTGAAATCAGAACAAATTCACGAAACACAAGCATCGATAGAACAAAAATAACCAGAAAACTAAAGTGGAAAGAAAAACAACTGTATGGACACTTCAAGAGACAAACAAGCGATGAACGAGAAAACTTGAACATGGCTCAGAAAAGGAAACCTTAAGAGAGAAACTGAATTTCTTATGATAGCAGCACAGAACAACGCCATAAGGACAGACTATGTCAAAGGAAAAATAGACATGACACAACAAAGTAGCAAATGTAGTTTACGTGATGATAGAGATAAAATGATCATTCACAAAATAAGCGAATGTCGTAAGATAGGGCAAAAGGAGTATGAGACTAAACATGACTGGCTCGGGAAAGGGATTCGTTGGGAGTACTGCAGGAAGTTTAAATTTGACCTTACGAACAAATGGTATATTCACAACCTAGAATCTGTACTGGAAAATGAGACGCACAAAACTCTCTGGGATTGTGAGATACAAATGGATCACCTAATCACGGCGAGACGACCTGACCAAGTGATAGTCAACAAAAAGAAAGGAAACTATATAATTATCATTAATATTAACTCTTTTGAGAGTTTTTAACACCAGCGTTAGTTGATGGTTTCTTGCAGTGGGGGGAGTAGTGACATCAAATCTCAAGTCAGCAAGTCTCTTCACAGTATACTGGCCGATGTTAATTATGCTATAGTCTGGGATATTCTCTACTTGTCCTCTTATTTGTAAGTCCTCCAATGTCTTTACGAATCCTTTAAGTTTTAGAAAAACTTGACATCATATAACTATAAGCAAAAAAAAAAAAAAGTTCCTAATAAACAACGACACAAAAGATGTAAGCGCTAGCGTAACGGTTATCGTTATAAGAAATGGAATCGGTGATATGAGTTCAAATCCTGCTGAAGCTGTTTTCGTTTCCCTTTGTGTTAATGCCATTGGAACAGTCATACATGTATCCCTTATCCCCAGCTATGGATGAATACGAGGGCACATTAGGTTGTTTGCCTTGTTAGGCAACCGGTATAGGAGAAGGATACCCTGAATTCAAACCAGCTTTACTTTGCTTTAAAAGTAATGTTTTCTCAAATCCTAGCCGTGAAGGAGGGGTGGCGTGAATATATATATCACATGGCACTACTGATACCACTGATTCTCCAAATGGTTATACCTAAGAAAATAAAGAAGACAAAGGCATTTGACAATGAATATTCCGTAATGGTCGCTAGAGGTAGTACCCTATGTTTCTCAGTGTCGTAATTATTCATGTATAAGACGGATTTTTTTTTTCAGATTTTTATTCTCGAAGTTAGAAGAGCGAATTATACATGTGAATCACATAGTTATTTTTTTCTAGACACATATTTCTAGACACATATTTCTAGACACATATTTTTTTCTAGACACATATTTCTAGACACATATTTCTAGACACATATTTTTTTCTAGACACATATTTCTAGACACATATTTTTTTCTAGACACATATATTCGGGTGGAGATAGATAACCGAAAGTAAGTTATATATATATATATATATAGCCAAACTAATGTGTTTTACCCCATTACATATAAATAAACCTGGGAATGTGTGTTTGTTTATGATTTTGTTTTTCCTAATGTGTGCTTATTTTTGCCGTTGACTGGTTAGATTCTTGTGGGAACATGTCGGCGCGATTGCGTTAAATACTGTGTAAATTTCGTGTTTTAAAACATAATGGAAATCATTTTTTTATTTCTAGTCAGCACGAACCGATAAAAAGTTTGACAAATGCTAAATTTTAGTAAATTTTCTGCATCTTCAAATTCTAAAAAGTTTTTCAGAATTTCGTAGTTCAAAGTAAAAGGTGCGTGTTATACATGAGGGAGTGTTATACACAAATAATTATGGCACTTGTGTAATACTGTCAGCAATTATACTTTCAAGTATAAAAAGTTTTTACTGCTAATTTTCAAAGAATGATGTTAGATAAAGTTTGAAGGGGCCTTTTTCGCACCATTAACGATCACCCATGCCATTAGGACTATGTCATCCAGGGCTAAACTTTTTTAATTCCCATCAGATAGACACAATGAAATCCTCTATTTATTAAGATTGTCTACTTTAAAAGTCTTACAATAAAGATATGTTAAACACTTAATATTTAATTCTATCAAAAGCCTACGATCAGGTGTCGCTATAAATGTCCTGTCTGCACAATCTACACATTATAAAGTCAAAGGAAGGTGCTGGTGGGTCAAATTTTTTGCCTTTGGATTATATGGGTGAATACGGAAGCCTTGCAATCCAAGTCCTGAAGTCTAAATTTATATCAAATTTGAATACTCTTTAAAAATGAATAGCTGAAATACTGTAGAGTCTATCCGTAGCCAGATGGCAATCAAGGTCATCTTAGACAGCAGCAAAACAGAGTAACGAGTACAGTGTTTTTGCGTCTTTTGTTTTTTGTTTTTATAGTGTTTTTTTCATTTCAAGATTAAGCTACACTTAGTAAGCAGAACAAAATAACGCCATAAGAAGTAGCTATGAAAAAACAAAAATTGACAAGACGCAACAAAATAGCAGATGTAGACTTAATGGTCTTGGAGACGAAACAATCAATTCTATTATAAGCGAATGCAGCAAATTAGCGCAATAGATTATCAGACTAGACGCAACAGGGTGGGGAAGGTGATCCCCTGAGAATTGATCTAGGAGTTTTAATTTGAACACGCAAACAAGTGGTATATGCACAACCCGAAATCCGTCTCAGAAAATCAGACGCACAAAATTCTCTGAGATTTGGAGATAGAAACGGGTCACCTGATCTCGGCAAGACGACCTGAACTAGTGATTGCCAACAAAACAAATAACCTGTCGAATAGGGAACTTGCCGTTCCGGCTGACCACAAGCTAGGACTGAAAGAAATTGAAAAGAGAGATAAATACCTAGACCTTGCAAGAGAACTGAAAAAACTATGGAATATGAAAGAGACGGTTATACCAATTGTAACTGGTGGGCTCGGTACAGTCATCAAATGATTGATACAGGGACTGAAAGACTTAGAAATAAGAGAACAAGTGGAGACCGTCCACTGTACAGGATTGTTGTGATCAGCCAGAATATTAAGAAGTGTCATGGAGACTTGCGGGGACTTTCTATCATTCCAACTTCAGGGAGAAACCATCTGCTATTACTGGAGAGAAAAACTCTCAAAAAAGAAAATAATAATAATAATAATAAAGCGAGGATAGATAAGACTCAACAAAATAGCAAATGCAGGCTATGTGGTGACAGAGCTGAAACCATCAATCATATAATAAGCGAATGCAGCAAATTAGCACAGAGGGAGTATAAGGCGATACACCCATGGGATCGGCAAGGTGATTCATTGGGAAATGTGTAAGAAACTTAAATTCGACCATACGAACAAATGGTATATGCACAACCCAGCACCTGTCCTAGAAAATGCCACGCATAATCATCTATGGGACTTTAACATACAAACGGATCACCTAATCCCGGCCAGAAGACCAGATTTAATAATAATCAACAAAAAAAGAGAACTTGCAAAATAGTTGACTTTGCTGTCCCGGTTGAACACAGAATAAAACTGAAAGAATGTGAAGAGGGATAAGTACCTCGACCTTGCTAGGGAATTAAAATAACTATGGAACATGCAGGTGACAATTATACCAATTGTAATTGGTGCGTTTGGAACAGTAACTAAAGGATTGCTAAAGGGACTAGTGGACCTGGAAGTTGGCGGCCGAGTGGAGACCATTCAAACGACAATACTGTTGAGAACGGCCAGAATACTAAGAAGTGTCCTGGAGACTTGAGTAGACTTGCTGTCACTCAGACTCCAGTGAAAAACTATCTGCTAACGCTGATGTGAAAAGCTCTAATGAGTGAATAATGATAATAAAACATGATAAATAACAGAATGACAATGACTAGGAAACAAAAATGAGAAGGAAAACAACTCTATGGACGTTTTAAACCTCTAATAAACAACATCTCACACGATAAAACCTGGATATGGCTAAGAAAAGGAAACTTTAAGAGAGAAATAGAATCTCTCCTAATGGCAGCACAAAACTGCGCCATAAGAACCAATCATATCAAGGCGAGGATAGATAAGAAGCAACAAAATAGCAAATGTTGGCTATGCGGTGACAGATATGAAACCATCAATCACATAATAAGCGAATGTAGCAAATTGGCATAGAAAGAGTACAAGGCTAGACGCGACTGGGTGGGCAAGGTGATTCACTGGGAAATGTGCAAGAAACTTAAATTGGACCATGCCAACAAATGTTATATGCACAACCTAGCACCTGTCCCAGAAAATGACACACACAAACTCCTATGGGACTTTGACATACAAACAGATCACCTAATCTCTGCCAGAAGACCTGACCTGATAATAATCAACAAAAAAAAAAAAGGAAAATCTGCAAAAGTGTCGACTTTGCTGTCCCGGCTGACAACAGAATAAAACCGAAAGAATGTGAAAAGAGAGATAAGCACGTCGACCTAGCTAGAGAATTGAAAAAACTATGGAACATGACGGTGACAATTATACCAATTGTGATTGGTGCTTCTGGCACGGTAACTAAAGGGTTATTAAAGGGCCAGGAGGAATCGGAAGTTGGCGGCCGAGTGGAGACCATCCAAACAACAGTATTATTGAAGACGGTCAGAATACTGAGAAGAGCCCTGGAGACCTGAGGAGATTTGCTGTAACTCAATCTCCAGTGAAAGACCATCAGCTAACGCTGATGTAAAAACTCAAATGAGTAAATTATAATAACAATAAACTAGATCTTGTGATAATTAACAAGAAAATGAGAAACTGTTGAATAGTGGACTCTGACGGACCACCAAATGAAAATCAAAGAAAACGAAAGGAGTGACAAGTAGTTTGTCTTTGCTTGACAACTAAGAAATCTATAGAACGTGAACCTGACGGTGATACCAGTTATAACTAGTGCGCTTGGAACGAACCTATAAAAACTTAGTAAGGGGCCGGGAGAGGTGGAAATCAGAGGACAATCCAAGACCATCCAGACTACAGCATTATTGAAGTCGGCCAGAATACGAAGAAGAGTCCTGAACACATGAGAAGATTTGTTGTCACTCAAACTCCAGTGAAGGACCATCAACTAAAGATGATGTAAAAAATCTTTGAAAGAATAATAATAATAACAGGATTAACAAAGAACAATGACTTGGAAACAGAAATAAATAAGAATTCTTCAAACAACAAACAAGAGAAATCCCATATAAGAACACTTGGAAATGGCTAAGAAAAAGAAACCTTACTTGAATCTCTTCTAATAGCAGAACAAAGCAACGCCATAAGGATCAACGAGGTTAAAGCAAAAATAGATAGGACGCAATAAAATAGGAAATATCGGTTATGTGGTGATCGAGAAGAAACGATTAGCAACATACTAAGCGAATGCAGGAAATTGGCACAAAAAAGAGTATAAGAGTAGACACGACTCGGTGGGCAAGATGATCCACTGGGAATTGTGCAAGAAACTGAAATTTGACCAACAAGTGGTATATGCACAACCCAGAATATGTCCTGGAGAATGAGACGCACAAAATTCGCTGGGATTTTGAGATACAAAAGGATCACCTAATTTTGGCCAGACGACCAGTCCTTGTGAGTGACAGCAAAAAAACCTGCTGAATAGTGGACTTTGCCGTCCCGGCAGACCACAAAATAAAAATAAAAGAAAATGAAGAGAGAGATGAATATCTATACCTTGTAAGGAAACTAAAAAGCTGTGGAACATGACGGTGATCGTGATACCAAATGCAATTAGCTCATTTTGATCGATCCCCGAAAGAATGGTGAAGAGACTGGAAGATCTGGAATTAAGAGGAAAAGTGGAGTCCCTCCAGGCTACAGTATTACGATCGGTCAGAATACTGAGAAGAATCCTGAAGACTCGAGGAAATTTGGTGTCACTCACCCGACTGAGAAACCAGGAATAAAAATAATAATATATGCACAACCCAGAACCTGTCCTAGGAAATGACACTCACAAACTCCTGTGGGACTTTGATGTACCAACGGATCCCCTAATCTCGGCCCGAAGACCAGATCTTATAATAATCAACAAAAAAAAAAAAAAAAAGGAAAATCTGCAAAATTGTCCACTTTGCTGTCCCGGCAGACCACAGAATAAAACTAAAAGAATGTGAAAAGAGAGATAAGTACCTTGATTGCTTGAGAATTGAAAAACTATGGAACATGAAAGTGACAATTATATCAATTGTGATTGGTGCCTTTGGCACGGTGACTAAACGATGATTAAAGGGCCTGGAAGATTTGGAAGTTGGTGACCAAGTGGAGACCATCCAAACAACATCATTATTGAAAACAGCCAGAATACTGGGAAGAGTTCTGGAGACCTGAGGAGACTTGCTGTCACTCAATTTCCAGTGAAAGACTATCAGCTAACGCTGATGTGAAAAACTTTAATGAGTAAATAATAATAATAATAATAATAATAATAATAATAATAATAATAATAATAATTGCATCAAACGAATCACGGTACTTGTGAAAATCTGAATTTGCCCAGGAAAAGGAAAAGTTTCAAGTTCTCAAAGACTTTGAAATACAAAATGGATCCGCCAGTCCAGACCAAAAGACCAGACCTAGATTTAATTAATTAGAAACAAGTAATTTGCCCCATTGTGGATTTTCCTGTGCCAACTGATCACTGAGGAAAAGAAAAAATACATGCGTAAACCGGCTCAGATACTTTGATTTTGCCAGAGGATTGAAGAAGCTGTTGAACTTGAAAGTGACTGTTATACCAATTCTAGTTTCGGATCCTTGGAATAATCCCCAAGGACCTAAAAAAGAGATTCGATGAACACGAGATTCGAGGAAGAATCTAGATCGTCTTGACCACTATACTTGAAAAATCCGCCAAGATACGCTGAAGAGTCACGGAGCCCTGAAGAGACTTGCTGTCAATTTGATTACAGCAAAGAAAAAAGTTGGTCAAAGAGAGTCACTATAGTGTAATAGTGTGGGACTGTGACCTCGAAGTAAGCGAGTTCAAACTCAGATCACGGTATTTCTTTCACTTTCGGACAAATTCTCTTCGGAATGGTATTGGACCTCATTATCCCCCAGATATTCGGTAAATATTATAATCTTTGACCGGCCTATTGGGTTAGTGGTAGAGTGTTCGCCAATGACCCGGGGGATCGGGGTTCAATCATAGGTCGAGTCATACCAAAGAGTAAAAAGTGGTACTTGATACCTCCTTAGTTAACACTCAGCAATATAAAGTACGTTTCAAGGGTAAAGTGGAACAATCCAGGGAAAGGAGTAGCGCCTTTCCCTACACCTCAGTATAATAGCTATAAAAAAGGAGTCTTCGGGACACCCTCGACTAAGGTCGCCAAATTTACTTTCACTTTGTTAGTATCACTGCTGTTCAACGAGAATAGCTTTGACAATCAATAACCTTTGAGGTCGTGAAATGTGTTCTTTCAAAATTACAGAATAATTTGAAATCTATAAAATCATGAGCCATCACTAGATTAATACTGAATTAATATGCTAATATTATTTTGACAAAGAAAAAAGTCATCCATTCGTTATCTCTCTCTCTCTCTTTATATATATATATATATATATATATATATATATTATACAAAATGAAAAATACACACACGAGAAAAACTGAATTTATCTCAAACTTTGATGCAACTTCTCTCGCTTAGATATACATAAGAAGTGGTTTCTTGACCCCTTTTAAACTCAGAAATCTCTTAAAAATCATTAGCAAAGGACTAAGCACAAATTAGGATATCAAATCAAGGATTATGTTCTTTTTAGAAGATTATAACAGTTCGCTACTGCTAAGAAAAATGTGGCAACCAAAGTCAAAGAAAGGAATAATGTTGCATGTGCGTCTAATTTATTGAAGTTACTTTAAAATTTGTTGGAATTAAAAAATGGTTCAGTTATTTTTACTGTTTTTTGCTCAATCCAATATATATATATATATATATATATATATATATGCTAGTGTGTGTGTGTGTGTGTGTGTGTGTGTGAATAGAATTCATAAGTAAGATGAAAACGTTGATTTCAAAAGAAATTCATTCAAAATAAGCATAATAAAATTTCTCAAAGGTTTACTCATCCCATAAAAAACAACTTATGTGGAAACTTTTCATTTCATTCATAGATATGCATATTCTCAGACAAGAAGAAAAAATTAGTCAGACTCAATATATATATATATATATATATATATATGTATGTATGTATGTATGTATGTATGCTATGTTAATTATGAATGTCTGGGAAAACATATGATTATGAGATGATAATAAAACAATTGAAGACGAAGGGAAAATCGGTAGCATATATTAACCGCACTTATAAAAGGGAAAGAGTCGGTTATAAAAACAACAAAAAATGTCTTACAAAAGAGACATTAAAACAATGGTTAATATGAGAAGAAGAAAAAATTCATATAAAGTTTCTTGTAAATTTCTCACGTTCGAATCTCACCTCAGCCACCTGCAAGAATTTCCCAGGTTCCGGAATATACAGGTGAAAATTGTTGAGGAGAGATTCTCAAAGAATGAGAGGTCACCATTCCACTCAGACGTTCTTTTCAGACAATGATAGGAAAGAAGAGGTGTGAGTAATGGTTAACAAGTTTATCCTCTACTCAACCAGCCATCGCTATTATTGAAAGTGCGATCCACATTTGATGACCCACATTTGTAACTTTGTACCATGAGAAGCTAAGTTAGTAAAGTATTCTCCTGTCAAGGATGATAATGGAGTTGAGAGCTTGTTGCTAATACTTCCTGTATTTTATGGAATAAATGGATAAATCAGTTAATTATAATAACAACAATAATTAACATAGGCTGACGCTGATGTGAAAAGCTCTAATGAGTGAATAATAATAATAATAATAATAATAATAATAATAATAATAATAGGGTAAAACTCTTAGTTCTACATGACCGATTTCAACGCGTCCATACCAGCTCACCTGAAGATCTTTTATTTAAAAGGCTTTTGGGTCTTATACTGTTTTATCCTATTTCATTATAGATATATTTTGATATTGCACTAGATTTTGTTCACAAATGATTGAATTTTAATCTGGTTGATTATATATATATATATATATATATATATATATATATGTGTATATATATATATATTATTTATATATTTGTTATATATATATATATATATATATTTATACATTGGCATGGAGATGAAAATGTTCACAAATGATCAGGAGGGCTGGGGTTCAATCCCAGCTCGAATCCTACCAAAGACTCAAAAAATGGTATTTGATGCCTCTTTACTTAACGCTCAGCAGTATAAGGTACGTATCAAGGGTAAGAGTAGCAATCTACGGAAAAGGGTAGTGACCTCCCCTACACATCGGTCTAGTAGCAATTGAAAAAGAAACTTTTGGGTCGTGCTCGACTAAAATCGGCCAACCTAACTTCATATATATATATATATATATATATATATATATATATATATATAACCCTTTATGCTTAATTCTTCCAAAGTTGTATTGTACTTGCAAAGGTTTTATCGTTTTGCGATTTACATACCACCTGATGATGGCCAAAGATGGCTCCAGAAGTGCTTGGGAACCAATTAATTAAGGAAAATGTATTAGCCAATTCTGACAGATTAATAAAACATCCATGCAGTAACTTGAACAGATCAGAATATAAATGTGTACACAAAAGACGTCTATTGTCTTTAACCAAATATATCTCTATGAAGAAATCCAGTTCCTCCACACACACACACACACACACACACACACACACACACATATATATATATATATATAACAAATAAGGAAGTTTGATAAATAAACACAGCTTATTATCAGTGATAGAGCATAGGTATATCTAAGTTAGATTAGAGAAGACAGTTAACTGTTCTCAGTGTCTGTCAGTTTGCAAGATGGTCTAATGATCACAGTGACGAGAAATTTACAGCCATCCGGTGCTGCTTTCTCTCTGTCTACCCTCTTGTTATATATATATATATATATATATATATATATATATATATATATATATATATATATATATATATATATATTTCAAGTGAAATCATCACGAACAAGTGATTGCATGTATGTTCTGAGAATATCCATGCAAAAGAAGATATTAAAATCTTCCCCGTCTGTGGTAAGGAATATCTAACACTTCTAACTACGAAAAAACGATGTGTCAAAAAGATACAAGGTGACAGAATTGTTTTAATCCTCTACACCATTACTATCTATTGATGAAAAATCGCTTTTAATCATAAATACCAATAATTTTTGATGAAAAACCTTCCACCTTATACCATAGGTCTATAAAGAAGTACCTCAGGAACCATGCGATAAACCGAGCAACGCCGGAGCGTTTAAGAACCTGGGTGGACGGCCTCTGAGGCCCAAGGTCTCGTCTGTGCAACGCGTCAGGCAGCCTCGACCGACGAAAACCAAGACCCAAAACCACATCCGAACCGATTCGTGAACCTGACACGGTCTGTCAAGTGAGAGGATGTGTTTGTAAATCAAATCGATTAGCACTCAATAGATGACAGTCAAACAAGCACATCTTTATTATCGATACAAATATATATATATATAAGTATTTTCTAAAGAATCCTAGTAGCAGGATCCTTCAAAACTGAAGCTGTGTGACAACTAACCTCCCATCTTACCAGCCATCCAAGCAAGATGAGTTAGATATGCTGAGTATAGCTAGATAAGAAAGGTCGAAGTCATAAGCGACGTTCTACAATGGATTGCTACTCATGGATACACACACCACTGCTGCGCAGCCATTGTGTGCCATCTAGAGTATTTTCCATGGGTGATGGCCGATTGGGACGAAAGGCGTGAAAGAGACAAAAGAATCCATGCTGACGGAACGTGTTTGGGATGATAATGACGATAAGTATTTATTTACTAAACCAACACCCTCACAACAAACAGGATGAGACACAAGGTCAATTTTTAAACTGCTTGCAGTTGGTTGGAATTCAGATTTTTTTTTCTATATCATAGACTGTTCGTCTCGCCAAAAATTATAGTCTGTCCTGCTGTTCATCTTTTGCTGGAGAGAGGAGAGTGAGAGAACAAATGGATTAATGCCGTTCCCAAGAAAATTAGCCCCAACTGAAGTGCAGCAGCTTTGTCTAGGAATTGAACCCATATCACCGATTCCATTTCCTACGATGATAACTGTTATGCTGAGTATTTGCATAAACACGTTCAGACTAACAAGAGTTTTACTGAGGAGATGAATGAAATACTTCGGAAGTCACTTATTTCCGTCTATAATAAAACTAAAAAACACTAAAGATTGTCTATGACTAATCAAGTTCCTTTCACTATTTTCCCTAGTTTTGTTGTATTATTTGTCTTTTCTCTCCACGTTTAATTGCCTCGGCTCCATAATCATTAAAAAAAAAAAGATGAAAAATTCTAAATATTGTCATTCCGAGGATGACTTGACGAACGTCTATGTATTTATGAAATTTTTCCAGCTCCCACGGATTTAAAAAAAAATGAATGATTTCCCGTCAGTTAAAGACAATATGAAAATCCTTGACCGTGAGAAGAAAGAAAAAACTTTTGCCCCTACCCGAATTGCCAGCGACAAATGAACACGGATAAAAATAATTTCTTTCTTTTTTATTTCTTACTTTCTTTATTATCTGTTTCGACCTCTCTTTCTAAAAAAAAAAAATAAAATAAAAATTACGCCTATCTTTACAACATATGAATAAGCAATGATAATAAAAACTCTTTGTTTTTTTATACATTCATATCAATCAGAATGGCAATAAATAAGTCATGAATCGCAAAGCCAAAGCTTGTGGTTGATTCGTCATTCTCACAGATACACACCTACAAAATGCCGTGTGACAAAACTCTCCGAGAAAGAATTTTCAACACGTCAGTCAGGTGATGCTCGTTATGACTGAATTTTAAAAAAAACCGTAAAATTAAAGTGCAATATATATATATATATATATATATATATATATATATATATATATAAATTGTATTTTAGAAAAAAATGATACGATTTCGTGATCTAATTACTTGACCAATCCTCTTTCAAATGATCTCAACTTTTAACAGCATATGTAGGAACAAATCAACGTTCTATTTTATGCATTGTTTTCTTTTCAGGTAGAGAAATACAATTTACTTGAAAAGGAAAGAAGTTGAAACATTGAATATCTAATTCTAAGTTATTTCTACACATATAAGAAATGATTACAAATTTTCCAAAACATAATATTATGATTAATTAAGTGAAAACATATAACTATATTCAAACAAATAACCATAAAAACAATTACTTGAAACTAAATTATTATAAGTATAATATAGGAATATTTGAAGCTATACCTCGGTACGCAAATTATTTGCATTGAATAGGAATCCTTGATATCATGTAACTGAATGCAAAATGAATTAATAGATTGATAAAATAAGATAAGATGAAATAAAATAAAATAAAATAAACAGACTACTAGACAATGAAGGAAAATATAAATGTAAAATATCTTGACATAAATAACCCCAGACAGGTTGACATTCCATTAAAACAAATCAATCAACAAGACTTATTTATTCTTAATAAGTAAGTAAAGTTGGTAACCTAAATCGAAGGTGACCCGAAGGTTCCTTTTCAAAACGGCCTAGACCGTTTGCCCAGTATTATTGTTATCAGTTATGCGAAATCACTGTGCTGTGTGTTTATCGTTCGTTTTAGATTGGAAAACCAGATGAATAGAATTTCTAATGTTAAATAGCAACACTTAAAACTATTTAACTGTATGAAAGCAAATGTTTCATTTTAAATGGAATTATTAGTGTTTGATAAGAGTACATGAAACCATTTAACGGTTAGCAAACAAACGATTGGTTTGGTTTTATGACATATTAACCATTGCCGGTTTTTTAATACCAAATCCTCTTAAGACATATCTCTTAGATATATCATCATCACCATCATCATGTCGTGCTGGTAGCACGGATATCCCTGACCCTCTCTCGCCACTTTTCCCTATCGTTTATCGCCTCAGGCAGGTCTTCAGGACAACATCCTGTATCCTCACATAGTTGCTGAGTGTATGTTCGTGCTGGTCGTCCTGCTTTTGCACGGCCATGTGTGGGGGCCATAAGAGTACATCACTTATGAGTTCGTCCCTGCTTCTCCAGCAGTGTCCTGCATGTCTGGTTCGTCTAACTTAAATAGTTTTCGTGATAGGAGGCAGGTGGCCGTACAGTTGGTGTCTTGTGGGGTGTTGCCGCCAGGACTTTGTCAAGATTGCTCGCAGCATTCTTGTGTAATTGCCGTCTAGCTTCTTCTCCAGCCGTTTTGTTAGAGTCCATGTAGTGCACCCATATAGCAGTATCGATGTGACCGCTGCCTGGAAGAAACTGCGTTTGATTTTATCGGTTAGGTCTTATTTCCATATAATCGATAGCCTATTGATAGCTTTTCATGCTTTCGTTAACCTCGTGTCGATGTCCTTTTCGGTTGATGCGACGCTGCTTCCAAGGATTTGCAAACATACGTTTTAAAACCAGCCTTAGCTTATTTTTTTCACACAATTAAACAGTTGCAAGTATTGTTATTTATCACTCACAATCCAATTAAACATCGGTCATTTATCAACACACAGTTAAATTGTTGCAAACTTCTATTTCAAACAATTCAATTTAGCATGTTTTTTTGTTGCTTGCACTCAGTTTAAATGTAAAACAGTTCTATTTAACCCACAGATAGGACTCTATCAGGTGCTACCACTCCTGGCCAGAGTGGACCTGAGAGCGATGGCACTGAAGGGGTACTCCACATTCCCCAAAGCTCCATCATTACAGGAGCCTCACCATCAGATTGTTTAGTGTCATATCAAGGACTCTCGTTGAGGGAGCCTTACCCCTCTGCAGACGTACAATCGGTGTATCCTACAGCCCCACCGACTGGGCTGTAAACAAATGAGATTCGACTTCTTTAAAAATAATGTTACCTATGAACTATTTCCTCACAATTCACACACACACACACACACACACACACACACACACACACACACACACACACACACACATATATATATATATATATATATATATATATATATATATATTCATAATATCCAGTCAGCCTCCAAAGACAGTGGGTGTTGATTATTCTTTTATAGAATATATGAGGAATATCATAAAAATCTATGTGAGTGCACGATGTATGGCTATATTTAATTCCTTATTCCTTCGCAGAGATAGGATCACAACAGCTTAGATAATTAACAGATGTATTAGGAGTAAATGTAAAATATATAAGGGGATAGTCATTTGTTCTGCGACCATAGAGTGTTTAGAAAATCGCACCTGCTACAATACCACCGACAAGTGCGTAAATTAGGATGGGTTGACCTACAGAGAAACCCCACTCCTGTTTCTTGATGCTTCGAACACCTAATATTTTGACCCCCTCTGCCCTCACCAGTGAATTAAAATTATTTTTTATGTATATATTTATTTTTTTATTTTTTATTTTTTAGATACGAACTGTAACTCCACATTTGCTATTCTGCAACTTCGAGAAAAGCATGTAAAAAGTCATCTGATGAGACGGAGAGTAAAGTAAATTTTTCCGCTGAAATAGATCTATAATGACAACTTAACCAAGTTTGAGTTTCCATCCGATTACACTATATATATATATATATATATATATATATATATATATATATATATAATTAGGCCCTAAATAACCATCAAGTGTTTATATGTCATTAAACTAAAAAACCTAATAATCTATTTTCTGTTCAGAATTTAAAAAAAAAAGAAAAGAAAACAGAAAATGTATTGTTACCTGATTTTGAAAATTGTCCTGAAAAAGTGACAAATATCAAATAGAGTTTGGATAATTCATTCTTACTTGCAGAATGAACCTTTCCAGTTGTCATCAAGAGCTGACATACGTAGTTGCTATAACTACAAGAAGCGGTACGTGTGGTGGTATTTGATTGATAGATGAGTTATTAGAGGCAAGATTGATTGAAACAAGCCTGAAATAATTTGTCTTTTGGAGTTTAGCAATCGTAGTCTAGCAATACTAAAGGGCAGACATATTTTGGGGTGTTTAGTCTTTTCATGGTTTCGATATGAAGATTTACTCCCCTTTATAAAGGACAGTTAGTAAACTCACTGACCGGGCTGAATTATCAAAACATTAATAAACATGAAAATAAAACTTTAAATGCGTGTTTGGCAATTTTTTTCAGTCAGTGCGGACCTTGTGACCACTTTTAAGTCCTCACAAGACTTTACGCTATCATTCTAATCTATTTTTTTTAAATACAAAGACATATATACAAATGTATAGCGATTAAGGATATAGGTTTCTACTAGCTTGTAAAACCACGCTGAATGTCAGGCGCAGATAGTCTTTTTTTCTTTCTTTCATTCTTTCTTTCTTTCGTTTCTATCGTTTGCGTTTATTTATAATTTACAATTCTCTTTAAAATTGTAAGTCAGTGAATGTTTGATTCATCTTTGTGTCCTTTATTTAATGACAGGTTTTTTTTTTTCGTTATTCTTTATTTAGCACTTAACTTCAAATTTTTATGTCCAAAAGGGCGGAGGCCTTTTAATAAAAACAAAATGGAAGGGCCCTTTTTAAAGAAAAGTTGCAATCGATATATTTGAGACCATACACACATATACACCGTCGTACAGAGAAAAAAGAAAACAAACTATGGAAATCAAGGGCGCCCTCGAACAATCACATTCAATACAGAACATTTGAACTCGCCCGTGTATAGATTTATTTACATATTGATTACTTCCCTGCTTCATGGAAATCACGCATGCGTAAAGCCAAACAACAGTGTGTTAATGTTGAGAGGTAGAAAGAAAGAATACAAAAACAGTCGTTTGTAAACAAAATGGCATCGATTGCGTTTCAGAGTTTAACAATTACCACTTTGAAAGGCAAGAAAAAGCCTTGGTGAATGGTGACGAAAGAGAGTAAAAAAACTGTTAAGGAAAGAAAAGAATAAAGACAGAATGAGAAAATGAAACGAAGGAAAAACGTGAAAGAGAAGGAGAGAGTTTAGTAATAAAGAAAGAAGACATAGGAGAACAAATAAAATTAGATTATAACAATAATTCTAATAGAATAAGTGTGTAGGTGTGTGTACGAGTGTGAGTGTGAGTGTGAGTCTGTCTCTATGTATGTGTGATGCAGTGTTGTATCAATCTTGACATTTGTGGACCCACAGTTCAATTAAAAATGTCAACCTTTGGACTATCTAAGCAGGTGATTTGTCTTTTGCGGCTAAAGTTTGTTTACGACCAGCCATTTTTCTTGGGATGAAATGGCCACAGAATAAAATTCATTGAGGAAACTCTTTTTATGACATTGATTTTAGCAGAAAGGTGGTTAAAAAGTCATAGAAAGTTAGGAAAAACCCTTTCATGACTGAATGAAGCCAGAGATTTACATGAACAAAATAGGTTGACTAAAATACTGGAATATTTTACAGCAAACTTTATATACAATGTTTTGGATATTGACTTGAAGATCCTTTTGACATGCTACGTAATTTGCATGGATAGCCTATTAGAAGGAGGCGTGTTCATGCGCAAGAGGTAAGCAGCAGGCTAGAGGAGAAGCGACGTCGAGAATTGTGTGGGCGTCAGGAATAGGATACAACCAGGGAGATTCTAACCGAAGGGCAGAGAGACATAGGGGTTTCACAAAAGATCCGTACCATCTGCCCTTATGTATGTGTGTGTGTGTATGTATCTCAAATGTCTCCAACTCACTCTCAATCTTACTAGACCATTCAGTTTGAGTAATAAAAGGAAAAGAAAAAACAGATTAATTTTTTATACATAAACTTGGTTATCTTTCACTGCTTTACAACAAGCGTATACATTCAATAATATATTTTTTATCAACTTATTATAAACAAAAAAATAATGTCATAAAAAGTGTTAAACAATTATTTGCCAAACTCTCCCGCACGGACAGGATGTGATATAAAATCAGTTATTTTTAATCGGAGTTTAACAGTATTGAATTCAATGTTTTCCAAGATCGGTTGCCATACCAAATCTACGAGAGGCTTTCAATAAGTTTCCAGACTTTTCTTTGTACAGGCATTTTAAATTATTGTAGACTCTTGTAATTTCAGTATGTTATTGCTATACATCTTCTAAGACGACTGACCAATTTTTATGATTTCAGGTTCAAATGAACAGCTACAGCAGCAATTGGAATACACCCTACTAAAGCCTGATTGTCACAGCTGGTGAATTTCAAAAATGCAATCTGGACGTGAGGACACTTTAGAAGAACGATATGCAATAAAAATCCGTTTTAAACTTGGAAAAAATTCCACAGAAGCGTATGGAATACTTCATACTGCTTTGGAGCATCTTGCATGAATCGAGCATGAGTTTTTGAGTGGCATAAGAGATTCAAGGAATGCAGGGAGTCTGTGAGGAATGTTGAGAGGTGTGGGAGGAGTAAGGAAGTCAGAACACCAGAGTTGATTGGTCAAATAAAGAATTTCATGCATAAGGACCATCGTGTGTTTATAGGGACAATAAGTGCACAGTTTGATGTCAGTGTGGGAACTGTACACACAATTATTCGCGAGGAACTGAAGATACGGAAGATTTGCGCGAAGCTTGTCCCAAGGGTGCTCAGAGAAGATAAGAAAGAAAGACGTTGTCATGTCAGCAGGGAGATGGTCGAGCTGATCAGTTCAGATCCCGTAGTTATTGATGCTCTGGTGACCTGCGATGAAAGCTGGATCTACTGCTATGACCCAAATCTCAAGAGACAAAGTTCCCAGTGGAAGCATGCTGGCTCTCCCAGACCCAAGAAGGCGAGACAGAGCAAATCTACCCACAAACTTTTGATGATCTATATGCACTGGGTTCCCACTGGACAGTCAACAAGGAATACTATGCTGAGGTTTTAAGGGAGTTCAGGAGGAGACTCCTTGGGAAGAGGCCAGCGCTCTTCAAATCGGGTCAGTGGCATTTCCACCAGGACAATGCACTAGTCCACAACTCCATCCATGTCACATACTATTTGACCAAGCAGGCCATCAAGACAGTTCCTCAGCCTCCCTACATCCCAGACCTTGCTCTCTCTGACTTTTGCTTATTCCCTAAGCTCAAGTAAAATCTTAGAGGCTATCGTTATGAGACAATTGACGAAGGCCATTAACACGCTCATACAAGAGGTGTTCCAGAAGATGTTGGAACTGTACATGTGCATTGCAGCCGGCAGAGATTACTTCGAAGGGGCCTAGACTTTCATGTGTGTAGTCTCAATAAAAGTGACCATACGAAAAAAGTCAGGAAACTTATTTAATGACCCTTGTAGATTGTACAGTCTACCCTATTAAATTTTCAATTCTACAGTCTACCCTATTAAACTTTAAATTGTTCCGTCGACCCTATTAAATTTTAAATTGTACAGTCGACCCTATTAAATTTTAAATTGTACAGTCAGCCCTATTATTAATCCATAGCAGGAGAAAAATAGTTGAATTCAAACCATTGCCAGTTTTATTAGTGCTACATGAAATACCAGCAGTCACATCCAGGAATTGAACTCTGGTCTCCGAATCCATTTCCTACGAGTGCTTCAGAAAAATGGTGTATCAATGTGATACCAAATCTCTTGAACAACACCCCTCAGGTTTTGAATTCAGAGTTTTTCTTCTACTAGGCCAGTTGCCTTTACAAAGCTAAAGAACCCACCCTGGTCTACTATTTATATATAACCAGGGTGGGGCTGATGAAAGATATTCATGCCTTTCCTATAGTCATTAACACGAAGCAAAATGCAAAGAGCCTCGTCCATGATCTAAACTCGGCTTCTTTAGTCTATTTCCAAAGGAGATAACCGTTATAGTATGCCAAGTTGTCTTTCCGTCTCTCTGTCTCTCCATATATAGATATATAGATATATGAACAAGCAAACAAACACTCACACACATACACACACACACAGATAATCATTTGTGTCCTTCTCTGTGCAAACAATTTGCGAATGATCAAACAGATATCTTTCGATGGCAATGAAAAATAATGGTGATAGAGGAGAACGTTAATGAAATGCAGGCAAAGAAAGATAGATTACCACAATGAATCGGAAAACTAGAGAGAGAGACAGGGACAGGGAGAGAGGGGTGGTTCGCCAAAGGTTCGGTAGGTTCAATCCTAGGTCTAGTCATTCCAAAGACTCAAAAAATGTTTCTTGATGCCACGTTGCTTAACACTCAGCATTATAAGGTGTGGATCAAAGGTAAAGTGGAGCAATCAAGGGAATGGAGTCGCGCCCTCCCCTACACATTGGTTTAGTTGCTATTGAAAAGGAAGCCTTCTGGTCACTCTCGACTAAGGTCGCCAACTTTACTTTACTTTTATATAGTGGTAGAAGTTGTGAATAAATGAGATTTAGAATGAGGACCAAAGAGGAGATAGACAGATAGTGAGAAAGAGACAGAGAGAGAGAGATAGAAAAGAGAGAGAGAGAGAGAGGGGGGGAGGGTGTTAGGGAGAAATAAAGAAGGTTGTGTAGCGGTAAAAATAGAGGATAAGTCAGATTTAGAGAGAGGACCAGAGAAGAGATAGGTAAATAGAGAGAGAGAGAGAGAGAGAGAGAGAGAGAGGGTGAAGAGGGAGATAGAGTGGGAGAAATAAAGAAGGCTATGTTACGGTAGAAGTAGAAGATTAAGTCACATTTAGAATGAGGACCGGAGAGGATATTGATATACAGAGAGAGAGAGAGAGAGAGAGAGAGGCGGGGTGGAGAGGGAGATAGAGAGAAATAAAGAGGGCTATGTTGCGGTAGAAGTAGAAGATTAAGTCACATTTAGAACGAGGACCGGAAAGGATATTGATATACAGAGAGAGAGAGAGAGAGAGAGAGAGAGAGGCGGGATGGAGAGGGAGATAGAGAGAAATAAAGAAGGCTATGTTGCGGTAGAAGTAGAAGATTAAGTCACATTTAGAACGAGGACCGGAAAGGATATTGATATACAGAGAGAGAGAGAGAGAGAGAGAGAGAGAGAGAGAGGCGGGATGGAGAGGGAGATAGAGAGAAATAAAGAAGGCTATGTTGCTGTAGAAGTTGGGAATAAATGAGTTTTAGAATGAGAACCTGAGAGAAGGAGATAGATAGATAGATAGATTGAGAGAGAGAGAGAGAGAGAGAGAGAGAGAGCGAGAGAGATGAGTCAGATCTGCTAGTAAGCGATTTTCTACCGGAACTTAATTTTCTATGACGGAAATATCTTGTGATATATCAGAAGCGTTACCATTAACAATTAACTCCCGATTACTTCCCCTTTCGGCCCATGATGGCGTCGATGCATCCAGCTTCCTGCTGTTTCTTTGTCTCTTGTCACATTTTTGCTAGCCATCAGTCTAGTAAGATGTTTGTCTTACTATTAATATCTCTGGCCTTTTGGGATTCGTTTTTATTCTATTGTTAGCTAAATGGTTTGAAGATAAAAGTGTCAAAAATGAGAGCTGTGTACGAAGAAAAAAAAAAAAAAGGAAAGAGGTGGAAATGGTATAAAAAAGGAAAAGACAAGTGAAGGATAGAAAAGTGAAAAAAAGCAAAAAAAGAAGAACGAAGTAATAAAAGAGAGGGAAAGACATAAAAGAAAGAAAAGAATGGAAAATAAACAGATCCAAAAGAAATTTTTAAAAAAGTATCCAAGAAGAAAAATATCAGTAGAGAAAAAAAAACATCGTTAAAGAAACAGACTGAAAAGAAAGAAAAAAAGAAAGAAAGAAAGAATTGATCGGAAATCTTATCTGAAAAGAAAGAAAGAAAGAAAGAAAGAAAGAAAGAAAGAAAGAAAGAATGAAGAAAAAAAAGAATAAAGAAAAAAAAGAAAGAAAGAAAGATAAGCTCATCTGAAAAGAAAGAAAGAAACACAAGAAAGAAAGCATTGAAAGAAAGAATTTCAAAGAAAATCTCATCTGAAAATGATTAAAAAAATAAGGAAATTATTGAATCGAAAGAAAATATCATTGAAAAGAAAGAAAGCATTTGAAAAAAATTGAAAGAATTTAAAAGAAAATCTCATCCAAACATCAGTGAATAAATAGAGAAAGAAAGAAAGAAAGAAAGAAAGAAAGAAAGAAAGAAAGAAAGAAAGAAAGAATTTGAAAGAAAGAAAGAAAGAAAAAAAGAATTTGAAAGAAAGAAAGAAACTTGTTTGAAAAGAAAGAAAGAAGTATCTAAACTGAAAAAAAGGACGTTTCATGAGGACATATTCTCTTAACTATTGATAAAAAATGTAAGTATATTGTTAGTTTAGACGTCTATTTTATTTTACATTCCACATTGGCCGTCAATAAACGCTTACAAATAACAAATAATAATAATAATGATAATAATAATAATTGTGATTGGTGCCTTTGGCACGGTAACTAAATGATTATTTAAGGGCCAGGAAGATTTAGAAGTTGGCGACCGAGTGGAGACTATCCAAACAACAGCATTTTTGAAAACGGCCAGAATACTGAGAAGAGTCCTGGAGACTTGAGGAGACTTGCTGTGACTCAAACCCCAGTGAAAGACCATCAGCTTATGCTGATGTTAAAAATTCTAATGAGTAATAAATAATAATAATAATAATAATAATAATAATAATAATAATAATAATAATACTGTCTCGGCTCACCACAGAGTAAAATTAAAAGAAAGTGAAAAGAAGGATAAATACCTCGAACTTATTAAGGAATTGAAAAAAACTGTGTGGAATACGGTTATACCAATCATAATTGAGGCTCTTGATACAGTCACCAAAGGATTGATAAAGGGATTGGAGGATTTAGAAATAAAGGACACGTGGAGACCATCCAAACAACATTTTGGAGATCGGCCAGAATACTGAGAAGAGTCCTGGAGACTTGAGGAGACTTGCTGTCACTCAGACTCCAGTGAAAAACTATCAGCTAACACTGATGTGAAAAACTCAAATGTGTAAATAATAATAATAATAGAAGAAGAAGAAGAAGAAGAAGAAGAAGAAGAAGAAGAAGAAGAAGAAGAAGAAGAAGAAGAAGAAGAAGAAGAGCAACAATACAACAAAAACAAAAAAAAACAAGAAGAACAAGAAGGTTAAAAACCAAGCAAAACAAAAGAAAAAAAAAAGAATGAAAAGAAGAAGGTGGGAGAAAAGGAAGAAAAAGAAATAGTTTTAAAAATGTCGGTGAGAAAGAAATCCGGAAGTCTATGAAAGCAGGACTGGGATGAAAAACACCGGCAAAGAAATAAAGTAAGCAAACGAAAATAGTTGAGAGGAGATAAACGATACTCGGTCCATAATGAGGATCATAAAGAATCCTTAAAAAGAATGAAGCAAGTTACATATATATATATATATATATATATATATATATATATATATATATATATATATATATATACATTTAGCAAAATGGTTGTTGTTTAGTCGAGACAATAATATGATAAAGAAGGATAAATCGGTTGAAAATGAAAAGAAAAAGACAAGAATGAACATAATTTCGACCCCTTTCGATTTAAATCGAAATATCAACGAGGAAGCGACCGTGAGAGAGTAAGGAAATGGTGACCCGACTGATCTTAAAAAGCACAGCTGGAATCGAACCTGGGGCTTCTTGTTTTCCCTATCGCCCTTTCAAGTCTTCGGTAGCAAAACCCCGGAATCATTAAGACGGCCAATTCCATTTGAGTTGATTTCAAAAGCCGGAAAAAGTGCCCAGCCGTCAGGTTTGCTGGAAATGGATCGATGCTGTTTCAGGAACCGCCGAGTCTTTTATCTGTGGCTGTGGAATTGGCACCGAGGTAAGAAAGAGTTCGTTTGCCATGTCATTTGCTGGTCGGTGCGAATTCCTCAACGGGCCTCGGGTCATTAGAGAAATGGCTTTGTTTCTTCGCTTGAAAAACAAGGAAATGAGGAAATCTTAACGGGAAATGAACGGTATTGAAAGGAAGAAAAAATATAGTAAAGAATTAAAAAAAAAAAGTTTTTCGTTGTGAATAAACGAAGGAATAAAAATGGAAGAGACAATAAACAAAAAAAAAATAACAAAAAACAAAAAAAAAACCCCAGAATAATCCGAATATATTCGTGAATGAGTCGAGTCATAACATTATATAGTTTATTTCTTCCTTTCGTCTACGATTCTAAAGTTCGTATTGCCCATTCGGCTAAGGCTGGAGAATACACCAACTGCTTCTCTGCAGAGGGGTACCGCCAAAAGAATGTCTTGGATATGGCGCTAAGCAATCTGATGGTGAGGTTTCAGTAAGGCTTGAGCTTTAGGTAATACGGAGTACCCTTTGATTGCTGTCGCTCTCAGGTCCATTCTAGCTCGTTGTCGTAGCACCTGATAGGGTCCTATCTATGGGTTAAACAGAAATAAACTATGTGTTTCAGCTAAACTGTATAGCTTGAAATAGAACTGTTTTAACATTTAAACTCTGTACGAATGCTAAACTAAATTGTTTGAAATAGAACTGTTTTTTGACATTGAACCAGTGTACTTCTGCTAAATTGAATTGTTTGAAATAGAAGTATTTTTCACATTAAACTGTGCGTAAACAAAAAGCTATAATTATACTAAGTTGACTTGTTTGAAAGAGAAATGTTCATATGTATAAAATGGATTTGGCATTCATAACCTACAATGGTTGATAGGTCATAAAACCAAACCAAACTAAACCAGTCGTAGCTTACGGTCAAGTCACTACAAAAACTCCGATTCATCTCAGACCACTGCAGTTAAGCCACGTTAAGACCGAGAAGAATGTAAATTGGTAACCATGAATAGCCGATCCAATAACCAGGCTGATGTATGAATACTAAACTAAGTAAATCTTAGTCAACCAAAAAAGCCAATCAGAAAATTTCACCTTACATTATATTAACAAAGTTAAGTAGC
Organism: Sepioteuthis lessoniana; assembly: GCA_963585895.1. Classification (NCBI taxonomy): domain Eukaryota; kingdom Metazoa; phylum Mollusca; class Cephalopoda; order Myopsida; family Loliginidae; genus Sepioteuthis; species Sepioteuthis lessoniana. Next base: position 73,976,497 of record OY757920.1, on the reverse strand, counting down.
AACGAACTTAGATGAGAGACCAATAGCTACCATAGGAATTTACAGCCAGTGTGTCTGACTAAAAAACATTGACTAGATTCCAAGTTAACTGAGAAGTACAATTGATAATTACGTATGAGTCAAATCGCAACAGCATCTTATTTATTTGTTTTTTTTAATCAATTTACACAGAAAGCAAAACACTAACGTTAAGGAACGAAGAACCTATTTCGTTGGGGTTTATGGCATATCAACCATTGTAGGTTATTTAATGCCAAATCCTCTTTATACGTAGATATAAAAAATATATGATTTGGTTTGGCGGGAGTTTAAGGCATAACAAACATTGTTGGTTATTTTATGCCAAATCCTCTTTATTCATATATACTAAATGTATTTGACTTGGTTTGGTTAGGTTTTATGGCATATCAACCATTGTAGGTTATTTAATGCTAAATCATCTTTACACATATATATTAATTATATTCTTTGGTTTGATTAGATCTTTATGGCATATCAATCCTTGTAGGTTGTTTAAAGCTAAATCATCTTTACACACACACACACACACACCACACACACACACACACACACACACACACACACATATATATATATCATATATATATATATACTATATATATATATATATATATATTATATATATATATATAAATGAGGTGCCGGTGGTGTAATGATTATCATCATAGGGAATGGACAAGACGACTCGAGTTCAAACCCTGGACGAGACGTATTGCATTTCACATAGCACTAATACCCTTGGGAAAGGTATGAATCCAATTATTCTCCCTCCAGCTATGGGTAAATAGTAGGGCAGACTAGGTTATTCAGCCTTGAGGCAACTAGTCAAAGAGAAGTAAAACTCTGAATTCAAATCACTTAAAAATTGACCTACTGTCATATCCTACCGGAGGGGTTGGTATATATATATATATATATATATATATACTTTAAGAAAAACAACGAAACCGGTCACATAGGATTATAAATTTATTTCAATCCTGTTACGCAATTTGAGGTTTTCAAAAACACGAAAAAAAGTAACAGGACTTCTTCAGATCATTTTGGATAAAAAAATTGAATAGACACATGGTAGTGGGAAGGGATAGTATGAGGGAGTCGAAGAGGTGGGAGGGAGTCGAAGAGGGGTGAGGATTTACCTCTTCACTAAGCCCACTTCCGTTTTAAATTCAACTTTCGGTTAGCAGTGTAGTAAATATTGTTTTTTAAAAGGTTTTTTAAAATTTATATTTAGACCTAACTTACAGGTTTTTTATTGACTAAGATTGAAACTTTAAATAAAAAATTCAAGTAAAGGTACAGTATTAGATAAAGAAATTATTGCTCTGTATTACTGGTACATTGAGCTCTATACCAGGAAAATTTAAATATTCATGCTTGAATAACTTCTTGTCCTGATGGAATTACTCCCAACTCCGGTTTAACTGGACTAAAAATAAAATAAAATACAAACTACCAAAAAAGGGAGGGCAAACTATGAACATACACGTACGCAAACAATACTAAAGCTCAGATAGACTACGTCCTTATAAACAAGAAATGGAAAAATAGTGCATTAAATTGCAAGGCATACTCCTCTTTTGAGGGTGTGTCCACCGATCACCGAATAGTCACGGCGAAAATACGGTTAAGCCTACGAAAAAACGCCAAACGAACAGCGACCACCAAACACTATGACTGGGCCCTATTGAACAACAAAGATATAACAGATAAATACGTATTAGAATTAAGAAACAGATTCGAAACACTATAAGAAAGGACGAAAAAAAGTACACCAAACGACGAATATGAAAATTTCGTCAATGCACACCTCGAGGCAGCAGCAAAATACATACCAACAAAACTTAAAACTAAATATAGAGTCCCATGGGAAACTTTAGCGGTGAAAGAAAAACGTGCACTAGTGAAAACAGCCTCCAAAAACTATCGAAAAAACCCAACAAACACAAATGCCTTAAAACTAAAAACGGCACAATATCAATTAGCAGGCATATATATAAAGGAACAGACAGACTACATTCAAAATCAGATAGATAAGATTAGAGACTCGGTGGAAGATAGACAATCTAGAATAGCCTGGCAAACAATAAACGAAGTGAGCAGAAGAAAGAACACAGCCAAAGCAAAACTGAAAGCAACAAACCAACAAGAAAGAATAAAACTGTGGAAACAGCACTTCGAAAACTTACTTGGAAACCCACCAAAAATAACACATGAACCAATCACCAGAATAATTAGGAAACAATTAGACATTAAACTAGGACCGTTCACACAAGAAGAACTCGACTCGGTTCTCAGAAAAATTAAAAATAGGAAAGCTGCAGGGCTGGACGAAATTCCCCCAGAAGTATGGAAGACCAGACAATTCGACGACATACTGCTCCGACACTGCAACGCAGTATTCAATCAAAATCCGATAGATAGATGGATGAAAGGATGCATACTCCCCTTCCCTAAAAAGGGGGACCTCGGATTAGCCAAAAACTACCGAGGCATAACACTTACATCCATAGCAGCCAAAATCTACAATGCCCTACTACGAAACCGCATGGAACCCGAAATCGACAACATACTTAGAAAAAACCAAAATGGCTTCCGAAGAAATAGATCCACGACCTCACAAATATTAACCATCCGTAGAATCCTTGAAGGTGTACGGGCAAAGAACCTAGAAGCGACATTAATATATGTCGACTTTACCAAGGCTTTCGATTCCATTCACAGAGGAAAGATGGAACAAATCCTACTAGCGTACGGCATACCTAAAGAAACCGTAGCGGCAATAACGATTCTCTATAGAAACACTAAAGTAAAAGTACGATCACCGGATGGAGACACAGAATACTTTGACATTGTAGCAGGAGTACTACAAGGGGACACGCTGGCCCCGGACTTCTTTATCATTTGTCTAGACTACGTACTTAGAACATCGATTGACAAAATCAAAGAGAATGGCTTCGAACTGACAAAGAAAAGAAGCAGAAGGTACCCCGCAACAACAATTACCGACGCCGACTACGCCGATGACAACGCGATACTGGCAAATACACCTGACCAAGCCGAAACTCTTCTGCATAGTTTGGAACGAGCAGCAGCAAGCATAGGCCTCTATGTTAATGCACACAAAACGGAATATATGTGCTCTAACCAAACGGGGGACATCTCCACTCTAGAAGGAACCCCACTTAAACTAGTAGGCAAATTCACGTACCTAGGAAGCAGCGTCGAATCAACCGAAAAGGACATCGAAACTAGGTTAACGAAAGCATGGACAGCTATCAATAGGCTATCGATTATATGGAAATCAGACCTAACCGATAAAATGAAACGCAGTTTCTTCCAGGCAGCGGTCACGTCGATATTGCTATATGGCTGCACTACATGGACGCTAACAAAACGGCTGGAGAAGAAGCTAGATGGCAATTACACAAGAATGCTGCGTGCAATCCTGAACAAGTCCTGGCAGCAGCACCCCACAAGACACCAACTGTACGGCCACCTGCCCCCTATCACGAAAACTATTCAAGTTAGACGAGCCAGACATGCAGGACACTGCTGGAGAAGCAGAGATGAACTCATAAGAGATGTACTCTTATGGATCCCCACACATGGCCGCGCAAAAGCAGGACGACCAGCACGAACGTACATTCAGCAGCTATGTAAGGATACGGGATGTTGTCCTGAAGACCTACCTAGGGCGATGAACGATAGGGAGGAGTGGCGAGAGAGGGTCAGGGATATCCGTGCTACCAGCGTGATATGATGATGATGATGATATATATATAATTTGGTTCTGTTGTGTTTCATGGCTTATCAACCATTGCAGGTTAATTAACGCCAAATCATCTTTATCAATATATATGATATATATACGGTTTGGTTTGGTTTGGTTGGGTTTTATGGCATACCAATCATTGTAGGTTATTTAATGCCAAATCCACTTTATACACATATCCTAAACATATATGATTTGGTTTTGTTAGGTTTTCTGTAGGTTATTGTAGGTTATTTAAAGCCAAACCCCCTTTTTATTTAGATAATATATATATATATATAACTTGTGAACACATTTTGTAGATAACATTCTTAAACGAGCCTGACCTCTTTTTTGCACACTGTTTAATGGTATCAAGTATTGCTATATAACAGTCACAATTTAACATCAGCCATTTGTTTGTACAGAATTTGTTTTATTCGACCCATAAATAGGAATCTATCAGGTGCTACCACTCCGGATCAAAGTTGATATGGGAGCCATGGCACTGAAACGGTACTCCACATTCCCCAAATCCCCAAGAGTTGAACCTTGCCATCAGATTGTTTAATGTCACATCCAGGATACTTGTTAGTGGCGTCTTACTCCTCTGCAGAGATGCAGTTGGTGTATTCAACAGCCCCTGTCAACTTGGCTACCTGTTCGGTACTTAGATTTGTAATTACTAATGCGGAAAAAATGTTTTCGCAAGTTAAACAGCAACCTTCCTACACATGACTGACATGAGTGACCAGCAGTTTAGCGAAAGTATTTTGAAGCTAGAATGTCTAAGAAAAACAGAGTTGATTCAAAGTAAACATATTTGTTTAAATATCCGTGTATGAGTCGCAAAATGATCTAGTTTATTTATTTATTTCGTCTAAAATTGAGACTAACGGTCAATAGGTTGGCTGGTTGGTTGGTTGGATTTTATGGCATATTAACATTTTTAGGTTATTTTCTGCCAAATTTATTTTTTATACACATAATCAGTTCTATTTCAAACAATTCAGTTTAGCATGACTTAAAAAGTTGGTGACCGTAGTCGAGGGCGACCAGAAGGCTCCCTTTTCAATAGCTAATACACCGAGGTGTAGGGGAGGGCGCTACTCTCTTTCCATGAATTGCTCCACTTTACCCTCGATACATACCTTATATTGCTGAGTGTTAAGCAAGGCGGTATCAAGTACCACTTTTAAAGTATTTGGTATGACGCGACCTGGGATTGAACCCCGGTCTCCCGGACCATTGGCAAATACTCTACCCACTAGCCAATGAGCCTCACGCAGATTATTAATCACAAATATTTCTATTTCAAGTTATTCAGTTTAGTCAAACAGTTCAAATTGAATAAATTCAGTTTAGTATAAGTATAGATTTTGTTTACACACAGTTAATGTCAAAACAAATCTATTTTAAAGAATTCTGTTAAGCGTAAGTAGAGTTTCAATGTGAAAAACAGTTCCATTTCAAACAATTCAGTTTGGCATACAAAAACAGTTTCATTTAAAACAATTCACTTAAACATAAATACGCATTTTAAATATCAAAACAATTCTTTTTCAAATAATTCAGTTTAGCATAATTACGCAGTTTAGTTCTATTTTATCCATAGATAGAGCCTTATCAGGTGCTACTACTCCAGAGCCGAGTTGACAAGGAGCAATGGCAATGCAGGGGTACTCAGCATTTCCTAAAGCTCTAGCATCACCGGAATGTCACCATCAGATTGTTTAATGTTATATCCTGGACGATTGTTGGAGGACCTAACCCCTCTGCAGAGGGGTAGTCGGTGTATTTTACCATACTAGCCGACCGAGCAAGACTTACCGTCAAGTCCCCCGATAATACCGGTTGATGTCACCTAAGAGAAGTTTAGCAACAAGATGCCTGTGCATTATGTATATGAATGGGTACTTTGTATGTCGAATGATTTTGTAATCTACGTAGGCAGACAACTTTTAATATCTTTCCCCATCAACTTTTTGGATATAGCAAATATTCAGCTGGAGTGATTGACAGGTGGAGGGTTAAAGCTCATATTTCCTGCAGTGTGAGACTATAAGTTTTCTTGTGATTGGCTGTCTATGGCCATGTGCGAGTTAATAGAGAGTTGGACTGAAGAAAATAAAAAGCCGAGTTCTACACGCTAGGGGAAACTGACTTATATTTTTGGTCTTAAGTGAGCCACCCCTCCACTAGTTGTAGGATTCTATTCATAAAAGAATGATTATTTCATTCCTTGATTAAATAAAAGACCAGCCTAAAAAGAACTTGTGACATCCAGAAATAAATGTCGGTGAGTTTTCCTAACAACGTGTTTATCGATTTCTGTCGTCAGAGAGATCAAGTGACAACCTCTTCATTGACGTTTCGTTATCTAAATTTTTTGTCTCGACATCGTTCATGAGAACCAAAAGATATTACGATGACCTATCACAGTCAAAATATTACTATAGTTACTGTTTAGATTTACTTAAAGTAATATCTGATCAGCGAGAATGGTTCTTTAAACATTACCTATGTCTACGTATGCATTTTTCTGCGTCTTTATTCTCAGAACGTTTTTAGTTTTGCTTTCCATTCTAATCTTTGGACAAAAAAAGAAGTTATGTCTCCAGAAGTGTAACATCATATTTCAATAATCTCGTTGTTAATTTTAAAAGAAATATGCCCAAATTAAACATTTTCTTTTTTTCAGCCACGGTAAACTAAGACTTAATTTTTTGGGGGAATATAGAGTCAAGAGAAACACTTGACAATTTTTTTCAAGGAAGAGAAAAAAATCTCGAAATTGAGGTAAAAGAAATTTTCCTTGAGACTGTATGTACTCACAAGTCTTAAAAACAATAAATAAATAAATAAATATATATATATATATATATATATATATATATATATATATATATATATATATATATACCACACGCCTTTCTTGGGAGACAACAAGTAAAGAATTTCATGTACATTGTCAGATAATGAAATTGAATCGACACAATCGATGGCTTCCTATTTCGATCGGCGTTCGTGATAAAAAAAAATCTAAAAAAAAAAAGTGTGGGTAAGGTAACACGAAAAAAGGTTCGTCCCTTTTTGTAAGGCTTTTTTGGTAATGCGAAAGACCCCTGGGTATATATCCGTCTTCCCTCTTCTGCTAACTAATTAGGTGGAAGCCGCATTGTAATTCAACCCCTGTGTACGAAAAGGAGATATTTTCTGACTGTCGACGAAGTGCGCATATATATCTTTAATTTACCCTGACGATTTTGTATATGCTTGATTTTTATTTTATTTGTTCTCTTCTGGTTTCCTTCTTCGGGGCTAAGGAAAAGTTATTTATTTCTCCTTTTATTTCATCTTTTCATATAAGAATTTAGTGACACATGTCAGAATGAGTGACCATTTGATTTGATTTGAGTTTTCATCTTTATTTCACATTGAATCTGTTTGACCCTGTCAACCGGAGATTCCGGGTTTTTTTACTACCACCCTGAAGTATTTCTCATCCTGTGTTTGCCGAAAACCTAGTTTTCCGCAAAAGGTTAGCAGAAGTTCCACGAAAAACAGTAATAAATTAGCTAATGCATTTTTGACTGATTCTTGATGAGTAGAATGTTCGCTAATGATCCGGGAGACCGGGGTTCAACCCTAGGTCGAGTCATACCAAAGACTCAAAATATGGCACTTGATGGTGCCTTGATTAACACTCAGCATTATAAGGTAAGGATTTAGTGTAAAGTGGAGTAATCCAGGGGATGGAGTTGCGCCCTTCCATACACCTCGGTGTAGTAGCTATTGAAAAGGGAGCATTCTGGTCGCCAACTTTACTTTTACTTACTTTATTTTATAATACACGTACAACAGGTTAAGAATCCTTTGTTATTATAATAAAGCAAGGTCGAGGTACTTATCCTTCTTTTCACTTTCCTTCAGACTTATTCTGTGGTCTGCCGGAACAGCAAAGTCGACAGATTCTCTTTTTTTGTTGATTATTATGAGGTCTGGTCCTCTGGCCGGGACGAGGTGATCCGTTTGTATGCTACAGTCTCATAGGAGTTTATGCGAGTCATTTTCTAGGACAGGTGCTGGGTTGTGCATACCTTGCCGACCCAGTCGTGTCTCGCCTTATACTCCCTCAGTGCTAATTTGCTGCATTCGTTTATTATGTAATTGATCGTTTCGTCTCTGTCACCACATAGCCTACATTTACTGTTTTGTTGCGTCTTATCTATTCTCGCTTTGATATGATTGGTTCTTATGACATTGTCCTGTGCTGCTATTAGAAGAGATTCTGTTTCTCTCTTAAGGTTTCCTATTATTATTATAGTTTAAACTCTATGCGTGTTTTCATACCAGTTTTAAGAGAAGCATAAATGACAGCAAGTCTTTTCTAAAGTTTAGAACTCTTCCATAAAATATGCCAACAAGAAATAATGATTGAAAAAAAATTAAATAAAATCATAAAATAAAGTAATAAAAAGTAATAAAAAGTGTCAAAGATTACATTTACGGGAGTTGTAATTGAAATTAGGATTATCTCCTTCTCTAGAAAGAAGAATGAGTAGTCATCTAACTGAAACGTACAAAATAATTAATTGAATTTCTAATTATGGTTGACGTTTTTACAATATTTCTCCTCTGGAAATAAATTGTCGAGACAGATTTCAAAAAGTAAGCGTACTAATCAATTGTATTTTTGCAAATAGAAATTGTATTTTTGAAAAAAAAAATGCCCGATTAGATCAAAACCAGCAATAAAGTCAAATATTTGAAGATTACTTTGGATAGTTTCAGGAATTATAGTAAGTAAAAGAATTTAGATCACTTTTGGAAACTATCGAAGAAAATACTTTACAGGATTTTTATCTCTGTATCAATATTGTATTAATAGTGAAAATGTTCCGTGCAAAAATTTTTTTTTTTTGAAAGGTTGATGTGAGAAGATAGAAAAAATTGGAGATGCCCAAGGAGGCATATTAAACATTCTAATAAATAAATGAATAAATAGATAAATAAATAGAATGCTATGACTTAAATACAGACTGCACACTCCATCCTCGTTCATTTTATTTTGTATATCACTCTTTGAATTTTTCATATATATATATATATATATATATATATACATATATGTGTTTGTGTGTGTGTGTGTGTGTGTGTGTATGTGTGTGTGTGTGGAAAGAGAGAGAGAAAGAGAGAGAGAGAAAGGATGAAGGGAGGGAGAAGAAAGGCAAACACGCAGATCAGACATGGAGGTAAAACGGTCTTTGTTTAACAGAGAATGAAAAAAAATTGCTATAAAACTCACAAACACACACACACACACACATATATATATATATATATATATATATCGTGAAATTTATGTGCATACGCATATATATGAACGCATATATATATATATATATATATATATATATATGTATATTAGATATATATGTATTTAGTTCACAGAATTTAGACTGCAACCCTGGGTTTCATCAGGCAGTTAAGAAAATATTTTCATTTTCTTAAATGCCTGATGAATATTGTTTTGCAAAAAACTCCATGGGACCCAGGGGTCGCAGTCTAAATTCCATGAATTAAATATATATATCAAATATATGTTCATTTATTGTTATTATTATATCGTGACTCTATCCAAGATATTGAGCACTCTCTATATTATATTGCACTTGGTTCGACACAAACCCACAAAGTGATTTAGTGACAACCAACACTGTTATAATATATATATATATATCGACTTTAATTTTAATTTTGCATTATTATCATTTATATTTTATATATATATATATATATATGCATTTATAAATATATATATATATATATATATATAAGTAACTTTGGTGACCATTGTCGAGGGTGACCTAAGGCTCCCTTTTCAATAGCTACTACACCAATGGAGGGCGCTACTCTTTTCCCGGGATTGTTTCACTTTAATCTTGATAAGTACCTTATAATGCTCAGTGTTAAGCCAGGAGGCATCAATTACCGTTTTTTTAAGTCTGCTTTGACTCCACCTGGGATTGAACCCGGGTTTCTAAGATTATTGGCAAACACTCTAACCATTATGCCAGCCAAATGATACCTTCTTATTTTACACTCAGTATTAAGAGTTATGGATCAAGGGTAAGTGAAGTAATCCAAAGAAACGAGTAGAGCCCCTACTATGTTGGTGTTGTAGATATTGAAAAGGTAGCTTTCGGATCGCCGTCAACTACGGTCGGTCAACTTGCTATCTTATATGTACATATATTTATATATACGCGAGAATAATATTCGTTGTTTCCGCTGCGTGAAACTCGTAGTTACATTATGAAAAAGTGCGAGTTTAACGTTTTAGATTGTATTGCAGCACTCTTTTTTCAATTGAGCCCATTATTACCTTTTACTAGTGCAATATTTCATCGTCTTTTGATAATATATTTCTTTGTTTAAAGGCATATCAATCTTCGGGGGGTTATCTAATGCTGAATCAATCCTTGTACAACAAAAGCAGTGAGACTATTTAATCCATAGCAGGGGGAATATGGGGTTCATACCTTTCGCGAAAGTATTGTTCCGAAACTAATCTTTGCAGTCCCACTGTAGTTCGAACTTGCTTTCTTCGTCGTCTTCGTCCTACAATTTAGGCACTACGCAGCGAGGAAGGAATATATATATATATATATATATATATATGTATATACGAATGTACACACACACACACACATATATATACGTATGTACACACACACACACACACATATATGTATATATACGTATGTAGAGATATATATGTATATGTGTGTGTACATACGTATGTATACACACACACACACATATATATACGTATGTACACATACACACACATATATGTATATATGTGTACATATGCATAGATATACGTATGTACACACATATATATACGTATGTAGACATACACACACACATATATGTATATATGTGTACATATGCATATATATACGTATGTACACACATATATATACGTATGTACAAACATACACATACACACACACACACACATATATATATATATATATATATAATGGCGACACGAGTTCAAATCCTGGACGAGACTGATTGCATTTCAAATAGCACTAATACTCTTGGTAAAGGTATGAATCTAATTATTTTCCCTCAAGCTAAGGGTAAATAGTAGGACGGAATGAGTTCTTCAGCCTTGGTGAGGCAACTAGTCTAAGAGAAGGAAAACTCTTAATTCAAACCTGTTAAACTCTGCTTTAAAATTGACCTTGTGTCACATCCTGTCTGGGTGGAGGGGTTGGTAAATATGTATTTGTATATGTTGGTTTGTGTGAGCGGGCGTAGGTTGGATTGTTTGTTCGTGCGCATGTGTTTATACGTGTTTTCTGTATCTGAAATCTTCCAAGAGTCTTCCCTTGCAAAACGACCATTTGAAACATCGATAGAAACTCTATCAATAGTGTCATTGTATGGGAGTAATTCATTTTTCTTTCCCTAAGAAAAAGTTAACTTTATGTATCGTCTAATTCTTCCTTTAAATGGAGATTCAAGGTTCAAGAAAAAAAAGTTCCGAGACTACAGGGATCTTGCAGGGATAGTGGGAACTAATGATAGGCCTAGTTAACACGAGGTTTTGCCACAGATTCATGGAGGAACCTAAAAAGGAACGGCTGCGAGAACATGATAAATGCGATGGATATAGAACAATCAGGGTTAATTTATCACAATGCTAATTAAATAGTCTGGCGAGATTGATCTATTTTACTCATGTGCAGTAGGGTGCCCTCAGCGTGGATGCTAAATCATATCGAGACCCACCGACCGTATTGACATATATAAAAGTATTTTTACGTATGTGTATGTATGTGTGTCATGTACATGCTATATATATATATATATATATATATATATATATTCACTGGTAAGTAAATTTTTTTTCAGTTTCTAAGTAATCACTTTTTCATTAATAGGAGATAAAATGAATAAAGAATTTTTTTAAAAAGATTTGAGTGCATTTGGCTGTGTCACTAACCATTTTTAGCAATGGAACACTTAGTTTTTATAGGATTTGAATAATTTAATTTCCATTGTTTCCAGTCATGTAAAGAATGATGTGACCTATCTTTTCACATATTTCACCCCCCCACACACACACTTATATATATATATATATATATATATATATATATATATAAAGCCATCCACTGACAGACTGTTTCGTTGTATTACAACTATTCAGTGTGGCTTGACACGATGGACGCTTGAAGCTAGGATCGAAACCCACCCAACTTCATGATAGACTTTGTATCATACCGCTTAGCCAACAAGCGAACCATGTTAGCTGGGGAATTATCAGTCATTATATAGTAGCTTCATTTGTTTACATTTTTGCCTTACTAGATACCAGAGTATCCAGGAAAGGAGTAGCGCCCTCCCCTACACATTGGTGTAGTAGCTATCGAAAAGAGAGCCTTCGGGTTACCCTCGACTATGGTCGCCAACTTACTTTAGATACCAGAGTGCTCAATTCCTTCCAAGAGCTTTGCATTATACAAATATAAACATGCATTATACACACACACACACACACACACACACACACACACACACACACACACACATACACACATACATATATATATATATATATATATATATATATATATATATATATATATATATATATATATTGTCATCCACAGACAGACTGTTTCGTTCTATCAGAACTCTTCAGTGTGGCTATGTATATATATTTAGACGAAATCAAATTGGTCTATATATAAAGAGATTGATGGATTGGTAGATTGAGTTTAAGGACATATGAATCCATCTTGGGTGATTTACATCTAGAAGTTGGGGAATTATCGTATTTGATGCATATAAGACGCACGGGTGTATAAGATGCACCCCAATTCCCTCAGGCCAAATCAAGAAAAAAACTAAGTACTAATATTAAACGTGATAAAAGGAATATATTGAATATTACCAACGATAACGCTTTTAATCTCCATAATAACCTTTTAAATAATGACAATATTGATATGAAAGTTACTCTAAAGTCTAAGCTAATAGGAGACGCCAAGTAGCCAATTTGGGCCAACTATCGCACATCTTATAAAAGTACCCCTTATACGCTGTAAAATATGGTACTTTAAGTGTGAAATCATATTCACATTTTTGTGTTGTCCTTTCTGAAGTGTTTTTGTACACAGTATTATGATATGAAATATTCTCATCTAATGCAAATAATTTTTACTCAGTTGCTTGGAATCTAGTATAACATATAATTCTCATAATTAAATGGTTTCAAGTAATCATTTGTATTTAATAACCTTCATTTAATTGCATACAGTTATACGGTTTCACGTTACTAATAATGATCATCTTAAGTAAAATTTATGGGTTCATGTAACTATTCCTCATAGAAATCATTCGCTGTTATATATCATCAGGTATTCATATCGAGACTGAATCATTTTAAACAGATGTCTTTGATTCAAATAAGTTCCTAAAGGTACAAACACTTCGGGTCAGAGTGGACAAGGGTGTAATGGTATTGAAGAAGTACACAACATTTTCAAGATTTCCTGAATAGGAGCCAGAGTCTTAGCAGCAGTTTAGTGTTATAACCTGGACCCGACTATTTGAGGTTTTACTCCTCTTAAGGGGATACTGTTAGCGTATTCTAAGGCCCGGTCGCAGGACGGAGTTGTAAACGGAAAGTAAGAATTGGTTGCAATTTTTCTGAGTGATTAATCGTATAATTTATAACAAGGAATTTGATTTTGGTTGAGTCTTTATATAATTAACCACAAGATTGAAATTAAATTAAATTTTGATCGATTTTAAAGGAAAGTTTCCGATATTTATTTGTTTATTTATTACATGTTACTTAATACTTAAATAATTTCCCCATTTTTCATTCCAATCAATTTTTGTGAATAAAAGGTTCCACTAATTTCCATTAAAGACGTTTTACAATATTTGAGGAAAATGAGTGTATACTTCTTTAGGCACGAAATATTATTAATTAATTTTTCTAAATTTTTTATTTATTTATTTTTGCTTTTTAGTGTTTTGGGGAATTTTTGTTAATTTGTTTTTAGAGATTTAAAATTCTTTTCGTTGTTAGCAAGAAAATATTGAGTTTTAACGATATATTTTTTAAAAGTGTGTTAAAAGGTGAGTGCAATTTTCTTGGGGTGCTTTTGTTGGTTCTCTTAAGCTTCGGTTTTGAAATATTTTTTATTCATTCTGTTTTAACTTAGACATTGTTCTTAGTCGAATATTACTATTATTATTTAGCTTTTTTTTTTCCAAAGGGTGAAGTAAACATATATATATATATATATATATATATATATATATATATCGAGAGAGAGAGAGAGAGAGAGAGAGAGAGAGAGAGAGAGATGGTCCGATGAATAAATTGTTACCATTTTAAATTATTTTGTCGACTGTGCAGTAAATTAAAGTTATTTGGGCACAGTTCGTGTGGAAAGCAACCACATGATCGAATTAACTCTTGCAAAAATTTAGAAACGGCTTGCTGTACTGCTGGCATTCACAACAAAAGACCTAATTCAAATGTAGCTTCTTCTCGAGCCGTTTAGTTAGCGTCCAAGTAGTGCATCCCTATAACAGTATTGACACGACCGCTGCCTGGAAGAAACTGCGTGTCATTTTATCGTTCAGGTCTGATTTCCATATGATCGAAAGCCTATCGATAGCTGTCCATGCCTTCGTTAGCCATGTGTCGATGTCTTTGTATATATATATATATATATATATATCTCTGATAAAGTGAGCTATTTGTTTTATTTTATTTGTTGTATTATTTTGATAACAATTAACCATCGCTCATGCGTATATCATCATCATCATCATCATGTCGCGCCGCCTGCGCGGATATCCCTGACCGTCTCCCGCCATTTCTCCCTATAATCCATCGCCTCCGGTAGGTCTTCAGGGTTACATCCCGTGTCCTCACACAGCTGCTGTATGTAGGTTCGTGCTGGTCGTCCCACTCCTGCACATCCATGTGCGGGGGTCCACAGGAGTACATCGCTTATGAGCTCGTCCTTGCTTCTCCAGCAGTGTCCTGCGTGTCTGGTTCGTCGAACTTGTATAGTTTTTGTGATGGGGGGCAAGTGTCCGTATAGTTGGAGTCTCGTGGGGTGTTGTCGCCAGGACTTGTTTAATACTGCTCTCAACATTCTTGTATAATTTCCGTCCAGCCTCCTTTCCAGCCGCTTCGTAAGCGTCCATGTGGTGCATCCATATAGCAGTATCGACACAACCGCTGCCTGGAAGAAACTTCGTTTCATTTTATCCGTTAGGTCCGACTTCCATATGATCGAGAGCCTATCGATAGCTGTCCATGCCTTCGTCAGTCGTGTGTCGATGTCTTTCTCGGTTGATGAGACGCTGCTTCCTAGGTAGGTGAATTTGTTGACTAGTTTCAGAGAGGCTCCGTCTAGTGTGGCAATGTTGCCCGTTTGGTTGTAGCACATATATTCGGTTTTGTTTGCATTGACATGGAGGCCAATGCCAGCTGCGGCTCGTTCCAGACTATGCAGTAGTGTCTCTGCTTGATTAGGCGTATTCGCTAGTAATTTGAACTAGAATTCTGGAATACCTTTTTGATATAATTTCAGAAAATCTTCTCATTCGAATCCCCCACAGGTGATTAAAAAAAAAATAGTGTATCATTATCAGAAAACCAGAACTGATATTTCGGAGACAAAGATTCCAATAAAGTATTGACAGTGATGCTGAACAGGTGAAGACTTTAAAATCCCGATATCATAAAGGAACTCTCTTAGAAATATTAACATTTTTTAAACACATAACGTATGAATCTGCACATAGCATATAAATAATCGTCATAGAAAATAAAATCGGCAATCCAATTTCAGATCCCGGACGATGCTGGTTACGGTCTATTTTACGCTAACAACCTTTGGAAATGTATTAATTCATCTATTCCTACCAGCTATGGGGGAATAGTTTGTTGTCAGACTTAGTTCTTAAGCCTTGGTTAGGAAATCATTCTACTTAAAGAAAAATTCTAAATTCAACAGCCCAGTCTGCTAATGCTATGGAATACATCGACTGCACCTCTGCAGAAAAGTAAAAAACCCTCTACGAGTGTCCTAGATATGACATTAAACAATCTGATGGTGAGGCTGGAACAATGCTAAGGCTTTGAGGAATGTGGGGTACCCTTTCATTGCCATCGCTCCGAGGTCCATTCTGGCCCGGAGTGGTAGCAACTGAAAGGGTTCTATCTATTGGTCAAATAGAACTGTCATTCAAATTATGTACTTACGCTAAACTGAATTGTTTGAGATAGACCAGTTAGATCATTTAACTGTATGTCAACAAATACTGACGTTTAATTGAATTGTTTGTTATACATAGCAATACTTGAAAACAATTAATTTCGTGGCGATATATAGCTCCGATTCCGATGTGTAGAGGGTTCGCCAATGGCTCGAAAGCAGGGTTCAATCCCATTTCGAGTCATACCAGAGACTCAAAAAATGGTATTTGATATCTCCTGGCTTAACACCCGGCATTATAAAGTACGGATGGAGGGTAAAGTGGAGCAGTCCAAGGAAAAGAGTTGGGCCCTTCCCTACATCTTGGTGTAGTAGCTATAGAAAAGGGATCAATTGGGTCACCTTTTTTTAATATATATATATATATATATATATATATGTATGTATATAAAAGAAAAAATAACACTGAAATAACGCCAAAGCGCTAAACTTTACAATGCTGTATAACCCAATTGAATAAGAGATAGAGAGATAGAAGTTATAAGATATATGTATAACTAGACTTTACTGATAATGGGCACGTTGACCCGAATTCAAATCATGGACGAGGCTGTTTTTTATTTCACATAGTTACCCTCCGGAAAGGAACTTATCGAACTATTATTCTTCCAGCAATGGGTAAATAGTAGGGTTGTATGGTAACCAGTCTAGGAGAACAAAATCTCAGAAATCAGGCCCGTTAAAATCAGTTTAAAAACTGACCTTGCGTCGCATCCAGCTCGTGTCAGAGGGGTTCTGTAAATGCATACCTACGATGTCCCAAATTAAATATATGCACTTTATCAATGATAGGGAACACTCTTTACATATACAGATAAAGCAAACTATGGTATAATATAATTTATATCAATATCTCTCTATCAATCTATTTACACACACACACACACACACACACAAATATATATATATATATATATATATATATATATGAAAGTAATTATCGATAAAATCCAACAGTATTCGGAAAAATAAATACCAAATCCATTCATACATAACATTTAAGATAGATGATTCCAAACGATCTATACATATGTAAACTTACTTCTCGTTGCGTATTTCTCAATAAACGGGAGGTTTTGTCTCGTTTCTTTTGGAAATCCAACATTTTCAAATATTTTTCCACGTGCGAGTCACGTTCTCATGACTTTTGAATTATGAACACTATGTGCACGTTTATGTATCTTTTCGTTGTATATTTCTTATTTGCTCCTGTCATCTCAGCAACCATCCATCGCTATGTGAACCATTTTGATATCCAAGTTCTGATGATGGTTACTGAAACCGAAACGTTAGCGTCGACTTTACATCATAATAAATTCACCTATTTGGATTATGTCTTTTCTGCTACCTTTATATATATATATATATATATATAGTCATCCACAGACAGATATGTTTCGTTCTATCAGAACTCATCAGTGTGGCTTGACATATTAGCTTCCCGTACCTGGGATCGAAACCCGGTCGACTCAAACGCCAATCCAAGCTTCTAACCCTCAGCCACGAGGAGCCAGAAGCAGCGAAGTAAATTTTAAACGGTTATGAATCACAATTATTATTGCTAACATACATCCGTTTAACGGCTACCGAGACCTCAATTCATATATGGAGAGACTTTCAATAAACGCTAATGGCAACACGATTACTTCGTTCACTACGGGGGTAGGGGGAGTATATATATATATATATATATATATATATATATATATATATATATATATATATATATATATAATACCTTTACATGCATATGTATGAATACATATGTGTATTGACATGAATTTTTATGATTTGCACCAAACAAAAATACCGTGATTCACTCTAGTAGAATATTAAGCAATAGAAATGGATATTATTATATGTCTTTTATTAGTAAAATTTGCAGGATTAAAGATCTGAAAACAAAAAATATTCAGAAAACACCTCTGTAAACAAAAAAAAATAATGGCATGAATATTTTTTATGGGCGTACTTATTTTAGATATACGACATATTCATATTTTTGTATAAACATATTCAGTGTAGATTATGTTATCT
>OY757920.1:73905850-73945850 GCA_963585895.1 Sepioteuthis lessoniana | reverse complement strand
ATATTTTACTTCTGACAAAAATGGTGATTGCTATGTGAGAACAAAGTCTGAGGGATGAATACTTAATCGATGCAATGGCCTTCTCGTATATGCAGGTATTGAGAACGGCTCCCGTATATATCTATCTATATCTATATATATATGTGTGTGCGTGTGTGTGTGTGTATATATATATACGAGGATCATTAAATAAGTTTCCAGACTTTTTCGTATAGGCACTTTTATTGATAGTACACACATGAAACTCTAGTCCCCTACGAAGTAATCTCCTCCGGCTGCCTCTTTCATCTTCTCAATTGTTTCATAACGACAGCCTCTGAGCTTAGGGAATAGCCAAGAGTCAAAGGGAGCAAGGTCTGGACTATAGGGAGGGTTAGGAACTGTCTTGAGGCCCATCTTGCTCAAATACTCTGTGACAACAATGGAGGTGTGCACTGGTGCATTGTCCTGCTGGAAATGCCCCTGGCCCGATTTGAAGAGTGCTGGTCTCTTCCGACGGAATCTCTTCCTGAACACCCTTAAAACCTTAACGTAGTATTCCTTGTTGACTTGCTGTCAAAAAAAGGATCATCAAAAGTTTGTGGGTGGATTTGCTCTGTCTGGACTTCTTGGGTCTGGGAGAGCCACCATGCTTCCACAGGGAACTCTGTCTCTTGGTCTCTGAGTCATAGCTGTAGATCCAGCTTTCATCGCATGCTACTTTTTTCCAAGTTTAAAACAGAATGTTACTGCACATCGTTCTTCTTGAATGCACACACACACACACACACACACACACATATATATTTATATATAATTTTATCAATATCCTTTCAAGTTTCCTAATAAGTGTCTTCGTTTCATTGGCCATCATTATACAAGCCAGCAACTCCTGATGATGGCCTATGAAAGGTCCCAAAGCGCTCAGGATAATTTTGGTAAATGCATCCACAAATTTCAACCTGAAACGAAAACACTTATCAGGAAGTTAAAACAAAGTCACTTATCGGGAAACTTGAAAAGATCTTAATAAAATCATATCGACAATATGTGTCTTTATTATTTGATCAAACATGCATATATATGCGCGTGTGTGTGTATTAGTAAAGATAATTTAGATATGGAGGGAATGGTTTTTGATGTCTATCATTTTTTCGCCAGTATGATCATCAGACCCTTTATTCCTTTGTGATGGGTATCCCTTTATATACGATTTTTTTGGCGCATGATGGGAAGAGTGACTTAGCTTGTTGGTTATTCTTGGTCGATGATCTAGTTTATGTTGCGTGGTTTTATAAATATATATATATATATATATATATATATATATATATATATATATATATATATAAAGTGGTCGACCGTAGTTGAGGGCGTCCCGAAAGCTCCCTTTTCATTAGCTACAGCATCGAAGTGTAGGGGAGAGCACTACTTTTTTTCATGGATTGTTCGACTTACCCTGGATCTGTAACTTATAATGCTCTGTGTTAAGCAAGGACATATCAAGTATCATTTTTGAATCTTTGATATGACTTGACCTGGGATTGAACCACGGTCTTTCAAAAAACGGTGCCACACAAGACCAAAAATAGTGCTGGTAGACCAAACGCAACAACAAGAGCAGAAGACAATTACATCTGAGTCGCCAACTTGTGTGACAGATGGCTAACTGCTCCAAACATCACAGTGCAACTGAACCAATGATGTCAAAAAACGTGTCAATATCCACTATGATGAGAAATCTCGGTGAAGCTGGCGTATATGGCAGAATTACAGTCAATAAACTATTCTTGAAGAAGCTATAAAAGTGAGAAGGTATAAAGACAATAAGCCTCTCCCCTTTTATGTCTGTATTTTCTCCGATATTTTATCTGTTTACTTTATTTACTTAAATGTATAAAAGTTTAAAAATGTTTAGTTGGAAGAAATTCTTGGAATAAAGAATGAAATATCATTACTATTAAACCCTTTGTAAGCGTCTGATTTATCCATCTTTCTGTTTATTTCCATTATCTTCCCAGATACACCTAAATCTACAATTTCAACACACACACATATATATATATATATATATATATATATATATATATATATATATATATTGACAGACCAATTTATGGACCCTAATATATGAGTAATGATACAATAGGAATATACACAGGTAGATATTTAAAAAAAAAAAACTATTGTTGATATATATATATATATATATATATATATTTGTGTGTGTATGTGTGTGTATTTATGTTGATAGATGTCAACAGATTCAGATATACTTATATATGTTGGTCTATGATTGTTCCATATAGAATATGTGAATGCAATCTTTCAACAAAAACCATGCTATTTACGAAATTGTAGGTACAAAATGATTCTAGCTCACCACAGATCATTAGCGATCTATATTCTGTCGACAATAATATTTATTATTTTTAAATACCTTCCCTTAACAATGGAAACTCTAAAAATCCACAGGCAAGTCAAACTATAGATAGACGGTCAGGCTCGTTCGAAAAAGACAAGACGTTCTTTAAAATTGTGCAACCACCCGCTTCCCCACCAAATAAATAATAAATAAAAATTTAGAAAAATTAAAAGTCTGGAAGGCTCCGGTGACTATAATGTCTGCTTCTTACCGATTCCAAAGAGCGGACTGAAGAATTAATATTCGCGAGACTTGGTGAATGCCAATCCTTTTGACGTAGCAAATAACAGACAACAGTCTGGAGTCAGCAACGAAAAGGCGCATATATGATACGAGCTTTATTGTGTCGGTTTTTTGTTGTCAAGAATAGAAGTCGTTACCATTTAGGAGAAGCACATTTGTTCGATATAGGAGTTCTGCGTGGAAATCATAGGTTTTAGACCAACATGACAATCAATAGTTTTGTTTCGTTTCTCAATGGGTTTTATGGCCTTTGTATTTTCTAATCAAGAGATTTGAAATTTGTTTACTTACATTCACATCATTAGTACATATATATATATATATATATATATATATATATATATATATATATAACTGTATATGCTTGTGTGCGCGTGAGAGAGAGAGAGAGAGAGAGAGAGAGAGAGAGAGAGAGAGAGAGAGAAAGAAAGAGAGAGAGAGTTATATTTAGGCAAAAGTTTTTCTCTTAAGCATTTCTTGTAAAGAAAAGCACGGATAAGGTTCTTTTTAACAGTTATCAATTGATAGCCTTTTACAAGATTTCGACAGTTTGCCTCAATTTTGTATTTAAAAAATTGCCCAAATTTTTTTTTCGATGAGACATTCTCATGATTATTGGTCATTTCCAATGTAAGATACATTCTTTTCTTTAAAACTCAATGAATCCTTTTGTTATGATATATATATATATATATATATATATATATATATATATATATATATATATATCTTACATCAGAAAAAAGTGATCTAAAGCCTAAAATTTATGTAGAGATTTCCTACCTGTTTATGTCAGTCTTGGACTTTCAATTTCATGCACATGTCTATATATATATATATATATATATGTATATATAAAAACATGGCCACATTGGTCCAGAGCGACCCGAAGGCTCCCTTTTCATTAGCTACAAAACAGGAGTAGATAGCTCCACTTTAACTTTGATCCGTACCTTATAATACTTAGTCTTAAGCAAGGAAGCATCAAGTACCATTTTTTGAGTCTTTGACCTGACTCGACCTTGGATTGAACTCTGGGCTCTCATGCCATTGGCGAACTCAATTCCGTTAGTTTAGCATATATATTAATCGAATTCTTTATTAGACCAATGCATAGTGTTTGGTCTAATACTTTATTAGACCAATGTTTATGTTACGACAACATTTTACCTAGCTTTTCATATAGCAAAATTGAAAAATTTCTTTAAAAAATCTTTATAGTTTTCTACCAAAAGTATCATTTTTTTTCCACCAAGAACTTAGCCAAGTCATCCGGAGTTGCAGAATACACTGACTGCATCTCTGCAGAGGGGTATTACTCGCCCAACGATATGACACCAAACAATCTGATAGTGAGGCTTCTGTGATGCTGGAGCTTTGGGGAATGCGGAGTACCTCTTCAATGCCATCGCTCCAAGGTCCACTCAGGCCTGGAGTTATAGCGTCTGATAGGGTCTCATCTATGGATCAAATAGAACTAAACTGTGTAATAACGCTAAACTAACGTGTTTGAAATAAAAGTGTCTTTACATTTACAGGTGTTAACAAAAAAACTGTATTTTGCTAAACTGAATTGTTTGAAATAGAGCTGTTTTTGATATTTAAACCGTGTCCTTATGTTAAACTGAATTGTTTGAAAGAGAACAATTTATTTTTATAAATATGTATTTGGCATTTATAACCTACAATGTCTGATATACCACCAAAGTTAATAAAAAAGTTGTTATTAAAGTTGGCGACCTTAGTCGAATGTGACCCGAAGGCTCCCTTTTTCAATAGCTACAACACTGAGGTGTTGGGGAGGAACCTACTCTTTTCCTTGGTTATCATCACTTTACCCTTGATGCTTACAATATTTACAAACCCCTCCGCGCGGGCAGGATATAACAGAAGGTCAGTTTTTTAAGCGGAGTTCAACAGGTTTGAATTCAGAGTTTTCCTTCTCTTAGACTAGTTGCCTCACCAAGGCTGAAGAACCCAGTCTCCCCTACTATTTACTCATAGCTGGAGGGAGAATAATTGGATCCATACCTTTCCCAAGGGTATTAGTGCTATGTGAAATGCAATCAGTCTCGTCCAGGATTTGAACTCGTGTCGCCGTGTCCATTTCCTACGACGGTAACCATTACACCACAGACACCCTTGATGCTTTCATTATAAAGCTGAGTGGTAAGCAAGGCTATACAACCAAACCATAACAAAATCCATTCAAACTTTTTCTTCTGTTGATAAGCCCAGGTCGAAATTAGTTGAGAGCAATAAAAGAATGGACTACATTGAAGTAATATTCTTATAGTCGCACCACTTTTGCTCTTCCTTATATATATATATATATATATATATATATATATATATATATCAAGCTATTCAATCTATCATGTGCATTTCTTTGCATTCAGTTTAAATGACTTCTATTTGACGCATGAATAGGGCTCTTTTACGTGCTACCACTCCGGGCAAGAGTGGAATGGGAGCAACGGCAATGAAGGAGTACTCTGCATTCCCCAAAGCTACAGCTTTACTGAAGTCTTTTTAATGTCATAACCAGGACACAAATTGGTAGGCGGATTTATACCCATCTGCAGAGATGTAGTCGGCGTATTCTATGGCCCCAGCTGACTGGGCTGATAGTGTTTATGGTTTGAAAAAAACTAAAAATAATAACCCTTAGTAAGTGATTGTTTTGGGTTTTTACCCATATATGGCTCCCTAAAAGTTACTAACAATCCGGATCATTGTAGAACTTGGAGTAATGGGAATAAAGGAGTATCAATCACCAAAGCCCCTGGATTGTAGCCTCACCAATAAATGCCGTTCAGTGTCATACCTAGTTGAGTGCAAGGGGAGATCTTACCCCTCTGTAGAGTTTTAGTTGGTTTATTCTACTGATCCAAGCGACAAGGCTGTCTAATTCTATTGGGACATTGTGGACAGAACCGGTGCTTCCGCCTTGATTAAATTGCTTTAATGTAAAACAGGTCAAGACGTAATCTCTTTAGAAGAGAGACTAAAAATTCCGATATTTAGAATAAAAGAATATCACCTAACGGGCTTACTGGATTTTTCTGTTGATGTACAGCATAAAGATAAATTACTATAATCAAAAACTGAGTCTGAATATGTGTTCTCTGCCTTATTTATTTATTCATTTGTTAATTCTTCTCCGAGAATATGTTATTGTAATTTGATGAGCACTTTTGCTTAGATGAGGCACAAGACCGTTGGAATGGGGCACCCAATGAGACCCGAATTCAGTCGTGTTGGTGCTAGTCTAGCTTGCTAACCAATAAATAACCGGAAGCACTCTCCGGAAATATGTTTTCTTTTTTTGTAATTGATACCAGTTACGTTCGGTTAACTCTTGTTTGCTATGATTTTTATTCTCCTTACAGTCAGACAGTAAAAAATAATAAACAGAAACAGTCTTTATCACATTATAGAATCTTCTTCTTCTTCTTCTTCTTGCATATGTTTCACACAATATTTCACTAGTTGCCTTTCGATTAATTATGAGTGATAAAAAGTCTCCTTAGGGCTCCAGGACTCTGCTAAGTATTCGTAGCATTGATGTGGTTTGGATGGTCTCGATTCTTCCTGTGATCTTCAATTCACACAGTCTCCTATTCAAACTTATTTTGTAATTTTCCTAGTGTACTAATTAAAATTGGCATCACTGTCACCTTGGCAAGATCCAACTTCTCAAACTAAGATTAAAAAAAAACAAAACAAAAAAACTTTACTATTCCAAGCAAAACATTATACAATCAGTACGAATTATTAAATGTACTGCCCTTTGGTCAAACTTTTTGTATTAGAATGCACTTTAATAATTCTTCCATCACTATAAATCTCTGTTGCTCATTTTTCCTTCAGTCTGACATTCAAACTTACACTGGCCATTCTTGACCTTTCAAAACGTAATGAATACACAACACTTGTCTCAATTAAAATTGAGAGTAGCAAGATAATTGTTAACCTATGGAATGATTCATCTGCCCCATATCAGGTCTTTTTATTAATCACATTTACAATAACCTTCCTTATAAGTTAATGATGGGGTTGGTGGTTTTGAACACATAGTTTTCTTTCATCTTTACCGATTATTTCCAGTCACCCATACTATTTTCCCTTTGTTGATATGTGACCCAGTCGGCTGGGGCTATAGAATACACCGTCTGCTTCTCTACAGAAGGGTAAGATTCCCCCACAACGAGTTTCCTGGATATGACAATGAACAATACGATGGTGAGATTCCAGTAATGCTGGAGCTTTGGGAAATGCGGAGTAGCCCTTTATTTTAATCGCTTCCAGGTCAACTCTGGCCCACATTGGTAGAACCTGATAGGGTCCTATCTATGGGTCAATATTTTGACATTTAAATGTTCTACAGTGACATTTAAACTGAGTGCAAACAAATGAATTATGTTAAACTGAATTGCTTGAAATAGAACTGTTTGATCATTTGACTAGTGTAAATGAAGGACTGGAATTTTAATTGAATTGTTAGTGATATATAGCAATACTAGGAACCATTTAAATTTGTTGACATGCTAAACTGATTTGTTTCAAATAGAATTGTTTTATCATTTAACTGTGTGTAAGCAAATGACTGATATTTAATTGAATTATAAGTAATACATAGCAATATTTAGAACCATTTAACTATGTGCAAACAAATGATTAATAGTAAATAGAATTATTCATTGGAGATAGAAATAAGTGAAGCCATTTCATCATCTTGTCGGGCTATCAGCACGGATATCCTTGACCCTCTCTCGCCAAACCTCCCAATCGTTCATCGCTTTCAGTAGGTTTTCAGAGCTACATCCCGTATCGACACAGAGCTGCTGTATGTAGGTTCGAGCTGGTCGTCCTGCCTTTGCTCGTCCATGTGAAGGAGTCCACGGGAGTACCTCACAAATGAAATCGTCCCTACTTCTCCAGCAATGTCCTGCATGTCTCGTTCGTCTAATTTTGATAGTTTTCGTGAAGGGTGGTAGGTGGCCGTACAGCTGCTGCTTTGTTGGGTGCTCCCTCGATGACTTGTTCAATATTGCTTGCAGCATTCTTATGTAGCCGAAATCCTGCAACATAATCTGCAACGAGCCTCTGCAGGCATCGGCCTCCATGTAAATGCGCAGAAGACGGAATATATGTGTTTTAATCAAAGAGCCGACATCGTCACACTAAACGGTAGTATTCTGAAACTAGTTGACAAGTTCACCTACCTAGGAAGCAGTGTCTCATCAACCGAGACAGGAATCGACACGCAACTAGCAAAGGCATGAACAGCTCTCGATAGGGTATCGGTCATATGGAAGTCAGACCTGAACGATAAAATGAAGTGCAGTTTATTTCAAGCAGCGGTCGAGTCGATACTGCTATATGGATGCACTACATGGACTCTAACTAAACGTATGGAGAAAAAGCTTAACGACAACTACACAAGAATGAAACCATTAAACTGTGTTAAAAATATGACTTCAGACTTGTTTAAAGATGTTATCTACAAAATGTATTCAGAAATCATATATGTGATATATGTGTAAAAAGGATTTAACATTAAATAACCAACAATGGTTGATATGCCATAAAACCAAACCAAACCAAACCGAGCCAAACTTAGCTGATCGAAGAGAAAAAAATAAATTGATATTCAAATAACTTACTACCAAGTAGGATTTGACACAAGGGGATTCTGTTGTGAGGACCATGCACGGATCGACACTTATGCACGGCTGTCACAAAATATTTTGATCCTGTTGGCATTTCTTATTTTTGAGGTGCCTCAGGCACCAAGAGCTAAACTTTGCTGTGCTTAGCAGGTATTGTTTAAGAAGGAAGGCTGTCTGGGGCCAGACGGTGAGCATAGTACCATCCACTTGACGTGAACACCTGCGGCCCCGGAAAACCAGAATGGGGGGAGTCTGTTGAGTGGGGGAAGGAAAGAGAGATATATTTCTCTCAGTAATTAAGGATAAGTACAACACATACTGCCTTGTCCAGAAATAGAACTTAGCTCAAGAAGTCCATTTCCTATGTTGGAATAATATTTAAAACTGTTTTAAAAAAATGTTCTATACGAGCAAATATTTTGTTCTTTGCTGAATGCCACAGAGTACTGTACTTCGTTATAAGTTTTGTATTTTCTTGATCAATTTTTTAAACTTATATTTCTCTCAAGATTTTGGATTTTGTAGTTCCCCTGTTGAATGGGTCGAGGCACTTTTGAGGGGCAGGAGTTAGGGATAAAATATCTATTTCCGTTACAGAGTGGTTATTTCTAATTGGGAGATATTCATCAATATCTATTTGGTTCATCCTTAATTCTGTTTAACTGACTACAGATGACAATAGCATCTTTCTCACATCTATGTGAATGTGGCAGTCAAGTTGTGGATAGACTACGATAATTTTAGGTTACCTTGCTCTGACAGTCGACATTTAGCACTTTTTCCAATTGTTTTGTATCGGTTTTTAAAAAAGCTTCCGCTCTTTAATTATATATATATATATATATATATATATAAGTGTGTGTGTGTGTGTACGCGCGGGAGTTTTTTTTTCTTAACCATATATTTATTAAAAAGCATTGGTTAAACATCACTAACTAGGTATTCTAAACATTTTTTAATTGATTATATTCTTACTAGATTTCTTTTTCCAATAGAGCCGCAATTTGTAGAACGGTTATCGTCTCTAGAAATGGAATCGTTGACCTCCATTTGAAATTCTTCTCTTCCTCCGGCAATGGGTAAATAGTAGGGTAGACTGATTTCTTTAACGCAGGTAATGCAACCAGTGTAGGAAAAAGGAAATCTCTGAATGCAAACTAACTGTACTCCACTTTAGAATTCACAAAATATCCATTACTACCAATGAAAGAGGGATTGGGTAAGTTCATCCAAGATTCCTTTTTTTGGATCAATCTCATATTTTAAATTTTTTTCCAGTTTTATTTTTCTCGGAACTCATTCAAATATCATTTTTCATTTTCAAAGATATAATCAAGATCGGGTAAATTCCGTTGGGTAGTGGCTAACGTGTAAAACTTTAAAATCATTGGTAGCGAGTTCGAACTCCAACCACGCTATTACGTCCACTTTCGAAGTGATACCATTGGGAAAGGTATGAACCCTTTACCCCTACCAGCTACGGGTTAAATAGTATTTCAACTGTCTTTGAACAAGAAAGAATTTGGTGCGAAGGTTGATTTTCCATTAAACAAAGAAAACAGTCAAGATGTTATTATCCAATAAAACCTTTTTTTTTTTATATCTAGGACAGTTTTTATTTCATTTTATTTATTTTTTGTTTTTGTTTTTGCGCTGAATCTAAAGAGATTTACATTGGCTCCAACGTTCGCAAGGTAATGAGCGCATTACCGACGAAATTTTAAAAATTCGAACATAGACTGTGTTATATATTGACCCTCGACCGAGCCATCAATTAAGAGATGCACCTGTGTAAATAAGCGGAGGAACAGCGGAAGCTGGTGAGCGTGAGACAATTATATAACCAGTTACCACAGACGGCTTGGGTCAGTTCCAGTTGCAGCTGTAGTTGGAGCCAGTTGGGGACAAGATGCTGAATTGAGAGGGCTTTGGGTCCTCAGTGACCTACAGTATAGCAGCCCAGCCAGAATGCGAAAGAAGTGCTGCTATGGTCAGAAGACCTTGGGGTCAATATGTAGCAGACTGTCCCCCGTCTCCAACTCACCTCTCACACACATGTTCGTTCGTTCATTGAAGTCGTCATTATTGTTGACTATGTTTCCGTATATATTTGTATATGTATATGTATTATGAGTATACCACAAATGCTTAGAAAAACCCCATTTATTCCACTAGAGAAAGTTGAACAAAATTAGTTCAGTCCAGCAAGACTTGGCTTGCACTTGCACAATCCTGTTTTTCATTACAGTATCGTATAACATATACGATACAGTGATTAAAATTAGGATTGTGCTCGACTGTTCACAGTGTTCATTTAGATTTTAAACTTTCAATTGTAATATAACCAAACTCATACATAGATCCAATGGTTATTTATATATATATATATATTTTTACTCGTTGTGGGTTTTTCACTATTGATGGTCTTTCACTGGAGGCTGAGGGACCGTAGGTTTCCTCTAGTCTCCATGACTTCTCTAATTATTTTTATAGATCTCACCAACGGTGTAGTCTGGATGTGTAAAATTGAAAGAAAGTGAAAAAAAACTTTTCTAGAGAACTAAAAAATCTATTGAACATGAAGGTGACGGTGAAAAGACTGAAACCATTTAATTGTAAAAAATGAGCTCAGGCTTTTTTAAAAATGGTATCTACAAATTGTCTTTGGAAATCATGCATTTAATATATGTTGTAATTTACGAAGCTTTTGGTTTCGATATGGCACATGGCCGTATGAACGAGGCGCCCAATGAAACTCGAACTCACTCTTGCTAGTCAAGCTTGCTAACTATTATACTACCCGAAGTGCCTAATATTTAATATATGTATAAAAATTATTTGGCTTTAAATAACCTCTAATGGTTCATATGTCGTAAAACCAAACCAAACCCAATAATATATCTTTCATATATATTTGCATAAAAAGGATTTGGCCTTAAATAACCTCCAATTGTTGATATGTCTTAAAACCAGACCAAACCCAATCATATATCTTTAATATATATATATATATATATATATATAGATAGATAGATAGATATGTATAAAAAAAGATTCGGCCTTAAATGACCTCCAATGGGTGATATGTCGTAAAAGCAAACCAAACCAAACAAGACCTAATCATATGTATTTGATATAAATGTGAATAAAAAAGATTTGGCCTTTAATGACCGCCAATGGGTGATATGTCGTAAAACCAAACCAAATCAAACCCAGTAATATATCTTTAATATATATACGAGAAAAAAGAATTTAGCCTTAAATGAACTACAAAGATTGATATGTCGTAAAACCAAATTAAACCAAACCAAATCAAATATCTTTAATATATATATATATATATATATATGTAAAATAACAATTGGCCGTAAATAACCACTTATGATTGATACGTCGTAAAGCCAAACCAAATTCAATAATGTATCTTTAATACATATATATATATATATATATATATATATATATAAGGATTTGTTCTTAAATGACCTCCAATGCTTGATATGCTGTAAAATCAAACTAAACCCGATTATATATATATATATATATATATATATATATATATATATATATATATATATATATATAAAGGATTCGGCCTTTTATGATCTCCAATGATTGATATGTCGTAAGACCAAACGAAACCAAACCAAATCATATATCTCGAATATATATATGTAAAAAAAGGATTTGGTCTTAAATGACCTCCATTTGTTGATATGTTTTAAAACCAAACCAAACCCAATCATATATCTTTAATAGATATATATGTATAAAATAAGGATCTTGGTCTTAAATGACCTACAGTTGTTGATATGCCATAAAACCAAACCAACCAAACAAAAACCCAACCACTTGATCTACAGTTTTTATCACCTTTACCTTCATGCCCAAAAGTTGTTTTTTTATAGATTTTGCCAAGGTCCAAGTATTTGTTGATCTTTTCTCGTGTGTAATAGTCTTTTGTACCTACAACAATAGTTCTCGGGATTCCCGTTTTGTTGAAGGTCACAATGTTTTTCACGATTTCTATATTTTTAACAAACTCCTATTTTATTCAGTTCACACGTTGGCCTATCCACTTTGAACTCTCAACTATCAATTTACATCCCCGCAAGTGTTTAACCTTGGGGTTAAAACTTGTTAGAAAGCTTTGTACACGATGACACATTACATCACGTGTGCATCGTCTGTGTCTATGTCATCATGATCAAAATCGATTTCATAGTTCTTAATTATAGTCAGTTTTGAGTCAGAATCACGAATAATTTGCTGCAGCAGTTTCATACAACAAATGGTTGGCTGGTTGTTTCGGTTTTATGGCATATCAACCTTTGTAGGTTATTTAATGCCAAATCCATTTTTATACAAATAATCAGTTATATTTCAATCAATTCAGTTTGGCATAAGTACGCAGTTTTAATGTAAGTACATTGTTTAATTCTCAAAGATATTTCTATTTCAAGTTATTCAGTTTAGTAAAACAGTTCTAATTCAAACAATTCAGTTCAGCATTAGTATGCTGTTTAGATATCAAAACAGTTCTATTTCAAGTAAAACCGTTTAACATAATTACGTATTTTAGTTCTATTTGACACATAGATAGGGCCCTCATCATGTGCTACCACACCAGGCTATCATTACTGGAGTCTCATCATAAGATTGTTTAGTATCACAGCAATAACATTTGTTGAGTGGGGGTCTTACCCCTCTGCAGAGATGCAGTCGGTGAATTCTACATCCCCAGCCAACTGGACCCTCGTTGTTGTTTTTTTTTTTTTGTTGTTTTTTTTTTATCTCTCTGCGGAGATGCAGTCGCAGTATTCTACAGCCCAAACTGACTGGGCCCTCGTTGTGGGGGGTCTTACCCCTCTGCAGAGATGCTGCCGCTGTATTTAACAGCCCCAGCTAGAATGGACCCTCGTTTTGGGGTGTCTTGCCGCTCTGCAGAGATGCAGTGGCTGTATTCTACAGCCCCAGCTTCCTTGACCCTCGTTGTGGGGGGGGTATCTCTCTGCAGAGATGTAGTCGCTGTATTCTACAGCCCCAGGTGACAGGACCGTCATTGGTTGGGGGTCTTACCCCTCTGCAGAGAAGCAGTCGCTGTGTTGTACAGCTTCAGCTGACTGGGCCCTCGTTGGGGTGGGGTCTTACCGCTCTGCAGAGAAGCAGTCACTGTATTCCATCGTTGGGGGTGTCTTACCGTTGGGGGTGTCAAATCAATATAGACAATACCAGGACAAATTAGAAGAAGAAGAAGAAAAAAGATATTTTTGCAAAATAAAATCAGTAAACTATCTGCCTTCTCTTTTTGGCAGGATGGTAAATACGGCAAAAATAATTCAACTTCGAATCAAAATTTCCCGTGATTTCTCAGTAAGATTCCTAAACGTGTTAGGAATGTGGACCATTAAATGTACGACAGGGTACTATATTTGCACGTTGCATAGGGTTGAGAATTCGACTATATTTGATACTGCAATGAAAGTGTTAATGTTTGTTAAAACTGAACGATCCTAATACCAACTACACACAAACGCAGAAAAAATACACCATCAAGACATGCCAACATATCAGAATCATTTCATTCTCTCCATAACCCTCGGAAGGTGTCTTCGAATTAATGGGGTGTAATGGTTAAAGCGATGGACTGCGAAATCGTAGCACGCGAGTTCGAACTCTAGTCACGCTATTACGTTCTCTTTCGGACAAATACCCTTGGGAAAGGTATGAACCCCCTTATCTCCACAGCTATCGGTTAAATAGTACCACTACTGTTCTTCTATGAGACTAGCTTTGGCATTAAATGACCCACAAAGGTTCATATGCCATTAAATAAAGAAACCAAACCAAACCAAACTGATTAATGGTTAAAGCGCTTAGCTCCGGAATCATAATAAGTAAGTTCAAACTCCAGTCGCGCTAATACGTTCACTTACGTACAAATACCCTAGGGAAGGGTAAGAACCCTCTTATCCTCTCATCTATGTGTTCAATATTACCACTAATGTTCTTCTAGAGGGGTGGATTTGGCATTAAAAACTCAAGAAGGTTGATGTACCATGAAACAACAAAACAGACAAAAAACGACAAAAATTGGCCGTCGTATTTGTTATGTTCTGTAGATCATCAAAAGTGTCCTCCCTAAGATGATTATTGTAAATTTCTCCTGTGTGGTTATCACTGGTGTGTAAACAGTGATCAGCCACTGTTTCCAGTTGAGGCTTCTCTGGCATCCGTGCCGGGTGATCAATGTTCAATGGCAGACTTGAGGCCGAAAGGCGCCCAGCTTCTTCAGCTGAGCCACCTTCGAGTGACCGGGCTGCACCATTGTCCCCTTTGTCTCACTTGTATAGCACTGGACCTTGCTGTCCGGTATAATCTATAATCAGGCATACGTGCCTGGACCCAGTTTTGGGTCTATGACCAGCTCATCAGACCCACAGGGCACTAAGTAGGCCGATAACCAGCACAGTCCAGTAGGGCCCGAGCCTGACCTTCCCCTCCCCCAAATCCCCTGTATAATCGACCTTCGGGTCATTGACCGAGAGTCAAGTCATGACTGGTGGGAGGCAGAGACAAATATTGGTTATCATTGGTGTGTACATGTATAAGATTCAGTCACTTATGAGTTCATCCTTAATTCCCAAGCAAAGCCCTGCACATCTTGCTCGGAATTCTGAACGGTTTGTGCGATGGGAACCAAGTGGCCGTGCAGCTGTTGTTTTTAGGATGCTGCTCCCGTTCTTTAGTAGTGACCAACTTTTTCTCCAAACGTTTTGTAAGTGTCAAAGTGTTATATAATTACGGAATGATTTTTTTTTATTTAATCATTTTCGTTAATTATATCTTATTATTCGGTTTGGTTGTACTTTGATCGATTTGGCTTAGTGCCGGTGTTCACGCTCACGCACAGAGGATATGACAATCACAAATTTCATAATAAAAACCCCAGAGAGGAACTGAGACAGGGGTGGGGATTTTGGTGATTTTTGAAAAAAGCAGTTAGTTGAGCGAGGGCAGTCCAGCTGGGGCGGCGCGTTTGTTGGAGCAGTTAGTTGAGATTTTGACTCTGGGCCGGGCTGTCCAGCTGGGGGTTGGCTGAAGAACGATGTAGAAACAGTCAGCATAGTAAAAATTGTGTCTCTCTCTCCTCGTGGCAAAAACCTAAACTCAAGAAGTTAATAAACGTTTCCTACCTGAACTAAAGAAAGTCGTCGGTGTTTCGGTATTCTGCATGCATATGCATATTTTACACATTCATATTTTGACTATGCTACAAAAGTAGTGAAACCCTAGAGTTGTACTAGCACTGCTATAGTTGGGAACAATTCTGATAGACAACAGATGAGTGAAGACTTTCCAGCAAAATCGTGTTTTTGCCCTCTTCACAAAATATCGCTGGAAACTTTTGCACACATCTAATAAATGATGAGTGACAATTTTACCTAGATTAGTTTAAGAAGAGCGAAAATATATAATTTTTTTAATGATATTTTTATTTATTTTCTCTAGAATCATATCCGGGTTACTATCCACCAATTCGTCAACCTTCCAGTCTTCTTACATAAGTTGTTCCCTCTGAGGAAGTAAGTTGTTGGCTCATAGCATGAGGTTTTTAACATATTAACAAAAATGAAAGAGATATTTAGAATTTCGTTCTAAACCTATCGATAAAAGTATGTATACTTGCTAACATTTTTTTTTTCTTTTTTTTTAGTCTTTTCATCTTTTCTATAAAATACAAGATATATCCTACAGTGCGCATGCGTATGCGTTCTAACATAAGGTTACTTCATCGACACGATTTCCAGAAAAGATGGCAAGTTCAGCAACCTTTTTGTACAATCTTTAACTGGAGATATCTGTTATTTCTATAATGCACTTTACTTCATTCAACAGACCAGTACGGTCTCCGTAATCATGGTCACTTAGGTAGCAGTAATAAAACGCTTAGCTAAAAAGTTAGGAATTTTTCTTTTACATTTTCCTTATATATATATATATATATATATATATATATATATATATATATATATATATATATATTTCTAGAGACATTTTTGGGTGTGCAAACGAGTTAACCTTTTTTATATGGTCAACCAGCGCTTTTCAAATACATTAGATCCAAGTGGGAAGGATATAATTTGATTTACCTAAGGGTCAAGTGATTACTTGTGACCCTACGCAGGTGATTCAACTTGTGATATTGGCTGGCGATTGAGCTGCCATTTTCTTCATTTTTTTGTTCGTCTCTCAAGAATCAGTCGGATACGTAATGTCCGTTCAGACTTCTTCCATTTTCATATAAGCTATCTAGAAAAAAAAGTAAGGAAAGAAATAAGTTCCACAAACTCTTATATGTATTATATAAGTTCAAAAACATGTATAAACACACACACA
Organism: Sepioteuthis lessoniana; assembly: GCA_963585895.1. Lineage (NCBI taxonomy): Eukaryota > Metazoa > Mollusca > Cephalopoda > Myopsida > Loliginidae > Sepioteuthis > Sepioteuthis lessoniana. Next base: position 73,929,128 of record OY757920.1, on the reverse strand, counting down.
CACACACACACACACACACACACACACACACACACACACACCAGCCATATAGGCAGCGTTTAGAATACGTCGACTGGATCATCTGCAAAAGAGGAAAATCCCCTACGCACCCAAAAATAAAAGTGATATCCAGAGAATGATACAAAACTAAGCCCTGAGCAATGTGCCTTACCCCTTCATTGCAATTACTCCCATGTCCACTTTGATGTGGAAAAAAACAATGTTTGGCATATCAAGCAATTTCCGTTAGTCGTTTTGCAGGAGTCTAAGTGGTTAGTTTGTAGGTTGGTTTGTTGGTTGGTTTGTTTTTACGTCATATCAACCCTTTCGGGTCATTTAACGCCGAAATAAGACATTTTGATTAAAGTTTCAAACAATAGAGTTTAGTAAAAGAACAGTTTTTTATTTATACATAGTTATAAGTCAAAACAGTTCTATTTCAATCAATTCAGTTTGGCATAAATACGCAGTTTAAACACTCAGTTAAATGTAAAAAGAGTTAATTTCAAACAATTCAGTTTAGCGTAATCACAGTTTAGTTCCATTTGACCTATAGATAGGACCCCATCAGATGCTACCACTCCGGGCCAGAATAGAACTGGAGAGATGGCATTAAAGGGGGTACTCTGCATTCCACAAAGCTCCAGCATTACTGAAACCTCACCATCAGATTGTTGAGTGTCATATCCAGGACACTTGCTGGGGGAGTCTTACCCCTTGGCAGAGATGCAGTCGATATATTCTGCAGCCCAAGCCGACTAGACCAAGTCCAAGTGGTGCTCCCATACAGATGGAACTTGGGGCAATGACAGTGAAGAGTTACTCCCCATTCCCCAAAGCTCCAGGTTTACATAAGCTTCACTATTGGATTATTAGGTGTCATATCCAGGACACTCGTTGGGGAGGTCTTTGTTCAAAATAGAACTGCTCGATAAAACATAACTTGAAATAGAAATGTATTTGGCAATTAAACTGTACTTATGCCGACCTGAATTGTTAGAAATAGAACTGTATATCTTTATAAAAATGGATTTGGCATTAAATAACCTAAAAAGGTTGATATACCATAAAATCCAGACAAAAAAATCCATGTTATCTTGAATCATGTCGACTTCTCTTCCTTCTTCTTTTCTTAACACACATTGTCTATGTCATTTTTCAAATGTAAGGCCTTGTGCTTCGTCATCAGGTTTTTTGTCTTTTGACCCATTCATTTGAGTTCCTCTCTTGTCCATTTTGACAATGATTCCGTGTATCTTACAGTTTATTTTATTACTTTGGTGGAATTTCTGCGGCAGAGTTTAGTTTCTAAGGTTTTCGTTCATTTTTTTTAAAATTCTCTTTCATTTGTCCTTGTTTGATGATCTCTGCTTCCATTATTTCCAAGTACTTGTAATTTCCCCTTTCTCCCAGCGTTCTGATTCTTTCTTGATTTGATCTTTCTTTTCCCTCAGTTATTTCTCTTTTTCCACTTTTCTTAATCGGCATGGCGTATGTTTCTATGTCAAATTACATTCCTCTCTCCTGTCTATATATATATATATATATATAGATGACATGAATGAGATTGATAGATAGATCGATTGATAGATATAAAAAGACCGCTGATTTTGAATTTAGCGTTTTCCTTACTCTAAATTGGTTATCTTACCAAAGCTAATGAACCCAGTCTTAAAAAAATAATCTTTACACGGTACGTATCCATTTATAAGATAAAATCTATATGTTGATAAATTTTATATATATATATATATATATACAATGTTGATAAAATCTGTTTAATGATTCTTCCGATATTCCTCTAAAATTCCATCTTAAATTCTTTTTCTCCCATTTTTTTTTTTCTGAAACCATCTAATTTGATATTATTTTTGGCACTATTTTTATTTTTCATCTGATTAGACAATTTCTTTCAAAAGTATATAATTCTATAAGCCAAAAAATCCAATTGTTTAGTTGACTTAGTTTTTGAAATTTCTCTTCACAATAAATTTCCAGTTGGAGAAGAAATATTAAAAAAATGTCGACAATAACTAAAAAATTCATTGATTATTTTGAAAGTTTCAAATAGATAACCTCCAATTCTTTTTTCTAGTAAAGAAGTCCATGCTAATTTCTTTAATTTTTCTTAGTAACTCGAATATTTTACTCTTTTTATTATTTTGGTCCATCTTCTTTGTTTGGTTTTCAATCTTGAAATTACACTCTAATTTTCATGTATCGACATTTGAGCCTAAATCTTAGTACAATATTCTATATGAGGTCTTATTAGGGTTTTATGAATTCAAAAAATAATATGTTCCTCCGCTGGCATTGGACTATATGTCAAGGCACACAAAACGGAATATATGTGTTATAACCAAACAGGCGACATTGCCACACTAGATGGAACCTCTCTGAAACTAGTAGACAAATTCACCTACCGAGGAAGCAGCGTCTCATCAACCTAAAAAGACATCGATACACGACTAACGAAAGCATGGACAGTTATCGATAGTCTCTCGATCATATGGAAATCAGACCTAACCGATAAAATGAAACGCAGTTTCTTCCAGGCAGCGGTCGTAACGATACTGCTATATGGATGCACTACTTGGACGCTAACTAAATGGCTGAAGAAGAAGCTAGACGGCAATTACACAAGAATGTTGCGAGCAATATTGAACAAGTCCTGGCGGCAACACCCCACAAGGCACCAACTATACGGCCACCTGCATCCCATCATTAAAACTATACAAGTTAGACGAACCAGACACGCAGGACACTGCTGGAGAAGCAAGGACGAACTCATCAGTGATGTACTCCTATGGACCCCCGCATATGGCCAAGCAAAAGCAGGACGACCAGCTAGAACATACATACAGCAGATATGTGAGGATGCTGGATGTAGCCCTGAAGACCTGCCATAAGCGATGAATGATAAGGAGAAGTGGCGAGAGAGGGTCAGGGATATCCGTGCTAGCGGCACGACATCACGATAATGATGATGTTCAATAGAGAAAATATGATCATCCGCTTTAAATGGATCGGTAAAAAAAAACAGGAAGACGTGAAGTTGTATGCTCTAATCGATCAAGGAAAGATATATTCTTTGACAAATCGTATCGGTTTCGCTAACCTCGAAAGTTTAGTTGTTACTTGTCCCTTTGACGGTAACTAACTGATGCATTTTTTGTAAATCTTCAAATCTCGTATTTGACAGTCTTTTGCACATACAGTGAAATTGCTCACGGTTGAGATATTCTTGTTGATCATACAGTTGAACACTAGCTGAATATTATTGATGGTGAGAGACGGATAATAGATTAAACAAGTTTCAATGCTGTAGAGTATGGTTATAAATACCAATAATATTTTGGTTAGAAATATTCCATTTGAAATAATAAAATCATTATATTTATAGCTTAAAATAAAAAAGAATATTTTAAAAAGGAATTGCTGGTGATGTACTTATCTATACGTGAAAATGTGTTTTAATCCTTATGAACTCCCCTATTTAATTTTTCATATGTCAGAATTAGTTAATTAACTATTTACTATAAGTTGTATTTCGGGTGAATACTATAATGCATACGTTATCAAGCTTATTTCTCATAGATTTAGAAATGTATTCACGCAAAACCTTCACCACGGAGTCTATCCATTTCCAAGTCTTTGCCAATAGCCGGGGGATAATACATGGGTTCATGCCTTTTCTGAGGCCATTACCACGAACTGAAAAGTAAAGATTGTCATGCAAGGCAGGAATTGGATCAGCTATTCTATTTCCTGCTCTCATAACAATTAGTCTAAAGGCATATACACAATGTTAAGCGGGTGTGTGCTCGTGGTGTAATGGTTAAAACGTTGGACTGCAGAATCGTAGTAAATGAGTTCGAACTCTAGTCACGCTATTACGTTCACTTTCAGACAAATACCCTCGGGGAAGGTATGAACCCCCTTATCCCCACAGCTATCGGTTAAATAGTACCACTACCGTTCTTCTATGAGAATAGCTTTGGCATTAAATAAACTACAATGGTTGATATGCTATTAAACAAAGAAGCCAAGCCAAACAATGTTATGTAACTATTTCTGATTAATTATCATTTGAATTGTAATACTCTAGCATAAAATAGGTTTCTGTAACTTTTTCCTTATTTGCCAGATTTCCTACTGTCATTGCCTTGTGCCAAACTCAACTTATGTGATTTTTAATATCCTTTTTTTTTTAAATTGTAAGCAATGGCTTCTTTCGTATATGTTCAAAGCCAAACGCCGAAAGTAAAGAACATTTCAATTTCACTCGATGTAATTGTTCTTTGACCTCAAGTGGCTGACCCTCTCCTTAAAGATGCCACACCCACAGATAAAAGATGGAACGGGATGGACGTTTCGGAAGAACAGTCAATGAAGCCCTGAGTAGAATCTTTCGTGTCCGGTTAGCTCTCAATAGACATAAAATGGACACTGGAGAATGCAAGCACAGTTGACCGTAGAGATAAGTGCTGCTTACTGTATCTGGTTAAGGAAGTTTTCCTTTTTTAATTTTTTTCTTTTCTTTTTCTTTTTTTTTTTTTATTCCGGCTTACAACGAGCCAGTGAAAAAGGAATCGTTCGCTGTAAGGTTAAAAAAAAAGTGAAATGTTACACTATCTTCAATGGAAACCATTTCAGACCATTTTATGTCAGTTCATCTCTCAGCAGACACAATCCGTCCTCAAGATGCTAATATACGATTTTTTGTACGTTGACTTCGAAACATCTGGGACAAAGTTATGTTTTATTGAATATTCTATTTCTCGGAGAAGATCTCTCATTAAAGAATACGAAAACGACTTTTACTTCTTATATCTAAGCGAATATGAATGGAATATTATATGATTTGCCAAATATAATTAATTTTTTATATTATATAGCTCGATTCTTTCAAAAGTAAAATAAAAAGATATACTATTTTTTAATGAGTCAAAATAAACTAATTATTTCATAAGTCAAATATGAATTAATGCGATTCAATGTGTGTAATTTTTAGAAATATAGAATAATGAGGCATATATACTAAAAAATCAGTTAAGTTGAATGTATGCGCATATATATATATATATATATATATATATATATATATATATATATGTACATATTAATATATATTATCATCCACAGTCAGACTGTTCCGTTCTAGCAGAACACTTCAGTGTGACTAGACACATAGGACGCTCGAAGCCAGGATCGAAACTCATCCAACATTACGTTAGACTAAGTCTCAGACCACTCGGTCAACAAGCATACCACGTTTGGCTAAGGGGATTTTTAAGGTATTATGTAGTAACAGTAGCAGCCGTTTGTTTTACATTTTTATACCCTATCGGCTACCAGAGTGCTCAATTCTTTCGAAGAGCTTTGCATTATGCGAGCGGCAGCCGAAAATTCCTTCAACAGAGTGCTCAACACTCATGGGGGAGCGTATATATTGTCATCCACAGACTGTTTCGTTCAATCAGAACTCTTCAGTGTGTGTGTGTGTGTGTGTGTGTGTGTGTGTGTGTGTGTGTGTGTGTGCTAGCCCTGACAAAAAATAATGGAATTTCCACTCTTCGAGTATTTTCAATAAACCTTTTTCATGTAGCAGTAAAAAAACTAATAAGAGTTAAGACGCAAACCCTTTTTATTTTTATTCAATAGCTGAAAATTCTGAATTTATAAGATGACCTTTAAAAAAAAACTAGATTAGATTATTACGCTTAAGAAAGTTTTTTCATTCCAACCTAAGCAGAAAAAAACATTATGGAATAACTCAATACTGAGAAAAAATTATGGAATGATCAAAAGGATTGATGAATGTATCCTTTAACTCTGCTGTAGGTGACTGAATTGGTGCAACGGCCGCGAGGCCCAGAAGTCCTGTAGATAGATATAAAATGACATTACGTGTCCCTCATTACCCAACACCTCCAGGGCCATTGCAGACAACTAGAATTTAGTTTTCTTCAACATGAGTATCTGATATTCGCTTCTAATAGCGCAGCATCATCATTATGGTGTTTGAGCCCTAGGCTCCTCAATGAAACGAGAAGAAGAAGCTTATTCATATTAGTGGTTGGTTGGTTTTAGAACCCATCAACCATTACTGGTTATTTAAAGACAAATCATGTTTTTAATATATATATATATATATATATATATATATATATATATGAGTTGTGAGCGCACAGTTTGTAAAACGAGCCAAAGCTCATTTATTAGCACACAGTTATATGGTTTCAAGTATTTCTATGCAACATTAACAATTCTATTTAACATTATTCATTCATTCGCACCCAGTCAAATATTTTCAAATATACCAATAATTACAATACCAATAATTCAATTTTTGCTGACAGTTAAAGGGTTTCAAGTATTGCTATATATCCCTAATAATTCTATTCAACATTGTTCATTCGTTTGCACACAGTGAGATGTTTCTGAGTATTGCTATCAAGCACAAAGAATTCGATTTAACATCAGCCCTTTGTTTGCACACAATAAAATGGTCAAGTATTTATGTTTGACCAATAGATAGAATTTTATCGGGTTCTACAACTCCGAGTCAAAATTGACATGGGAGTAATGGCAATGAAGGAACTCCACATTTAGTGTTTCAACATCAGATTGTCTAGTGTCATATACAAGACATTCGTTTGGAGAGGGAATTTACTTATCATCAGTGATGCAGTAGGCGTATGTAACAGTCCGAAAAGACAGGACTATTATTGTAAGGCTCTTCGCATAAAAAAAATAGTCTTAATTTTTGACACTCGAAAGAAAGGTTTAAGCTAGAAACATTCCATAGATCTGAATGTTACTTTTTAAATTTTTTTATGCCTTGAAATAAGGTTTGGTTTGGTTTGGTTAGGTTGAATTTTATGGTATATCACCTATTATAGGTTATTCAATGCCAAAGGTTGGAACCTCGTCAATAGATAGCTTAATCATATTTACCAACCCCTCCGCTCGGGCAGGATGTGACACAAGGTCAATTTTTAAGCAAAGGTTTGAATTCAGAGTTTCCCTTCTCCTAGACTAGTTGCCTCACTACGTCTGAAGAACCTAGTCTGCCCTACTATTTACCCATAGCTGGAGAGAGAATAATTGGATTCATACCTTTCCCAAGGGTATTAGTGCTATGTGAAATGCAATTAGCCTGGTCCAGGATTTGAACTCGTGTCACCGTGTCCATTTCCTACGACGGTAATCATTATACCACTGGCACCTCCAATAGTTGGCTTAATGTCATATCAAGGACACTCTTTGTGCAGCCGGTGTATTCCACTGCTCCTACCGACTGGGATCTGAGATTAAGGAACTGCATTCATTTTACTTTTATATCTATTTATTTTAGGCATATTGTTTCTTTCACATTTACTCTAAGCTTAGTTGATAACTATATACCATCAGTTTTTCACATAAATATTTCTTCTACGTAATTTTTATCTCTTACATATCTGGTACACAAGTGAGAAGTGACGTCAAAAAAGTAAAAAGTTTTAAGCTTTAAATGAAAACGATCATCGTCATCATCATCATATCGTGCCGCCAGGACGGATATCCCAGACCCTCTCTCGCCATTTGTCCCTATCGTTCATCGCCTCTGGCAGGTCTTCAGGGCTACATCCCGTATCCTCACATATCTGCTGTATGTATGTTCGAGCTGGTCGTCCTGCTTTTGCTCGGCCATATGTGGGGGTCGATAGGAGTACATTACTTATGAGCTCGTCCCAGAAAAATCGGTTACCAAGAAAAGAAAAACAACAATACAAGAAAAAAGAAAAGGAAAAGGAAAAGAAGAAGAAGAAGAAGAAGAAGAAGAAGAAGAAGAAGAAGAAGAAGAAGAAGAAGAAGAAGAAGAGAGTAGGTTCTTGTGAGTGGTTTGGGTTGGGGTTTGTTTTTTTTTAATGGTTTTTAATGCCAACGCCATCGTTACAGAAATACGGTAGTGGTACTTAGTATTGTCAGTTGGGGCTCTAGAATACACCGACTACTTCTCTGCAGAGGGGTAATCTCTACCCCGACAACGAGTTTCCTAGATATGACACAAAACAATCAGATAGTGAGGCTCAAGTAATGCCGTAGAGTACCCCTTCATTGCCATTCGCTCCCAGGTTCACTCTGGGCCGGTGTGGTAACACCTGATAGGGTCTAATGTATGAGCCAAATAGAACTGTTTGACATTTAAACTGTGGACAAACAAATGACTTAAAATAAATTGAATTATTAGAAATAGAACTGTTTCATCATCTAACTGTTTGTACAAAAAGCTGATGTTTGATTAAATTGTTAGTTATACATAGCAGTTCTTGTAACCTTTTAATTTTGTTGACTTATGCTAAATTGAATTGTTAGAAATAGAACGGTTTGATCATTTAATTGTTTGTAAACCAAAGCCTGGTGTTTAACTGAATTGTTCATAATACATAGCAATACTCGGAACTATCTAACTTTGTTGACTTATGCTAAATTGAATTGTTAGAAATAGAACGGTTTGATCATTTAATTGTTTGTAAACCAAAGCCTGGTGTTTAACTGAATTGTTCATAATACATAGCAATACTCGGAAATATCTAACTTTGTTGACTTATGCTAAATTGAATTGTTAGAAATGGAACGGTTTGATCATTTAACTGTGTGTATCCAACCCTTTTCCGGTAATTTCACGCCGAATTAAATTTCACACAATTCAGTTTAGTATAGGTAGAGTTTGTTTTTTTTTGTTTACTAACAATTAAATCTCAAAAGAGTTCCGCTAAGTGTCAAAACAGTTCTATTTCAAACAATTCAATTTATCCTAAGTACGCAGTTTAGTTCTATTTGAGGCATAAATCGAACCTTGTCAATTGCTACCACTCCGACCCGAGTGGATATGGAAGCGATGACAATTAAGGGGTTTCATATCCAGGACACTCGTTGTGGGTGGGGGGTCTTACCCCTCAACAGAGAAGCAGACTGTGCATTCTACAACCCCAACTGACAGGGCAATGAAGTTATGCCTCGAACTTGTAAATATTTGATTGTATATAATAATATTTATGCGTGTTTGTCAACAGAATCAAGAGTATCTTTGTTGTCGAGTTTGCAGTTGTGTGTGTTTTGTGTCAAGGGTTGTTTAGTGATGTATAAAACATATTTTGAAGCATTTTTTATTTGTCTATGTCAGGTTGGACAAAAAAAAATCTCTTAAGATTTTTTTTTCTACTAAGGCCTTTCAAGTGAATGAAATTATAATGGAGTAAAGTAAAATGCAAAAAAACAGGGATGAGAGAGGAAATATCTGAGAAAATACACAGAAGCATTCCGTTTTTCGTAGGTATCTATTCATTAACGAATATACTGAAAGGAGATAAAGCCTCTGTGCAAGGAAGAAGAGGAGATTAAAAAGTGAATTGGGGGAAAAAATGGAGTGTAATATTAGTAATAGTAAAAAGAGCAAAGGCGTCATCGAATAATAACAAAACAATGTTAACGGCAATGGTATGTGATATTAATGGAAAGAAAGAAAGAAAGAAAGAAAGAAAGAAAGAGCTAAAATACCCGTAAAAGGAAATCTTGAAAAAGCAAATAGAGACTGAATAGTTTGTTTTTTTTTATTTTTTATGGAAGTAAAACTTACAGAACTGATAAGGTAGAATGAAAGAAACAAAATATAGGAAAAAGAAAGAGGTGGATAGAAAGAAGATGGAAGAAAATAAAATAAAAACAGGCGAAGGGAAATGGATAGAAGGAAAAAGGAGGGAAAAAAGGTTAGAAAAAGAGATGTGAGAAGGAAGGTTTATGGAAGGAGAAAATTGAGAAAAGAAAATTGGTGTAGAAAGGAGAGAATGAAAAATAGAAAGAAAGAAAGAAAGAAAGAGGCAGCCGGAATAGAATTAAACAAAAACTCTACTGAAGAAGAAAACAAAAGAGAAAGACGAGCCAGAGAGAAAATGGGGAAGGAAGAAAAAGAAGAAAATGACCAAAAACTAGATGGAGAGAAGATAAAGAAAAACAGAGAGAGAAAGATTCAAGATTTTTAAAGAAGAAGAAGAAGAAGAAGAAGAAGAAGAAGAAGGGGGAGGAGGGGGTTCGATAAGAGATCTTAATGTTATAAATGATCAACGAATACACAGAAAAAGTAGAAAAATACATAGACGTGGCCATATTAGAAGAAGAAGAAGAAGAAGAAGAAGAAGAAGAAGAAGAAGAAGAAGAAGAAGAAGAAGAAGAAGAAGAGTGATTATCAAGAAAGTATGAAATGAAAGGAATGGAAACATGAGAGAATATAAAAGAAAAATGAGAGAAAAGACAATTCATCGGAAGGGATCTCATCAATTAATCGAACCAAAAGATTTTTTTTAATAAAAAAAGGCATTTCTTTTTTTTAAAAAAAAGAAAGAATAAAAACAAAGATGACGAATAGAAAATGGCCGACGTCAAAAAAATAAAAAGTTTTAAGCTTTAAATAAAAACGCTCAGAAAAACAAAAAAATCGGTTACCAAGAAAAGAAATAAACAACGATACAAGAAAATAGCAAAAAGAAATAAAATCAATAATAATAATAATAATAATAATAGGAAGAAGAAGAAACAAAAAGAAGAAGAATATATATGAAGAGAAAAAATGAATAATAGTTATGAGAAGAATAAAATAAATGAATATATTTTACTACTACTACTACTACTACTACTACTACTAATAATAATAATAATAATAATAATAATAATAATAATAATAATAATAATAATAATAATAATAATAAGAAGAAGAAGAAGAAGAAGAAGAAGAAGAAAAAGAAGAAGGTGGATGAGGAGGATAAAAGAGGACACGTCATATGATGTGCAATTTGAAGACGGCACTAAATGTGTCAGGAATTGAAGTTATTGAGTAGATTTCTTTGTGTAAAGTCATGTATCCTCGTCAACCTCAAAAAAAAAAAAAAAATTCTAATAGGCACAGAAAGAAAAAAAAAAGACGTTACTTATATACGTCTTATCGACTGAACAATAGAACAGTAGATAAAGATGGTGAGGCACAGGGAAGCGAACGAAAGACAATTTTTCCCATGCATTCTTAGATAAACTAAAAAGAGAGAAAAACGACAACTAGATGCATTGGAAATTTTCAGCTCTCACAAAAAGGGTTCTTAATCAATGCATTCACACTTCGCTACCACACGGAAATCCCGACAATTTGATAGTTGTCCTAATCTGAAGATTTTTGGTAAACATATTCGTTTGCTCTTTGAAATGTGATTTTTTTTATTTTTTTGTGGGGGGATTTTTTTTTTCGGAAATAGTGTAATAAATGATTTTTCATTCCTTGTGAGTCACGATATTTTCATTTGTTTGGAAAATAAGTTGGAAGGAAAAATTTTGTAAAGTAGGGAGTAAAAGTAGTTAAACGATCTTTGACGAATTATTGCTCTTTGATTTTTTAAGAACAATTATCATTCTGTAAAAAAAATCTAAAAACACCTTTCTTTTGAAAACCTGATTGTAGAAAACAGACTTAAAAGGCATTAGGACCGTCCATTCCAGAAACTGTCTACAAAGTCATTCGGTGCAGATTTGTTGAAGTTAAGAAGCTGAAAATGTAAACATGATTGATTATGCCTCAACAAAATTGAATGAAAGATAACCATTCCGAATGCAGCATATCTTCCATGCAAATTTCTATCATACAGGAATAAATTGACTTGTTTATTAGTGGCAACAATGCAAATATCCTACTGGTTGTAACTTCGGTTCACTTCACCGGATCACGAAAGTTTTAGCGATCTCCAAAATATTCCCAGACTTTTAACAGAGTTTAAAACTATAGGCCCCACTAGCAATTCTCAACTTATAAGATAATCTCAAAGCTTTTTCCAGATATTTTGGAAGAACGAGAGAAAATACCTGTCTGGATTACTGACGGATAACCCAGCTCCTAGTTGAAATAAACGAAACAAAAAACGCTACAAAGAACAGACCTAGTACTTCTCTTTCAATTCAAAGATATTAATCTCAATACTAATAAAAAGAATATTACCATAAAAAATGCAGGCATCTTCCCATAGAACATAAATGTTACAAATGCCGTTCGCACAACTGCAAAGATCAACAGAAAAATAATAGAATAATCACGGAAAAATGTAAGGATCAATTCCAAGAGGGCCTTTTATATTGTGTCTCACAGCTGAATCCTGAACTTTTGAGAGATCTTCAAAATTTCTTCTGAAATGATAATCTTTTTAAATGTACAATATGCAAATATTATATACTAACCTCACACTAACGAAAATAAACGTCAAAGTGAAGGATGAGAATTTAACCATTAACTGCGCTATGTGTAAATTTATTCACTTTCTCCCTTACGTTTTTTCTCCATTATTTGTCTATTTATTGAGATTAAGACTAGTATAAAATCTCTGAAATTTACATAAATCACCTATTTTACGCGGTTTGGTTTGGTTTTTATAGCACATCAATCATTGTAGGTTATTAATGCCAAATACATTTTATACATACAAACAGTTCTATTTCAAACAATTCAGTTTAGTATAAGTATATTTTTTCGTTTACACACAATTACATATCAAAACAGTTCTATTTCAAACAATTCACTTTAGCATAAGAACACAGTTTCAATGCAAAAACAGTTCTATTTCAACAAATTTGATCTAGCATAATTACACAGTTTAGTTCTATTCAACCCATAGATAGGACCCTATCTGGTGCTATCACTCTGGGCAGAGTGGACCTGGGAGTGATGGCAATAAAGTGGTTCTCCACCTTCCCCAAATCTCCAACATTATTGAAACCTCATCATCAGATTGTTTAATGTCATATCAGCACACTCGTTGGGAGGAGTCTTAGTTCTCTACAGAGAGCATTCGGTGTATTCTACAGCTTCAGCCGACAGGGCTAAACTTATTTTATACGGAAGACTTGAAGTTATGCTTTAAAATTATACTGTTTAAAGAGAGTCTTGTAAACTCTGTCAAGAAGTTCACTGATGATATGGGCATGTGAGAAAAACACGTTTAGGAAATGTAAGCTTGTAAAGACTAATGACATTACCCGAGATATACATGCTGCAATAAAAGAGCTTTACCAGATACAAATATCTCGGAATGCGAGACGCATATGGCGTAAAGCAGGTGGAAAACAAAAGAAAGGGTAGGTAGGAATTCTAAAGAGAAATAAGAACAGGAAGACGTACTGAACTCAGTGATAGGCATATAATTTTGACAGTAAATTCAGTGACAGAATCAATTGAGACCTAAAGCTTCAATGATATTAATTAAACTATATTGAAGGGCAAACAAGGTACTATATCAACAGTCTTATGGAATATTATACTAAACATTGCGGCTGGGCGAAGCATATTTATTTCTTTGGCTTCTCTCTCTCTCTCTCTCTCTCTCTCTCTATTATATATATATATACATATATATATATATATATATATATATATATATATATATATATATATATATAATAGTCTGTTTTCATCTTAATCAGTATCTATCTATCTTTCAATCTACCTATCCTACAACATTTATATGTATGCCCTTTTTTCATTTCCGTTGCTATCTATCTATCAATCAATCTATCTATCTGTATGTATATATTTATATATATATATATATATATATATATATATATATATATATATATATATATATATATATGTATGTGTGTGTGTGTGACAGTCTGTTTTAATCTCAGTCAGTATCTATCTATCTACCTATCTATCTATAAGTTAGCATGTTATCATTTTCATTGCTATCTATCAATACATCCTCCCCCCTCTCTCTCTTTATACACACACACACACACACACACACACACATATATATATATATATATATATATATATATATTTATATATAAATATATATATATATTTAACAATATGTTTTCATTATTACCACTCGGTCTCTCGGCTTACACAAATATCTATGAATTTATCTATCAACCTAAATCTGCTATATGTATATAGACGCGCGCGCGCACACACACACACACACACACACACACATATATATATATATATATATATATATATATAATGCAATTAGAAGGAAATTCAAACCAGGTTAAATTGTCATTATAAATTTTTTTCGGTGGAGAATATCATTTTACTTCCCGTCTCATCAGATGCTGACTGGATATCACTGATATATATATATATATATATATATATATATATATATATATACATGACTCCAATAATAAACTGGCCTAAGTTATGATGGATGAGAACGTGAGGGGAGGTTTTGATCACATGAAAAAGAACTGACATAGACACCTTGCAATTGTCAATAGTAAAGTTTTGGCTAGTTCGTGTGTGAATGAAAATAACCGACAGTGATGAAAGATATGGCAGTTAACATTCTCCACTGTTAAAAGGGCTTCAGTGTTGTCAACAATAGCCCACTAGAATGGGGCTGTAGAGTACACCGACAGCATTTCTGTGGAGGATTAACCCCACCACCACCACCAACGAGTGCCCTGGATATAATATTACACAATCTCATGACTGGAGCTTTGAGAAACCCAGGGCTTCCGTTCATTGCTATCACTCCCATATCCCTTACATCTTGGAGTGGGCACTTAATAGGGTCCGCTCTATGAGTCAAATACAACTGTTTGACATTTAAACTAAATGCAAAAATAGAATTGTTAGAAATAGTACTGTTGGATCATTTCCCTGTGTAAACAAATGACTGATGTTTAATTGAATTTTAAATGCTACATATCAATACTTGGAACTATTTAACTTTGTTGGCTTACTTTAAATTTTATTGCTACTAAGAGAACTGTTTGATCATTTGGTTGTGTGTATCTACAACATGTGCTTACAAATTATATATTTAATATGTGTGTAAAACAGGATCTGACATTAAATAACCTACATTGGTTGATGTTCCATGAAATCAAACCAAAGAATACCAATACTTGTGTACAAACACGTTACTTTATCTCAATTCGCTTCAAATTAAATTACCAACAAACTGTGGGCATTCAAATAACTGATGCTAAATTGTGAGTGTTATATAGTAATACTTGAAACCATTTAACTGTGTGCAAATAAAAGATAGATAGTAGATAGAAATACTTGGAACTATTTAAGTGTGTGCTGTACAAGTGAGCTCAGGCTCTTTTAAAAATACAGTATACATAATGTGTTTACAAATCATATATTTTGTATCTATCTATAAACAGGATTTGCATTAAATAAGTAAGAATGGTTGATAGATATTTTTATCTTTCTTATTTCTTTAACTTCGGGAAATACAGTGTCCTGAGTAAAATAGAATTCCTTCCAGAAAACCCTCCGATGGGGATATTTCTACTGTTTCCATCGAAATCTGTTTCCATCTATCTATCTATCTATCTATCGCAATATTTTCATTTCTGTGTCAGCCGAATTTACGTCTCTGTTAATTTATCTAAACATCTGTTCATATATATATATATATATATATATATATATATATATATATCCCTACTGTATAGGCTGTAACGAGCCGCTGCACGCATTGGTCTCCATGTCAATGCACACAAAATGTAATATATGTGCTATAGTCAAACTGACGACATTTCCACACTAAACGGTTGCTCTCTGAAACTTGTAGACAAGTTCACCTACCTAGGACGCAGTGTATAATCGAGAGAGAAAGACATCGACACGCGACTAACAAAGGCACGGACAGCTATCATTAGGCTATCGGTCATAGGGAAGTCAGACCTGTCCGATAAAATAAAACGCAGTTTCTTCCAAGCAGCGATCGTATCGATACTGCTATATGGATGCACTGCATGGACGCTAACTTAGCGGCTGGAGAAAAAGCTTGACGACAACTACACAAGAATGCTGCCAGCAATTTTGAACAAGTCCTGAAGGCAACACCCAACAAAGCAGCAGCTGTACAGGCACCTACCACCCATCACGAAAGCTATCCAAGTTAGACGAACCAGACATGCAGGACACAGCTGGAGAAGTAGGGACGAGCTCATAAGTGATGTTCTCCGATGGATCTCTTCACATGGTCAAGCAAAAGCAGAGCGAACAGCTCGAACCTACATACAGCAGCTCTGTGAGGATACGGGGTGTAGCCCTGGAGACCTACCGGAAGCGATGAACGATATGGAGGAGTGGCGAGAGAGGGTCAGGGATATCCGTGCTGATGGCACGACAATATGATGATGATATATATATATATATATATATATATATATTTGTGTGTGTGTGTGTGTGTGTGTGTGTGTGATTGTGTTTAAGCCTTTTAATACCTCTAAATTCTACTATCTATCTATCTATCTATCTAAAACTCTCTCTTTGTCTCTCTTTGTCAATTTGCTCAACCGGCAATCAATTTCAACGTGTGATAATTCTTCCTGACATAGTGTCTAACATGCTGGACTGTAACTTCTTATTAAGTTTGAGATCTTGTCGAGGTATGACGTTCACTTTCAGACAAATGCCCTTGAAAGTGTTATGAACCCCTTATCTGGCCAGCAACAGGTTAAATAGTGCAATTCCCATTATTCTGCGCAGATGATATTTGCATTAAATAACCTGCTAGTTTTGATATGCAATTAAAAGTAATCAAACCAAACCAAACCAATCTCCCTCTGTGTAGTCTCTGTCTCTGTCGGTCTGTTTATCTCTTTCTACCTTTCTCGTGGAGACTGTTCTTCTATAATAGTGGTTAACGTATGAGTCTACGAAATTGTATTAAGCGAGTTCAAACTTCAGTCGCTCTGTTATATTCACTTTCGGATGAATACCCAAATCAAAGGCTTGAACCCCCTAATCCCCTTCAATTATTGTTTACATAGTACCACTATTATTTTCTATAAGGTGGCTTGGGCTTTAAATAACCCATGAAGGTTGATATGCGATTAATGAAAGAAAGAAGATTCTCTCTCTCTCTCTCTTTATCTCTGTCTCTCTCCGTGTGAGTGTGTGTGTGTGTGTGTATCCATCGATCTATCTCAATCTATATCATTCTGTCTTTTTATATAGCTGTCTCTTTGTCTCTTTCTGAATGTATATCTGTGTCTGTCTGTCAGCTGATATGTCAATATCTATCTATCTGTCAGTATGTAATTATCTCGATTATATTATTCATATCAATAATGTTAACTTGCTGGGTTTTTTTTCCTTCGTTCCTTCTACAATTACAAATATTTAGCACAGCAATAATAAAAACTGATACAGCATTAACATTCCTAAATACAATCGGATTTTCCCATCCCTAGTTTTCTGGGGCTCCTGCCAGGAGGAGTTATTAAGCGTAATCACCTTGTCCCAGGGATCTTTTTCTAAAGCAGTATCTGTTTGGCAGGGCTGAGTTCACAGCATTTTTTGAAAGAGCCACGCATAAGTCTCGATTTGTGTGCGGCTCTCTCCACTATAAAATGTGTTTGTGGTACATCCTGGTTTGGTGGGAAGTCAATTAAATATAAATACCAATAAAAGTTGGCGACCATAGTCGAGGGTGACCCGAAGGCTCTCTTTTCTATGGCTACTACACCTAGGGATATGGAAGGGCGCTACTCCTTTTCCTGGATTGCTGCTCTTTACCCTTGATCCATACCTTTTAATGCTGAGTGTTAAGCAAGGAGGTATCAAGTACCATTTTTTTTTAGCCTTTTGTATGACTACCGGGCCTTTGGCGAACGCTCTAACCACTAGGCAAATGAACTGGTCCATAAATGCCAATGACACTCTTTAATTCTATTTTTGAGATGAATGAAATTTTCGTCGGATACAAGCCGATCAAAATATTCATACTCAAACAAGTCAAACAACCAGCTCGACATACAGCTAAATGAAAAAGAAAAAAAAAATGCCCCCGGTAGTCGTTAAATCTAAATCTCAAATAGATAAATGCCGAATAAAGAAATCCGTTTTCGAATTGACAAAAAACCCGGATGTCCATTGAGCTGCAACGCTTTTTTCCATTGACCTTTCATTGTCTATTTAACACTAAACTTTAAACTGAGTCTATTTTCATCTATTTATCTTCTCACTTATATAAAATGTACCCATTTCCGCTTTCGCCCGACCCGGCTTAGCACTCAGTGATTTCACAAACCAGGGTAGATATCGATAGACCTACCTGAAATGTGTACTCAGGTGTCGGGGTCATTGTGTACGCAAGGATGAGTGGTTTGTATTGTCCTGGTCATGTTAAATAGGTGTCGAAGGTAATAAGGATGACAGATGAACAGAGCACTTATGTGTACATAGGGACATTATTAATTTCCGATATGCTTCGACTATCAGTCGAGCCTGGTTTCAGCCATCAATCTTTTTCTCCCCTCTTCACTCTCTCTTTCATTTTCTCTCCATCTCTTTCTGTATACAGATATATATATATATATATATATATATATATATATATATGACTTTGTCTTGCTTCCTGCTCCTACGTAGGGATTGGTACATACATATACTCATATATGCTAACATATATATATATATATATATATTTGTGAGTTTGAGTACATATATATATATATATCTGTGGGTGTATAAGTATATACATATATATATGTGTATGTGTGTGTGTGTGTGTGTGTGTTGGATTGACTCATTGGCCTAGTGGATAGAGTGTTCGCCAATGGTCCAGGAGACCTGGGCTCAATCCCAGATCGCGTCATTCCAAAGACTTTAAAAATGGTACTTGATACCTCCTTGCTTAACGCTCAGCAATATAAGGTACGTATCAAGGGTAAAGTGGTGCAATTCAGGGAAAGAAGTAGCGCCCTCCCCTACACCTCGGTGTAGTAGCTATTGAAAAGGGAGCCTTCTGGTCGCCCTCGACTAAAGGGAGACAACTTTACTTACTTTACTATTTGTGTGTGTGTGTGTGTGTGTGTGTGTGTGTATCAATCAACGCCTCTTCACAAGCTCAATTTATAGGCGGATTTTCACAAGTTTGAATTTAGAGTTTTCTGTCTTTTAGACCTGCTGCCATAACGAGGTCAAAGAGCCCAGTCTTCTCCTCTATTTATCCATCAAAGGAGGGAGAATAATTTGATTCAAACTTTTTCGAAAAGTATTAGCGCTCTGGGAAATGCAAACTGGATTTAATCTCGGTTTGTAGTGTCGATTTTTTTCGACGTTAACCACTACCCTATAAGCACATCCAGAATCTTTTATTGTCACTCATCTTTTATTATCCATAGCAGGAAGGAGTACAATTGGGTTCATGCCTTACCAAAGCGTAAAAGTACTATGTAAAATACAAACTGGCTAGTCCTGGAGTTGAACTCGAATATATATATATATATATATATATATATATATGTATATGATTGATAGATAGGTTAATGAAAGGAATACGATAGATGTACTGGTACATCGTCTTCATACAATTATCTTATTATTATCAATATTATTTAGCTATCGTGTGAGGGTACTTTTGCCATTACTTAATCACACTCACTCTCAGCCACGGGTCAAATATGGTACCAGATCAGTTTTTAAACGGAGGCAGCTTGTTAGAATACAGATTTTTCCCTCCCCTACATTGGATGCCTAACCAAACCCTACCTACACAACTGCTTACTCATAGCTTGTGGGAACTAACGGTTTCATGCCTTTTCGAAGAAAATTAACGCCAAATGAAACGCAAACAGTATCGTCCAGGATATGAACGCCAGTCGATCCATGTGCAGCAAGTCCAAGTAGATTATGTCTTTGACTCTTATGCACAACGCAAAGAAATGAAGCATTGAGGTTTGGCCCTTGCTGTAGCCCCACAAGTGATGTAAACTTCGGGTGCATTATTGTAGGTACCTCCAGCTCATTTCGGACTTTGAAGGTCCAGGAAATTTTCACAGTTGCTGTAGTTAGTGGTTTGGACGGTATACCTTTTCATTTCCTGTATCATGTCATGCTAATAGTCTCAATATAAGAAAATACATACTCTTGAAATTTGGTGTATACTTCGGAACAAAACACGAGGTCGACTTTCATTTCATAGCCGGGATTAAATTATATATATCTTTGACACTGGAGATTGACAAATAACAACTGTGGTTTTAGTTGGTTGGTTAGGTTTTAAGACATATAAACTATTGTAAGTTATTGAATGCCAAATCTTGTATAGACATATATATTAAATATAATATTTGTTTAACACATTTTGTTGATAACATTTAAACGAGCCTGAACTCATAGGGGTGTCCTCGTGGTGTAATGGTTAAAGCGATGGACTACGGAATCGTAGTACGCGAGTTCGAACTCCAGTCGCGCTATTACGTTCACTTTCGGACAAATACCCTTGAACCCCCTTATCCTCCCAGCTATGGGTTGAATAGTACCACTACTGTTCTTCTAGGAGACT
Source organism: Sepioteuthis lessoniana (assembly GCA_963585895.1). NCBI lineage: Eukaryota > Metazoa > Mollusca > Cephalopoda > Myopsida > Loliginidae > Sepioteuthis > Sepioteuthis lessoniana. The sequence continues at coordinate 73,908,783 of OY757920.1, read as the reverse complement.
ATCTTTGGCATTAAATAACCTACAAAGGTTGATATGACATTAAACAAAGGAACTCATATTTTTTACAGATTGTAAATTGTTTCAAGCATTTCTATTTAATACAAACGATTCACCCTATCAGTTTTTACCTCTCCATGACAGAGTGGACCTGGAAGTAATGGTTATGAAGAGGTACTCCGACATACTCAAAATCTCCAAGTCTTGAGTCTCGCAATCAGGTGGTTCAATGTCATATCCACAACACTCGTTGGAGGTGTCTACAGAGATGCAGTCAATGTATTTCACAGCCCCAGCAGCTTAGACTAGTAGGGTTTTAATGTTAATTTTTTTTCCATTAAAATTAAGTACTACCTATCACATCCTACAACCTTCAGTATTTTTCACTAAGACGTGAACTTGATTTTCACTAGTTACAAGGAATGTAACGAAGAAAATCAAAAATCTCGTTTGACAATGGATCGTTGTAACTGAAGTAGGCGGTACTACGTAAATATATAAGCAAGTGGATCACTTGAGCTGAAACAAATGAGTGCCTCCCGTTTAAAGGAGATCGATAAAACAAATATATATACAAATACAAGTATACATGATTTAAGCAAGTAGATTGGTTTAGTTACGTTTTATGGCATATCAACCATTGTAGGTTATTTAAAGCTACATCATATTTAAACATATATATAAAATATATATGATTTGGTTTAGTTAGGTTTTATGGCATATCAACCATTGTAGGTTATTTACAGCAACATCATATTTATACATATATTTAAAATATATATGATTTGGTTTAGTTAGGCTTTATGACATATCAACCATTGTAGGTTATTTAAAGCTACATCATATTTAAACATATATATAAAATATATATGATTTGGTTTAGTTAGGTTTTATGGCATATCAACCATTGTAGGTTATTTACAGCTACATCATATTTATACATATATATAAAATAGATATGATTTGGTTTGGTTAGGTTTTATGGCATATGAACAATGTAGGTTATTTACAGCTAAATCCTCTCTCTCTCTCTATATATATATATATATATATCAATTAAATATGTATGATTTCGTTTAGTTAGGTTTTATGTCATATCAACAATTGGAGGTTATTTAATGCCAAATCCTCTTTAAACATATCTATATGATTTGAACTAGGTTTTATGGCATATCAACCATTTTAGGATATTCAATCCCAAATACTCTTTATACATATATAAAAGAATACGTATGATTTGGTTTGTTTAGGTTCTATGGCATATTACTAGAGATTATTTAATGTTAAGTTCTATCTATACATATATATCAAATATATATAATTTATAAACACATTTTGTTGATAAGATTTTAGAATGTATCGCTATCAATTCAACTAAACATCAATCATTTATTTGCTCTCAGTTTAAATGTCAAACAGTTCTATTGATCCATTGGTATGACTCTATCAGGTGCGACGCCTCTAGGTCAGAGTGGGCTAGGGAGCAATACCAATGACTGGGTGCGCTCCATTTCTCAAATATCCAAGGCTGGAGCCTTGCCATTATATCCAGGTCACTTGGTTTGGTTTGGTTTGGTTTCTTTGTTTAATGGCATATCAACATTTGTAGGTTATTTAATGCCAAAGCCATTCTCCTAGAAGAACATTAGTGGTACTATTTAACCCATAGCTGGGAGGGTAAGGGGGTTCATACCTTCCCCAAGGGTATTTGCCTCAAAAGTGAACATAATAGCGCGACTGGAGTCCATCGCTTTAACCATTACACCACGAGGACACCCCCAGGATACTTGGGGTGGGGTCTCACTCCTCTGCAGAGATGCAGTCTGTGTATTTTACAGCCCCAGCCGACTTGGCTGGTTTATATTCTTCATAAACTTGTTTTAACGAATATAATCAACTCAGATATTCAATCGATTTTTTGATAACTTGAGAATTTTTGTTTTTTGAACAAATAAGCAGTCGAATATAACAGAGTGCCTGTCTGTCTCTTGCCTCAAACAGCTAATTACTAATCCTGACGATACAATTTGGATGACTTTCAAACTAATACACTGGGGTAAAGGCATGAACCATCTTATACCCCTAGCAATGCTCTTCTTCCACAAGGATGGACTGGGTATTATATAAACCACAATGATTGATATGCCATTAAACAAAGAAACCTAATGATCTATATCTCGGGTTATAAATCTAAATATCTCCCATCTTTCCTTCCTTATTGCCTTCAATCTTTATTCGGGTAAAACCTGAAGTACACCTCCAAAGTCGAAGTAGACGCCTAAAACAGTTGAAGTAAACTCCCATTGCCTACAAGATCTCCATAGTTACACACTTAAAACCTACCCTCAAGCAATGTCAGTGTACTTTAATGGGGGTGGGAAATGAGTTAAATAAGGATAATATGTTGGGCTATTATCACATTTCCGGCTGACATGTTGGCTGACTGGGCGGCCTTTGTGTTTTTTCAATGCACCTATTATCTTTAAACGAACTGTCTGACATTCAACCCATGTAAAGCACGGCCGGGTCTTCCTTCTTTTTCACCTGTCACCTGAAGTAGGGCCACACAATGAGTGTGACGGTTAGAAAATGCATATAAAAAAGAAACACTTCCTTTATTTCTCCTCCCCTCAAATGCCTAGTTCGTTGTTGAAGAAGAAAAGCTATTTTACATTTTTCAGATTGTTACTGCTCTGTGTGTATTAAGGTCTTATTGATTTCCTTTCTGTTGAGAGATTTAAAGTGTTTTCACAGATCAGCCCCGACTATTCTAATCGGTCATATATTTTTCTCAGTGTCTAATGTACCCGTCACAGTACAGCAGGTGCGTAATTTATTCTATATCATAGTAGACAGTTGAAAACTAAACAAATTTTTTATTCGAATATTTGGTATAGATCTAATACACATTTGCACAATCGACTCTCTCTCTCTCT
>OY757920.1:73868350-73903350 GCA_963585895.1 Sepioteuthis lessoniana | reverse complement strand
TTTCTTTCTTTCTTTCTGCCAAATCTAACGTCTTTTTCTTTTTCATCTGAGTTTTTCTTTCTTTCTTTCTTTCTTCCTTTCTTTCTTTCTTTATTTATTTATGCTCTTCTCTCTTTTTATGTTTTTGATTTCTCCATCTTTCTCTTATCTAACTTCTTTCTTTCTTTCTTTCTTTCTTTCTTTCAAATCTAACGTCTTTTTCTTTTTTTATCTGAGTTTTTCTTTCTTTCTTTCTTTCTTTCTTTCTTTATTTCTTTATTTATTTATACATGCTCTTCTCTCTTTTTATGTTTTTGATTTCTCCATCTTTCTTTAATCTAACTTCTTTCTTTCTTGCATTTTTGGCTTCTCTTTACTATTTGGTTCCATATATTTCTCAGTTTTTCTTTCTTATCTATCTCTCTACGCATACATACCTGCGCCTGCGCGCACACATACGCGTGCGTGCGCGCGCACGCGTGTGTGTGTGTGCATGCGTGAGTTTATTCTATCAAAGTGTCCATTGTCAGTTCTTATTAATGTACTTCCCCCATTATTCACTTCTTTCTTGCAACCATTTTCCTTCCGACTGAACCAGATGAGACTGAAACGCCTTAACCATGACGGAGGTCACTTGATGATACTTTCGGTGGAAAAAATCGACTGACACCTGTCCAGTTTCAAGGAGAGAAGACAACTCTGGCTTTTCAAGAGGATAGCTATGGGCTCAAGTAAAAAGCATGAAAAATGAATAAATATATAAAACGAATATCATGCAATTATTCCGATCTAAATGGACGACAAGACAACAACAAAAAACACACTAGTGTTTCAATTATATGAAAAAAAAAGTATTTTTAGAACTAAAGGACTTGCTGTAGTTTTTTTTCGAAGAAACGAGGCAAAGTAGGAAGCGGTCAGAGGCCATACAAGTCATTTATTTTACGACAAAAGATCGTCAAGCGAGGGCTCTGGCATAAGTCTTACATGTAACAGATCTTCAGCAATGGCGGAACTAAAAAGACAATGGACAATGAAGACGTAGAAAGACCATAAAAACGATGGCCGAGGAAACTGGAATAGAATGGGCGTAGAGTGTTCGCCAATGACCCGGGGGACTTGGGTTCAATCCCAGGTCGCGTCATACCAAAGACTTTAAAAATGGTACTTGATATCTCTTTGCTTATCACTCGGCAATTTAAGGTACGTATCGAGAGCAAAGTGGAGCAATCCAGGGAATGGTGTAGCACCCTCACCTACACGTTGGTGTTGTAGCTAACGAAAAGGGAGCCTTTGGGTCACCCTCGACTCCTGTCGCCAACTTTACTTTTACTCTTATATATATATATATATATCTCGAGATTAAAAGAGGTTATGAAAATGATAAGGGAGTGGTTTAAAAGGTTGAGAGGAAAAAAGACATTTTCAGGAAGGGGTAGATAATAAGAATGCAAATGAATTAACAAGAAGGGCAAAGGTTATACGAAGAAAGATACAGAGATTTATACCTAGAGATACAGATTATTTGGTTTCCTTGTTTAATGGCATGTCAACATTTGTGGGTCACTTAATGACAAACCTATCGTTATTCAAGAGTATTACTGTGAGTGAACGTAATTGCACGACTGGTGTTCGAACTCATTTATATTGAAGCTGTTGTCAAGTTCTTTAGCTAATACGCCTCATGATATACATTGAAGGGAAATAGAAAAGTTGTAAAAAAAAGAAGTTTAATGTTTAAAGAAGACCAAGCTGGAAAAAAAAGAAACGAAAATGGAAAGAAAGAAGGAAAGAAAATTAAAATGAAAGAAGCAGTGAAAAAAAAAGAATAAGAAAAAAAGGAAAAAAAAGAATAAATGGGATGAACGTTAAAAGGATTTCGTCGGGAATATGGAAGTTAATAAAAAAGAAATAAATATGGAATTAGAAGGGGAAAAAAAGAAAGGATTAAAGTCAAAAAGAAAAAAGAAAGGATTAAAGTCAAAAAGAAAAAAAGAAAGGATTAAAGTCAAAAAGGAAAAAAAAAGAAAGGATTAAAGTCAAAAAGGAAAAAAAAAAGAAAGGATTAAAGTCAAAAAGAAAAAAGAAAGGATTAAAGTCAAAAAGGAAAAAAAAAGAAAGGATTAAAGTCAAAAAGAAAAAAAGAAAACAAAAACAAAAAAGAAAAAAGGAAAGTGAAAAAGAAATGAAGAAAACATAAAGGAATTATGAAAGTAAAGTAGGAAAGATAGAAAAAAAGAAAAAAGAACGAAAGAATATTTGAAAGTAGGAAAAAAAGCAATGAAAAATCAAAGTGAAGAACAAAGAAATTTACCTGCTTAAAATGGTTGCGAACTTTATTTATACATAGTCTCTTATAACATTAATACTGCTAGGAAGAATGAAATGTTTACCCGTTTAAAAGGATTGTGAACATGATTAATACATTGGCAGGAACCTTGCCACTAAATAGAAAGTGTTTACTAGTTTAAAATGATTATGAACTTTATTAATATATTGGCTCTTATAACATTAATAATGCAAGTAAAAATGAAATGTTTACCTGTTTAAAACGATTGTGAACTTTATATACGTTGGCTCCTAAAGCAGGAACCTAGCCCCTAAATGGGACGTGTTTACTAGTTTAAAATGATTGTAAATTTTATTAATACATTGGCTCCTATTACATTAATACTGCAAGGAAGAATGAAATGTTTACCTGTTTAAAAGGATTGTAAACATCATTAATACATTGGCTCTTAAAACCTAAATAGGACGTGTTTACTAGTTTAAAATGATTGTGAACTTTATTAATACATTGGCTCTCAAACCACTAAGCTTACTACTAGATAGGAAGAGTTTATTTGTTTAAAATGATTGTGAACTTACAAATACATTGCTTCATAAAACATTAATATTGCAACTATGTATGCAGTGTTTATGTCTTTAAACTACAACGCAGATACATTTTTGTTCTGAATATGCTTAGTGACCATATTTGTCAAAAGGGTTGTCGTTTGTTTGTTTTTTTCTTTATGTAATGGCATAACAAACTTTTTGGGGTTATTTAATGCTAAAGCCATTCTTGTAGAAGAACAGTAGTGATACTATTTTACCCAAAGCTCTGAGAAAAAAAGGGGTCAATAACTCTCCCGGTGGTAGTAGTCCAAAATTAAACACAATAGCGAGACTGGAGTTCGAACACGCTTACTATGTGGTCACAGTCAACTACACCAAAGGGCCTTTCCCCTCTAAGTGATTTTGGGATAAATTAGTAAGTAAAGTTGGTGACCATAGTTGAGGGTGACCTGAAGGCTCCCTTTTCGATAGAGGATGACTCTACTCCTTTTCCTTGATTGCTCCACTTTACCCTTGATCCTTACCTTATAATGCTGAGTGTTAAGCAAAGTAACATCAAGTATCATTTTTTGAGTCTTTGGTATGACTCGACTTTGAATTAAACACCGGCCTCCCGGGCCATTGGCAAAAATAACCCGGCAATAATTCGCAACCAACTAACCAACCACCCAGTACACAAATAAAACGGTTCCTTCTTTTCAAAGGAAAGACAGAGAAAGAATTCTAGTCCCTAAGTTTAAACCAAGTATTCCATTTAGGGGTGAAGATTTTGTGATATATGTTCATAGATATATGATTTTCTCAAGTTTACGAATATAACAACTTAAGCAAGGGCAGTCAGCTTAATAATTATCGGAGAACAAAATGAGACACAGCGAGCTGGTTGAATTTCATTTTGCACTAATGTTATTTAGATAGGCATTCACTAATCTCCAAACCCATCACAAGGTAAAATAGTCGAACATGTTTCATTCTTTGTCCTTTATAAGGCAACCGGCCTAGGAGAAAGAAAATTTCGTCCGATAACTTCATATTTCTACAACACATTTCTGATAGAAGCCTAACATATGCAAACGGAATTGTCTTTACCGTTTTTTTTTGTTTTGTTTTGTTTATTTTAGCCTGAAAAATTGAAGATGAAGAATAATAAAAGAAAAATAAAGTGGTTTTATCATCATCATCATCATCATCATCATCAAGTTATGCCCATCATCATCATCATCATCATCATCTTGTCGCACCGCCAGCACAGATCTCCCTGTCCCTCTCTTGTTACCCGTTTCCATTGTCCATCGCTCCTGGCAGGTCTCCAAGGCTACATCCTGTATCAGCATAGAGCTGTTGTAAATAGCTTCTAGCTGGTCGTCCTGCTTTTGCTCGTCCATGTGAAGGGGTCCACCGGAGTATGTCACTTATGAGTTGGTGCTTATTTCTCCAGCAGTGTCATGCATGTCTGGTTCTTCTAACTTGGATAGCTCGTGATGGGTGGTAGGTGACCGTACAGCTGCTGCTTTGCGGGGTGCCGCTTCCAGGACTTGTTCAATATTGCTGGCATCATTCTTGTGTAGTTACTGTCAAGCTTTTTTCTCCATACGTTTAGTTAGCATCCATGTAGTGCATCCATATAGCAGTATCGACACGACCGTTGCTTGGAATAAACTGGGTTTTATTTTAATCGGTCAGGTCTGATTTCCAAATAACTTATCGCCTATAGATAGCTGTTCATACCTTTGCTAGTTGTGTGTTGATGTCTGTCTCGGTTGATGAGACACTGCAACCTGGATAGGTGAACTTGTCTACTAGTTTCTGAGAGCTACCGTTTAGTGTGGAGATATTACTTCTTTGATCAAAGAAGTTATGCTCATAGTTCAATGTAACCCTGACTATCTCTCTCCCGCTCTTTTTCTCTCCATTTCTATCGTCCATAATTGCTAGCAGGTCCACTTGACTGCATCCAGTGTCCGCACAAAACAGATATATGTAAGTCTTTGTTGATGAGCTAACGCTGGTGAATTGATTTGTAGGAGTCCATTTGAGAACGTCGTTTATAAGTTCGTCTTTACTTATTTCCCAGCATTGCCTAAAACGTCTTCTTCGTCTTACTTGGATGGTTTGCGAGATGGGAGGCAAGCAACCATACAGCTGTTGTGATGTGGTGTGCTGCTACCAGGATTTGTTCAAGATAACATCCATTTGGCAGTACCGACACGGGCACTTCTTGGAAGTAATCACGTTTATTTTCTCAGAGAGATCAGATTTCTATAAAGGAAACAACCTATCAATAGCAGTCCATGTATTCTCTATGTGTATGTTAACATGGCTTTCATTTGATAAGATATTGATGCCGTGGTTTAGGAATTAGTCTACTAATTTCAGAGGCCCGGAAGATCTGGGTTCAATCCCAGGTCGAGTCATAGCAAAGACTCAAAAAATGGTACTTGATGCCTCCTTGCTTAACACTCAGAATTATAAGGTACTGATCAAGGGTAAAGTGAAGCAATCCAGGGAAAAAAGTAGCGCCCTCCCTTACAGCTTGGTGTAGTAGTTATCGAAAAGGGAGCCTTCGGGTCACCCTCGACTATGGTCGCCCACTTTACTAACTTACTTATTGAACCCAGGTCTCCCGGGCCATTTGCGAACACTTCAGTTTAGTTGGGTTTTATGGTGTATCAACCATTATAGGTTATTTCATGCCATATCTGTTTTCATACATATAAACGGTTATATTTTTTAAAAATTCAGTTTAGCATACAACAACAGTCCAAAGTGCAAAGTTTAGTTCTATTTGACCCATAGATAGGACCCTGTCAGGCGCTCCCACTCCGGACTCGTGTGGATCTCGGAGCGATGGCAATGAAGGTGTACTCCGCATTCCCCAAAGTTCCAGCATTACTAGAACCTCGTCATCAGATTATTTAGTGTCATATCAGCACACTCGTTGCAGCAGTCTTACCCATTTGCAGAGAAGCAGTCGGTGTATTCTATAGCCCCAGACGACTGGGCAATTTAACTGTGTGTAAACAGATGGCTGATTTCTAATTGAATTATTAGTGATACATAGGAACCATTTAACTGTGTGCAGAGAAATGACCTTATTCTACGTTTAAAACGTTTTTTTACAAATCATTTATATTTGATATATATGTATTAAGAGGATTATGCAATACAACAAATCAAAGCAAAATTTTGATAACGAACACAAAAAACGTTATCCTCCTTTTGATGGTTCCCTTCGTATTTCTCCCTCACTGCATATTCGTCTCTTTCCCAAAAATACAAGTTTATCACCCTTCTTAAGAACCTGAATATACATATTTTATATCAGCTGCTCAACTCTTTAACAATGCAGCGAGTTTAAACCCAGAGGTACAGAGCTAACCCCGTTCCCTAAAAATCATATATTTGAAATATTAACTGGATAAAATTGGTTCACCCAATTCATATATCTCGTCATTTAAAATATGTTAATTATAATCAAACCAGCTAAACGAAATATAGTCTTGTCTTATAATATCTTATAAAAATGATATCCAAGGTTTTCAATTTAAATCAAAGCAGTTAGGACTAGCATATGTATAAAATATACAAAGTAACTGTTATCTGGTTTGCGAAAGTATATTCATTTCAAGAAATTGGTAGAAAAATTTTGCTTTTAACGTATTTCTTTCATCAATGACATCCATTTGAACCTTGAAAAAATAAAACAGATGTTTGGTAAGAAGTAATCGATCACAGTTCACCGTTTTTTTGTTATGGACAGCACGGATAAAGATAATCTTTGAATTTTTATTTTTTATTTTTTTGCAAGTAACCTAATTGAACGACAATGTACTGCATCAAAAAAAGTAAATATTGTCTGTTTGTATTTCTGAGTGTTGGCCAATCAATTTGAATCCAAATTTACAAATAAAATCAACAGAGAAGAAGAAATTACTTGATGAACTCTTAACCACGTGAAAATGACTCTTTTCCGAATTTCTGTCAATAAAAAACACCTGAATAAAGGTTAACCCAAATAAAAACTGCTTCTATCCCGGAAGTATATTTTTATGGGACACAAGGACATTTTAGACGGCCAAACGAGTGTAGAAGATGAAACCCATTTTGATTGATTAACTACTCAGTGAGTGTAACGGTTAGCAAGTTAGACTAGCAAACCTACACGAGTGAGTTCGAATCTCATTGGGCGCCCCTTTCATTCGGCCTTGTGCCACATCGAAGCAAAGAGGTTTGTAAATTACTAACTACTTTTCAAAATGAGAAATTTGTTACAGAAGTGATGATACTCATACCTGACCGACGTTTGACGAATATGAACGCTCGGTGATGAATTAAAATTGATCTCCATTATCAATCAGGGATGCCAACCTGAAAAAAAAAATTGGAGATGCTAAACACAAAAATACAAATCAGTTTCAAAATGATTTCTATGATTAGGCAATAGGCAAAGAAAATTCTTCTTTTACAGCCTCCAAATTAATCTGATCCGCATAATTGTAACTATTTTCAGTTCTTCGAAACCTTGGCAAGCTATTTGGGAACTGTGAAGAACATGTAACTGAAGGCAGTGCTAGTTAAAGACTTCCAACACTATTTACAGGAGAATCATTTAAAAGATGAAGTTTATGTGTAAATGAATGAATTTTATAGAATCAGTCTGAATATTCAATAAACTGATTTTGTAAATATAATTTTAGAATACCAAAAATTCATTCTACAGTAGATCTCTTAAATATTTCCGACACTGAGATGAGAGTATCACTAATCTTATATAAAAGATCATTCTCTTTGGAATAAACTTACTAAAGTTACAACAGTTTGCAAGATAAGATTCTTAACCATCCCACTATAAAAGGCTACGACTAATTGTTTGATTGATTTTAACAGCATGTCAACAAACCTAGGGTTATTTTATGCATGGAGGTTAGGCAATTACTTTATTGTACGTTCACATCTAAGTTTTTTTATATAGTTATTTGCACACGTTTTTCCACTATTCCTATCTACTATAAATCATTTGTAAATCTATCTATTTCAACCATAGACAGGAACAAATAAAGTATAATTACTCCGGGCACGAGTGAACCTGGGAGTAATGGCATTAAAGTGAACGTTCTAAAGATATCCAGAACTGGAACCTCACTATCAGATCCAGTTTAGTGTTGTATGCAATACACCCCATTCAGCAGGGGTTTTACTCTTCTACAGAGGATATAGTCAGCGTATACTAAGCCCCCTTGAATGCTTGGATGAGACCATCACTAAAGTAAAAAAAGCATTTAATTAAGAATGTATTCGCTAAAGTTGCAATGGTCTTCGAGATAAGTTTCTTAACTGTCGCACAACTATACGCATCGAGAAAGAAGTGGAATATATATATATATATATATATATATATATATATATATATATATATATTACTTTTTTTTCGACAGATTGACGAGGGTGTTGGCTAGGGTAAAACAGAGATGACGTCTTGAAGGGCGGCAGTTCGTGACTGTCTGGCATAATTTGATCACTCTTCTTAATTTCTTTTTGATGAAGAGTGCGTCGTTTGGCTTTATAGTGCTGTCAAATTAATAGCGGCCTCTTTATCGTTCAATGACCAGAAGTGTTCAAGTTGTATTCTTCTTTTTCCTCTTTTTGTTATTATTATTATCATTATTATTATTACTTTTTTACCTTTTCTTTTATTCCCATTGAAGAGTTCTTATAAGAGCTATTCTTCTTGGTTTGAATCACAGGACAATCCTCTCCTCCTTTTTCCGATTCTATTTCTGCTCGTTTGTCATTTGCTATTATTTCTGTTTTCAAGCTTTTATTTGTCTTTCTTCTGTCATTCCTTTCTTCAATCTTTCCTTCATACTGCTTTCTTTTCTTTGTTCTTTTCCATTGACTTTTATACTGTTTTCTCTGATGTGTATTTCCTTCTTGTAGTAATGTTTCTTGTTGTTTTTCCTCATACTTTATTTTTTTTCCTTCTATGTTCCTTTTTTTCCGTTTTTATTCGTTTGTCTATTGTTCTATGATATTCTTTCTCTTTTTAATTTTGACACTCTTTTTTTTTTATATTTTTCTGGATTTTTTTTTCTTTGGTGGGGAATTCTTTCTTTTTCTTCTCTTTCTTCATTTTTTTCTTTATTTCATTCCCTCGTTTTCTTCTTTTGCCTTTTTTATCTTTTCTTATTTATTTGTTTATTTACTTCTTTTATTTTCTTCTTTATTTTTCTTTCGTTCTCGTCTTTCGTTCTTTGTATACTTATTTCATTCTTTTTAAACTTTTCTTTTCCCTTTCTTTTCTTTCTTTCGTCCGGTTTTCTTTGTTTTTCTCTATATTTCTCTCTCACACACACTTTTTCTCTATCTATCTATCTATGGATTTTTCTTTCTTTCTTTCTTTCTTTTGAAATCTCTTTTGTATTTCATTTCTGTTTTTTCTTACTTTTTATATTTCCTTATTTCATTCATGCTCTCTACCTTTATCTAATTATTTATTTGTTTGTTTACTCTTTTCATTTGTATTTTTCTTTCTTCGGTATTTTTCTTTATTCTTCTTTTTCTTTTTACCCCTCCCACACTTTTTTTTACACTTTTTCTTTCTTTTGTTCCCTTTTTTAGTTTTTTATTGCTATTTTTACCTAAATTATTCTCGCCTTTTATTCTCCTTCATCGTTTCTCTTTCACTTTCCTTTTTTTTCTTTGTTTTTGTCTTTGTGACACTTTTTTCTCATTGTTTCCTGTCTCTTTATTTTTTTCTTTTTGTTTCTATTTTCTCACATTGATTCTTGCATTTCTTTCTTTCTTTCTTTCTTTCTTTCTTTCTTTCTTTCTTTCTTTCTTTCTCAGTTTTTCAGTCTCTTTCATTTTTTTCCGTTTCTCATTCTTTTTTTCATCACCTATTTCATTTTTACTTTATATCTCTTATTTCTCTCACACCTTCTATTTTTCTTTCTCTCTTTTCTCTGCTTTCTTTCTTCTTTTTTTTCTTAATTTTTTCACATCTTTTTTTTACATACAGTTTTTCTTTTTTATCTACTTTTTTTTTAGCTATTCCTCTTTACTCAAAAAATCTCATCCTCTCAAAAAGGTCCTTTCTAATTCAACCCCTTGCCAACCTCGCCACGAAGAGCCAAACTTCAAGACCTTTTTATAACATTTCTCATATCAGTGCCTTTTTCTACTCATTAATACATTACTCTCTTCTTTCTGTAGTTAAGTGGATAATCAAAATTTTATAATGGTCACATAAGTGAAGGGAGCTGACCTGGTCATATTTTTTGTAGTTTTATTTCTTTTTTTTTTTTTTCTTGTATTTATAGACATTTTCTCCTTCCCTGCCCAAATTTCTTTCTCCCCACTTTTTTTTTTTTTTGAAGATTACAATCTCTGTCCATCAAGGCAACACTTCAACGTTCTTAACAACAGTTTCAATTCTTTATAGACTCTTTGAAAAGGTTTCACAAGGGGCCGGTCAGAGATTGAAATTATGTTCCAAATTTCTTTCTTTTTTCGCTAATCTCTTTCTGACGAGCAGCGTCTCCCCATTCAAGATTCTTTGTCCCTAAAATCTCTTTTTTATTCACAGTGTATGCAAGGTTACACCACCCAGCTATAGGTTAAATAGTATCACTGCTGCTCTTCAACAAGGATGGTTTGGTATTACATAACCCACGAATGTCGATATGCCATTTAAACAAAGAAACCAAACCAAGGTTATTCCAATTAAATACCTGGCAAGCATTCAAATGAACATTTGACTAGAAAAGAGCATACTGTAGCGTAAATCACTCCTTACCTACAAATATTAAGAAACAATTTACGTGGGGACTTGTGAGTGATATCCAAGAATTAGCAATTAAATACCTTTTCCGAACAGTTAAGAATACGGAGGTGACCGTGGTGTAATGGTTATCGTCGTAGGAAATGGACACGGTGACACGAGTTCAAATCCTAGACAGGACTGATTGCATTTCATATAGCACTAATACCCTTGGGAAATAAATGAATCCAATTACTCTTCCTCCAGCTATGGGTAAATAGTAGGGTAGGCTGATTTTTTTCAGCCTTGATGAGGCGACTAGTCTAGGAGAAGGAAAAGTCTGAACTCAAACCTGTTAAACTCTGCATAAAAATTGACCCTGTGTCATATCTTTCCCGAGCGGAGGGGTTGGTAAATATGGTTAAGAATACGTTGACTGTATCTCTTGCAGAAGGGTCTGTCCACTTTGAATAAAAATAGGGGTTTCCAAGACATGACTGTAAACTATATTCATTGATGTGTTTCTAGACTTGTTGCTCTGGATTAATTTTGTTTTATATCATATCAACCATCGTAGGTTATTTAATGCCATATCCTTTTCATACATAAATACGTATTTAATACATATATGGTTTAAAAACATATCTCGTTGATAACACTTTTACACGAGCCTGAGCTCATTTTTCTTTCTAGCTAGCAAAATGGTTTCAAGTATTTATATCTCATTCAAATAATTCTAAGTACTATCAATCATTTATTTGCATTGAGTTAAATTGTTCCAAGTATTGCTAGGTATCACTAGCAATTCAAATAAACATCCGTCATTTGTTTACACACAGTCAAATGATCAAACAGTTCTATTTCAAGCAATTCAATGTAGCATCAGTCATTTGTTTGCACTCAGTTTAAATATCAAACATTTCTATTTTACCTATAGATAGGACCCTATGAGGTGCTATCACAGTGGATCTGGAAGCGATGGCAATGAAGAGATATTCTGCATTTCCAAAAGTTCAAAGATTACTGGACCAAAACATTAGATTGTTTAATGTCATATCCAGGACATTCAATATGGTGGGGTCTTATGCGACTGAAGATATGCAGTTGGTGTATTCTATAGCCTCAGCCGACTGGGCTAAGCTGTGGTCAGTATGGAATCATAATTTCATTGCCGATACAACTACCTGATCTTTCATGTTAGGATGAACTCATAAAGAACGTTTTCCTGCGAACCCCTTCACACGGACGAGTAAGAGTGATGACCAGCTAGAATTTATCTACAACAGCTCTGTACGGACACAGGATATAATCTTGAAGACCTGCCGTAGCACAAGAGAAAGTCAGGGAAATCCCCGCTGGCAGCACGATATATATATACATATATGTGTGTGTGTTTATATATATATATATATATATATATATATATATATATATATATATATATGTGTATGTGTGTGTGTGTGTGTGTGTGTGTGTGTGTGTGTGTGTGCAAGTGAACAGTTTGTATGTAATTTTATTTTAAAACAAGTTGATTAAACTTTTTTGTTTAAATGGTTTCAAGCATTGTTAATTAACATTAGTAATTCTATTAATCAAATATTGTTACGGAATTTAAATAATTTTCACATAACTCTATGGCTCTAGATAACAAATAATAATAATAATAATAATAATAATAATAATAATAATAATAATAATAATAATCACCTGATCTCCACCAGAAGACCAGACTTTATTATAATCAACAAAGAAAAATTTGCAAAATTGTCAATTTTGCTGTCCCGGCTGACCACAGAATAAAACTAAAAGAAAGTGAAAAGAAGGATAAGTACCTCGACCTTTCTAGGGAATTGAAAAAACTGTGGAACATGCAGGTGACAATTATACCAATTGTAATTGGTGCGTTGGAACAGTAACTAAAAGATTACTAAAGGGACTGGAGGACTTGGAAGTTGGCGGACGAGTTGAGACCATCCAAACGACAGCATTATTGAAGACTGTCAGAATACTGAGAAGAGTCTGGAGACATGAGGAGACTTGCTGTCGCTCAAACTCCAGTGAAAGAACCTCAGCTGACACTGATGTGAAAAACTCTACAGGAATAATAATAATAATAATAATAATAATAATAATAATAATAATAATAATAATAATAATAATAATCAAAAACAAATCATTGAATAGTTCTGTTCGACCCATAGATGTGGCCACAATAGTTACTACCCGGTCAGAGTGGACCTGGGGGTAATAGCAATTACGGGGTACTAATAATTCCCTAATAATCCTCAAGCAAGATGAGGGCACGCATTTGAATAAATCACTACAATTATAAATCCTCATCGAAAAATTGGTGATAACGCTGTGACTATGTAAAAACCAAGCTGAGAGTAGCAATTCAAGTTAACTATATTGTCAATCATGTTAGAGTACTACCTATGAGTCATTATATATGTTAGAGTACCGACTATGAGTCATATACATGTTAAAATCCCGCCTATGAGTCATATACATGTTACAGTCCCGCCTCTGAGTCATATACATGTTAAAATCCCGCCTCTGAGTCATATACATGTTAAAATCCCGCCTATGAGTCATATACATGTTAGAGACCCGCCTCTGAGTCATATACATGTTAGAGACCCGCCTCTGAGTCATATACATGTTACAGTCCCGCCTCTGAGTCATATACATGTTACAGTCCCGCCTCTGAGTCATACACATGTTAAAATCCCGCCTCTGAGTCATATACATGTTAAAATCCCGCCTATGAGTCATATACATGTTACAGTCCCGCCTCTGAGTCATATACATGTTAGATACCCACCTCTGAGTCATATACATGTTAAAATCCCGCCTATGAGTCATATACATGTTAGAGACCCGCCTATGAATCATATACATGTTAAAATCCTACCCCTGTGATATATACATGTTAAAGACCCGCCTCTGAGTCATATACATGTTAAAGATCAGCCTCTGAGTCATATGCATGCTAGAGTACCGCCTATGAGTTATATACATGTCAGAGTCCCGTCTATCTACATGCTGGCAAAGGATTTGTATTTGTTATGAAAGCTTGATAATATGACAAAGAAAAATCTCTTACGAAACAACTGCACAAAAATGTAAAAACAAACGTACAGTGAAAACAATTCCCTAACCTCTGGGCATAAAATAACCACCGATGGATTGAGATGCCGTTAAAATCAATCAATCAATCAATCCGAGAGAAAATGATTTCAACTTTTGAATATCCATTCTAAAGAAAATTGAAAGAATGAACATAATGACGTTCAAAAGATTCCTAAATCCCATAAGATTCGAAAGATCTATTTCAAAATTTTTAATCGTGTTCATATTTATACGTTATTTGCCTTCATTTAATTGAATATAAAGAAAACAGATACTTTTAATGTTGGTTGGTCATTGCTTTAAGAGAGTCTATCAAACAACAGTTCTGACAATATTATCCCATGTCCTCTTTTCATATTGAAACTATGCATTTCTGGAACAGAATATAATTATATATGTTAAAAAAGAAATGCAGTGATCTATAATGTCCATTGGAAATCAGCACTAAAGAAATGACAACACACTTGATAAGCTATATTAGAAAATATTTAATCTTCTTTCGGAAGCCCATTTAGCAGGAGCGTTAGAATACACTGACTGCATCTCCGCAAAGGGGTAAGAACACTCCCACGAGTCTCTTTATAATGACACTTAACAATCCAATGTTGAGGCTCCATTAATGCTGGAGCTTTGCAGAATGCGGCGTACCCCTTCATTGCCATGGCTCCCAGGTCCACACTGACTCGGAGTGGTAGCACTTGATAGGTTCCTCTCAATTGATCAGTTTTGTATGAATATAGTTTTTTTTAGATTACACAGTTTAATGTCAAAACAGTTCATTTTTCAACAATTCAATTTAGCATAAGTAGAGTTTCAATATTAAAAACAGTTTTATTTTAAACAATTTATTTTAGCTTACAAAACAGTTCGACTTCAAACAGATGAGTTTAGCATATGTAAGCAGTTTAAATGTCAAAACAGTTCTATTTCAAAAACTTCAGATTAGCATAAGTACGCTGTTTAGTTCTATTTGACCCATAGATAGAACCCTATCAGGTACTACCACTCCGGGGCTGAGTGGATCTGGAAGCGGAGGCAATGAAAGGGTACTCCGCATTCCCCAAAACCCCAGCATTACTGGAACCTCGCGATCAGATTGTTTAGTATCATAACGAGACACTCGTTGTTGGAAGCAGTTGGTGTATTCTACAGCCACAGCCGACAGGATAATTCACATAAGTCGTAAACACGCGATGTCAGTCAGTAGTTGATTGGGCAGCTTTCTTTCAGGGAGTTTTTTTCTGCAAGTCACCCAATATGGCATCTTCGCAGCTTCTAAGCTTTTACTCAATTCAAGAGACATTCTGTCACGGGTAGATGGGATTTTTAAAACCAGAATTAATGTATGTCATCATGGCCTGGTGTTTTCCTTGGAGACACAGAATACTTTGACATTGTAGCAGGAGTACTACAAGGGGACACGCTGGCCCCGTACCTCTTTATCATTTGTCTAGACTACGTACTTAGAACATCGATTGACAAAATCAAAGAGAATGGCTTCGAACTGACGAAGAAAAGAAGCTGAAGATACCCCGCAAAAATAATTACCGACGCCGACTACGCCGATGACATAGCGATACTGGCAAATACACCTGACCAAGCCGAAACTCTTCTGCATAGTTTGGAACGAGCAGCAGCAAGCATAGGCCTCTATGTTAATGCACACAAAACGGAATATATGTGCTATAACCAAACGGGGGACATCTCCACTCTAGAAGGAACCCCACTTAAACTAGTAGACAAATTCACGTACCTAGGAAGCAGCGTCGAATCAACCGAAAAGGACATCGAAACGAGGTTAACGAAAGCATGGATAGCTATCAATAGGCTATCGATTATATGGAAATCAGACCTAACCGATAAAATGAAACGCAGTTTCTTCCAGGCAGGGGTCACATCGATACTGCTATATGGATGCACTACATGGACGCTAACAAAACGGCTGGAGAAGAAGCTAGATGGCAATTACACAAGAATGCTGCGTGCAATCCTGAACAAGTCCTGGCAGCAACACCCTACAAGACACCAACTGTATGGCCACCTGCCCCCTATCACGAAAACTATTCAAGTTAGACGAACCAGACATGCAGGACACTGCTGGAGAAGCAGAGATGAACTCATAAGAGATGTACTCTTATGGATCCCCACACATGGCCGCGCAAAAGCAGCTCGAACGTACATTCAGCAGCTATGTGAGGATACAGGATGTTGTCCTGAAGACCTACCTAGGGCGATGAACGATAAGGAGGAGTGGCGAGAGAGGGTCAGGGATATCCGTGCTACCAGCGCGATATGATGATGATGAAGTGTTTCTTTGATTGATTTCGCGTTTATTTCTGCTGCAGGATCTTTTTCCAAGTCTTTTTAATTCATTTTCATGTATTTATCCATCCAGTCTTTCTGCTATGGCCCTTAAGTTACCATATTTTTCTTCAAAATTGTTTTGCTTCCTTTTCATCTGGTTGTTGGTATGTCCACATGCATTCTTCATCTACTTCGAAGAATAATTTTCTTTCATTATTTTAGAATATTCTGTTTTGTGTGTATTGTTTGACCTTGTATCTTTTACGTCTCCCTTCTTTCACGATTATCTTTTCATTTATCCGCTCAAGTTTTATTCTCAGACCTTTCTGTTTCGTTATGGTCTTTTAATCTCAACATCGTGGATTTTTCATTCCTTAGAACTTTCGCTTGATGTCATTATTATTATTATTATTATTATTAGAGTTTTCACATCAGCGTAAGCTGATGGTCTTTCACTGGAGATTGAGTGACAGCAAGTCTCCTCAAGTCTCCAGGACTCTTCTCAGTATTCTGGCCGTTTTCAATAATGATGTTGTTTGGATGATCTCCACTCGGCTGCCAACTTCCAAATCCTCCAGGCCCTTTAATATCCTTTAGTTATCGTGCTAAAAGAACCAATCATGATTGGTATAATTGTCACCTTCATGTTGCATAGTTTTTTCAATTCTCTAGCAAGGTCGAGGTACTTATCTCTCTTTTCACATTCTTTCACTTTTAGTCTATGGTCAGTCGGGACGGCAAAGTCGACAAATTTGCAGATTTTCTTTTTTTGTTGATTATTATAAGGTCTGGTCTTCTGGCCAAGATTAGGAGACCCGTTTATTATTATTATTATTATTGTGAATAAATCCTTATCATTATTACCATTATTGTTTAACTCCTTTGAGAATTTTTCACGCCAGTGTTAGCAGATACTTTTCACTGGAGTTTGAGTGACACCAAGTCTTCTCAGGTTTCTTGGGCACTTCACAGTATTTAGGGTGATCTTGTCTGGATGGTATTTTCCTGTCCTCTTATTTCCAAGTCTTCCCGTCCCTTTACTAATCATTTGGGAATTGTTCCGGGCGCATCAATAGTTTTTTAAATAGTTTTTCAAAAAGTTTTCTATCACGGTCTTGGTACTTACGTTTCTTTTCGCTTTCTTTTAATTTAACTATGGTCTGCCGGACGACAGTCCACTATTCAGCACTTTTTGCTGACTATCACTATGTATGGTCGTCAATTTGTTTACTATAAGTACTTTAAACCTTGCAAGCTTTTCACACAACCATTAGCTGATGATTTTTTGCCGGAGTTTGAGTGATAATAAGTTTCCTCAAGTCTCCAGGACTTTTTTTATCAGTATTAGGGTCTACCTTCGCAATTATTTTAATTTAGATGGTCTCGGTTGGTTCTCCGATTTCCAACTCTTCCCATCCACTTATCAAGCCTTTGGAGACAGCTCTAAATGCATTAACTACAGTCGATATCACGGTCACCCTCATAACCCGCAGTTGTCTTTACTTCTCTTTAATTTTAATCCAATGATTACTTTATATATCGAACATCTCTCTCTCTCTCTCTCTATATATATATATATATATATATATATATATATAGTTCATACCGTCTCACTGGTCTAGTGGGTAGAGTGTTCGCCAATAGTCTGGGAGGCCAGGGCTCAATCCCAAGTGGAGTCCCAGCAAAGAATTTAAAAATGGTACTTGATACCTCCTTGCTTAACACTCAGCAATATAAGGTACATATCGAGTTTAAAGTGGAGCAATCCAGGAAAAGAAGTAGCGCCCTCCCCTACACCTTGGTGTAGTAGCTATTGAAAAGGAAGCCTTCTGGTCGCCTTCGACTACAGTTGCCAACTTTATATATATTTTTGACCATTAATCACGCTTTTCCAAACAATAGAACATAATTAACATAATTTTTATTATTTGTGATGAATGACGTACTTATTCATGAGAGCTTTCCCAAAAGTTAAGAATGTGAGTTCAAATCACGCCCTTGACTTAATAATTCTTTCTAAAACACGCTCGTAAAATGACACTCGGTGAGTTGCAATAAAATATCCGCAATTTTTCTCCCTTTGTTTTCCAAAGCAAAATTCAGTCATCAGATATCTGTTACTTTTAGATTTGATAAACCCTTTCCTTCAGAACGTCGTACCGTGAGCAAATAAAATTGAAAAGAATTTTTTTTTCCAAGAAAGACATTCGTGATGTACAGGTTATCATCATTGCTACTGGACTCGACTACCCCAGTTTCAATTGTTTCTTAATGGCACATCAACGTTCGTGGATTTTTCAGTGCCTAAACCATGCTTGTAGAATAACAGTAGAGGTACTATTTTACTCAAAGCTAGGAGGAAAAGAGGGCTCTATACGTTTCTCAAGGTTATTATTCCTCAAATAAGCGTAAAAGTGGGACTGGAATTCGAACTCGCCTACTACAATCTCCTAGTTTAGCACTTTAGCCATTACGCCTCGGAGACTCACCCTTGAGGAAAGATTAACTCATGGATGTCATGTTTTCTGACACAAAGTAAAAACATGATTATATTGTGCAGTAAGAGCCTGTCTAATTCAAGTAGAAAGCGAACGGGGTATGACTTTGGGTTTTAGGCCAACAGCATTAATTTAATGTTCCCTGTTAGCACTGGGAGACATGACATACGTACTGGGGGTTCCAACCAATGACAAGCAAAGATTCACATTGCCCTAGAGATTAACGTCAAGTAAATCTATGATCGCTGCCTGGAAGAATCTGCGTTTCTTTGCTATATGGATGCACTACATGGACGCTAACTAAACGGCCGGAGAAAAAGCTTGACAGCAACTGCACAAGAATGCTCTGAGCAATATTGAACAAGTCCTGGAGGCAACATCCCACAAAACAGCAACTGTACGGCCACCTACTTCCTATTACGAAAAATATCCAAGTTAGACGAACCAGACATGCAGGACACTACTGGAGAAGTAGGGACGAGCTCGTAAGTGATGTACCCCTATGGACCCCTTCACATGGCCGTGCATAAGCAGGACGGCGAGCTCGAACCTACATACAGCAGCTCAGTGAGGATAAGCGGTGTAGCCCTGGGGACGTACCGGAAAGAATGAACGATAGTGAGGGGTAGTGAGAGAGAGTCTGGGATGTCAGTGTTGATAGATGATGATGAAATCTATGACTAGCAAGGTTACCTGGCATGCGTGCCGGGTGACTTAACAAAGGCTAGCATCGTTCACATTGCACCTAGTGACCCTATGACCTGCAATGACCAGCAGCACAAGAGTCGAGACACGTGCAGTACCTCACTCACCTTTAAATCCCCACTATAAAAAAGATCTTGGGTCAAATCCAGGACCATTGGTGAACACTCATAATCCCAGTTCAGGGTAAAATAACAGGACCGATTGGGTTGTTTAGCCTCTGAAGGACAATGAATCTAAATGATAATTAATATCCTGAATTCAAGAGAATAAGAAACCTGTTCGGAGAATATATAGCGAACTATTCTTCTATAATAAACTCATCCAAAAAGCGAGTTTTAATCTCCATTATCTTTCATCCCAAATAAAAACTCCCATGTCTATATAGTTAAATGGTCCGCCGCTTTAACCTAAATTGTCTGGAGCTCATACATCGGTGTGTAATATAAAAAGTGTTGGATTGTAGCCACAAAGTAAGTGAGTTCGAACTCCAGTAGCGCGATACATTCACTTTCGGACTAACACCCTTGGGAAAGGCATGAAACTCTTCTCACCCCCAGCAAAATATTAAATAGTATCATACATTCTTTTCAATTCTGTAGGAGTCAATTAGCGTATTTTGAACTCCCAGGGACAGAAAGACCGTAAGAAACTGACTTGAACTTGAATAAATTATTTTAAAAAAATAAAGATAAAAAAAAACAAAAAAAAACGAAGAAATGGCAAAGCAGATGATGCAATCGGCAAATTCTCTACCCCACCAACAAAGTGTGTCACAACTAGACTCTCCATTGTTGATTAATTTGCACATAATGGTATGGTTTCAATAGTAATAATTTTTACGCAATTAAATGATTTCAAGTATATATCTCTATCAAATTATAATCATTTTCTTGCACATATTTATGTGGTTTTAAGTAACAACTAATAATAATCGTTACTTAGAAATTGTATCTTCAAGTAAATATTTTTAATACAAAGAATTTGCATTTATATGGTACTGAGTATTCCTTTCAAACATTAGTGATTTTTAAACAGATCTATTCGAGCTACGACAAAATTTCTGATATTTACTGTAACTCCTGGTCAGATAACACCTGGGAGTAATGGCAATGAAGTGATACTTCTACACTCTCCAGACATTCAGCACTGGAGCCTCACCATCAGATGCAGTTTTATGTCATATCACGGACACTCCCTTTTTGTGAATGTGTCACTACTTGGGTTGAATAAATCGATTAGTAGGCGTTTAATACTTTTATTGCATTTTTTTTTCATTTTACGAAAGAGTATAGTACTTAGTCCTCCGTTTCAGTTGGACTATTTTCTTGAGTGATTTGTTTTAAAATACCTTGCAATTTTTAAACACGTTTTTTGGGGAAGGTTTTTTAAAAAATAGTAGCCAAAACGTTTTAAAGTTAAAACGTATGGAAAAAATGAATGCTGTCTCTTTTCTATTCTCTATGTTCGAAGCGGATATCTTTGTTGTTGTCTTTGTATTTTGTTACTCTTCCAATTTCTTTTTTGTTTTGTTCTTCATTTTAAATAACTTGACCTGATGCCCCAACCTTAATTCCCTCCCTGACCGAGTCAGGGTTATCTATTTTCTTCCTCTCACCCCCCAGAGCCCTGATCTTGACTCAGTTCACAGGCTTAACGTCGTTTCTTCGGTGACTTTCTTTGGTTTCCTCTCGCCTCAGATCTCGCTATTCAATTTGTACACATGTGTTCTTTGTCGGGCAATTACTTTTGAGGCTTTTCTGTTATTTCTTAATACAATAGTAGTTCCTTTTCTGAAAACAGCTTAGGTCCACAGACATCCTGTCTTACTTTTGCACTGTCCAAAAGGAAATAGAGTCGGGTGGGTGAATTTTTTGCTTGCTATGAGAGTTGTCGGCCTGCTAAATTATTCCAGTGTTCTTGTTTAACATGTTTTTCTTAATACAAAAGGTAAGTTGATAAGTTTAGACTATTCTTGAACCCAGTGGGTCCCTGTAGTAATATAAGTCCTTGATTATACTGATGCTTCTATTTACGAAGAGATGAAAATCTACATATCAATCAAGTCTTATCTGTTATATCAAGATTTAAGATGATCAAAAACTGACGTTTAGTGGGAACACAGAGTTAGCAAAATATCATTAATTTTCACATTCAACTGGCTTGTTTTTTGTTGATTTTTTTTAGTTTATTACAATATCAACCTTGGTAGAGATCGAAAAAGGAAACCTCTAAATTCAAACCAGATTTACTCCGTTGAAAAAATGAGCTTCTGTCATATCCTGGACGTCGGGGTTGGATAAATATATACAGAGTAAAATTGAATGCAAAACCAAAAACTGGATAAATACCTGGACCTTGCCGGAGAACTGAAATAAAATTTGGAATGTTAGTACCCCTTCAATGCCATCGCTCTCAGGTCTACTCTGGATTGGTGCAGTAGAACCTGATAGCGTCCTATCTATGATTCAAATAAAATGTTTGACATTTAAACTGAGTGCAAACAAATGACTTACGCTAAACTGAATTTCTTGAAATAGATAAAACTAAACCAAACGAAACTTTTGGAATATGAAGGTGAGATCAATCCCCACCATAAAACAATCCAAAATGGAGGTGCCCGTGGTGTAATTGTTATCGTAGTAGGAAATGAACACGGCGACACGAGTTCAAATCCTGGACGAGACTGATTGCATTTCACACAGCACTAATACCCTTGGGAAAGGTAGGAATCCAATTATTCTCCCTCCAGCTATGGGTAAATAGTAGGACAGACTAGGTTCTTCAGCCTTGGTTAGGCAACTAGTCTAGGAGAAGGAAAACTCCAAATTCAAACCCGTTAAACTCCGCTTAAAAATTGACCTTGTGTCATATCCTGCCCGAGCGGAGGGGTTGGTAAATAGGATAAAACAATCCAAAAGAACCTAGAAAAGAGATTGGGAGATATGGAAATCTGTAGAATGATTGAAAACCTCCAGACTATAGGACTTGTGAAATCAGTCTAATAGAGTCGAGGAGATTTGCTGTCTTCTGGACATCTGCGTATGTCATCAGATAATACTGGTATAAAAACGAACAAAAAGTAAAATGATAATTAAAATGATCCAATTTCTGTTTCACAGTTGCAATCATCATCATCATCATCATCATGTCGTGCCGCTAGCACGGATATCTCTGACCCTCTTTCGCCACTTCTCCCTATCGTTCATCGCCTCTGGCATGTCTTCAGGGCTACATCCCGTATCCTCACATAGCTGCTGAATGTATGTTCGAGCTGGTCTTCCTGCTTTTGTCCGGCTATATGTGGGAGTCCATAGGATTACATCACTTATGAGCTCGTCCCTGCTTCTCCAGTAGTGACCTGCATGTCTGGTTCGTCTAACTGGAAAAGTTTTCATGATGGGAGGCAGGTGGCCGTATAGTTGGTGCCTCGTGGGGTGTTGCCGCCTGGACTTGTTCAATATTGCTCGCAGCATTCTTGTGTAATTGCCGTCTAGCTTCTTCTCCAGCCGTTTAGTTAGCGTCCAAGTAGTGCATCCATACAGCAGTATCGATACGACCGCTGCCTGGAAGAAACTGCGTTTTCTTTTATCGGTCAGGTCTGATTTTCATATGATCGATAGCTGTCCATGCCTTCGTTAGCCGCTTGTCGATGTCCTTTTCAGTTGATAAGACGCTGCTTCCTAGGTAGGTGAATTTGTCTACCTGTTTCAGAGAGGTTCCATCTAGTGTGGAGATGTCACCTGTTTGATTATAGCACATATATTCCGTTTTGTGTGCATTGACATGGAGGCCAATACCTGCGGCGGGTCGTTCCAAACTATGCAGTTGTGTTTCGGCTTGGTTGGGTGTATTTGCCAGTATCGCTATGACATCGGCGTAGTCAACGTCGGTAATTGTTTTGGGGGTACCTTCTCTTTCTTTTCTTTGTCAGCTCGAAGCCGGTTTCTCTGATTTTATTAATCGATGTTCTAGGTACGTAGTCTAGACAGATGATAAAGAGGTATGGGGCTAGTGTGTCCCCTTGTAGTACTCCTGCTACAGTGTCGAAGTATTCTGTGTCTCCATCTGGTGACCGTAGTACGTTCATTGTTGCAGTAACAAAGCATAAACTTATGTCACACTTAAAGTATCAATCCTTGAGAGATTCTTATGTAATATAATGGCCGAGGGATTTCGTTTTATATATCTTGCCTTTCGGTTTAGTTAGGCTGAGAACCTTTCGCTTAGCGCATGGGTTAGTTAGGTGCAACATGAGCGCAGATGTTCACGCGCACGCGGGGAGGATGTGTCATTCAGAGATGTCAAAATAAAAATCCCAGATAGGTAATGTGATCGGGGGATGTGAATGACGTCATGCACCTGAAGCGTGCATGGAGGATTTTGGGTATTTGAGAAAAGTCAGTTAGTTGAGTTTTAGCGTCCGAAGAAGACGGTTGACTTTCGGGGCTCGCCAAGCCCAGGCCAGTAGTTTGCGGAGGGGGCCTCACGTGGTGGGGCAGATTGAAAAGTCAGCATAGAAAGATTGTGTATCTCTCTCCTTATGTCGAAAAAGCTTTAAACTCAAAAAAGGTGAATAAAAGTTTCGTACCTGAACTAAGAATTCGTAAGCGTTTTTTGTGTTTCGGAATTCCTATGTTATCTCTATGTGCGTTATGAACATTCTATGTCTATTTCACATATCCGTATCATGGGTGTGTTACCCTTATTCTGGTTTATTAAATCAAGAGGTACCATGAGGAAGATTTAGGGTTAAGTCATGATTAAGCACCGGTTCCCTCTAGACCACCAAATTAAAGCATCGATGAGTCTATTCCGTACTTGGCTAGTGACTAGATGAGCAGCAGTAGGTATTTTAAGTAAAATGTCTGCTGTATCTAAGCAAAGGTTAAAAAACTATTAACATTTCACGTCGTGTAATGATCATATTTTTTGTGAGTTCGATTTGCATTGGGTGCCTTATACTAATAACCTTGTGCTACAACTGAGTTAAGCTTATATATAACTATAGACAAATCTCACTGAAAGCAACGGTTCTCATTAGATTACCAAAAGTAGGTACCGATGAGTATGTTGTTTCGGAACAGTAAGTAATCTGATGCGTCTTTGCCACAAAACATTTAAGATAATATATAGACATGTATTCTAGTCAGTACAAATTAAAGTGGTCTTTCAGCTTTTTTAAACCAGTTAATCAGCCGGATACTCAAGTTGAAATATGTTCGGCGGAGTTCCCGTGGCGTAGAGGCTGACGTGCAGTACTGCCACATCGTTGTAAGCGAGTTCGTCACCCACTCCCAATATTAAGTTTAGTTTCACACTCATACACTTAGGAAAGGCATGAAATAACTTAACCCTCATTTACAGGTTAAATCCTACCACTGTTGTTCTTCTACAGTAATTGAGTTGTCCATAAAGTTTGATCTACCATTAAACAAACAAAATATGTAAGAATTTCTTTTAATCTTTAAAAAAATGTACACGGACTATATCATCAAAAAAATCGAATGAATGAAGAATACAATTCAGTTGATGTCAATCGTGTTTTCAGATCCCAAATTTTATTCAAGTTTGTCACACATTTAATATTTAGGTGGTTGATTTCTTTATTTAATGGCATATCAGCCCCCCTGGGTTATCTATTATTCCAACAATTCTGAGATTACAATTACAAAATAAATAAATAAATAAAATTAAAAACAATTATTCCTATTTTTCAAAATAGTTTTGAAAAAAAATTGTTTGAGACTACAATAATTTTTGCTTTAAATCAACAGAAACCAAATTATTCAAATCTCGCCGGAATATTTTCAGTAAATTCCAAATGGAAGTAAATTGAAAAGAGGGTTCCAGTTAAATTAGATGTCTATCATCAAATTTTGTTGTCTGAAAAGTGCAAACTATGTGAAATTTATAAATAAAAGCTTGAGAAAAGGCCCCGTAATTAACGAGATAGAGTGCGATATCTAGTGAGTGTCAACTTCAGTTGGTAGTATCTGTGATACGTCCTGGGTATTTATCTCCTGGCCCACCGACCGGAGGAATACGGCACAGGGCCTTTTTAAGGTTGGTCAGGGCGTAGGGCCTTTAGCCCACACGCGCCCGGCAGTCCCCAAAATATCTCAGGCCCCGTCGGCACCCCCATCAAGAGCGGCACCTCAGGCGCCAAGCAATTAACCTAAACCTACCGAAGAGGGTTAAACCCCGGTGGGGACGGTCCCCTGAGGCCAGAGGGAAATCCAGTGCCGAGACACACTCGACCAGAACCGTGCCTTGGACACCACGGTCGGCCGAAGTGCAACCGAAAAACTGGAGAGGCGTACCGAATATTTGTCGCTGCCTCCCACCAGACACGACTTGACACAAGGTCAAAAGCCCGAAGGCCGATTAAAGTGGGGATAAAGGGGAGGGGAAGGTCGGGAAGGAGCCGAGACTCGAACCCTGCTTGTCTGTGCTGCTCATCGGCTCACTTAGTGCAATGTGGGCCTGATGAGGCAAGCAGTTTCACGAACCCAAATGTGGGTCCGGGCACGTATGCCAGTTTACGGCTTAAACTAGACGCTTGGTCTAGTGCCGTACAAAGGGGACAAAAGTGCAGCTCGCCCACCCGAAGGTTGCCCAGCCGAAGCTGGGGGCCTATTCGGCCCCGAGTCTGCTCTTAGTTTCGAGCACCCATCCGGCACGAATGCCAGACGGCCCAGCTAAAAAGCCGGGGGCGTACCGATCCGTGATACCTTTGGACTGCTTATATGTGTCTCACATATCCGCTGTTAAGACCTATTTGCATACCTTGGGCACCTCGGGTGGTGTAATGGTTAGCAAGGTAGACTAGCAAACCTACACGAGTGAGTTCGATTCTCATTGGGTGCCCAATTCATGCGGCCTTGTGCTACATCTAAGCAAAAAAGCTTAGTAAATTACCTATTTGCATACCTGGTGCAAATGTAGCTGCTGGTGCTGGGTAGTCAGACTTCCCCGACTAGTTGTCTTCCATTCCTCCACACAGTCGAGCTATTCCGTTCAATTTGGGATTTTAACCCAGATGACTGGGACTGAAGAATACACCAATTGGATTTTTGCAGACAGGTAAGACCCGCCCCATAACGATTGGCCAAGATATGACATTAGCTACCCGATGGCATTACTCTAAACCCTTGAGCTTTGGGAAATAAGGTTTACCTTATCGTTGCCATTTCTCCCAGGTCCACCGTGTGGTGGCACCTAATACGGTCCCATCAATCTATGGGTAAACTAGAACTGTTTGACGTTTAAACTGTGTTCAAACAAATTTTTAGTGATACATAGCAATACTTGGAAACATTTAACTATGTACAAACGAATGAGTAATGTTGAATAGAATTATTAGTTTTAAATAGTAAGACTTGAAACTCTTTAACTGTGTACCTAAATTGAAATATTGGAATAACATAGCAATACTTGGAACCATTTAATAGTGTGCAAATGAATTAGTAGTTTTGAATAGAATAATTAGTACTAAATAGCATTGCCCAGTCAGCTGGGGCTGTAGAATACACCGACTGCTTCTCTGCAGAGGAGTAAGACCCCCCCCGCAACGAGTGTCCTGGATATGACACTAAACAACCTGATGGTGAGGTTCCAGCAATGCTGGATCTTTGGGGAATGCAGAGTACCCCTTCATTGCCATAGCTCCCAGGTCCACTCTTGTCCGGAGTGGTAGCACCTGATAAGGGTCCTATCTATGGGTTAAACAGAACTAAACCGTGCTTCTTTTACTATACTGATTTTTGCATTTAAACTGCGTATTTATGCTAAACTGAATTGTTAAAAAATTTAAACATTGGAACTGCATATTAGTGCTGAACTGAATTGCTCGAAATAGAACTGTTTTGACGTCTAAACTGGGTACTTATGCAGAACTGAATTATCTTAAGAAAAACTGTTTGACATTTAACTCTGTGTATGGCCCAGTCAGCTGGGGCTGTAAAATACACTGACTGCTTCAATGCAGAGGGGTAAGACCCCCCCAACAAGTGTTCTGGATATGACACAAAACAACCTGATGGTGAGGTTCCAGAGTGGTAGCACCTGATAGGGCCCTATCTATGGGTTAAATAGAACTAACGGCATACTTATGCTAAAATGAATTGTTTGAGTAAACTGAATAGCTTGAAATAGAAATGTTTTTGACAATTAAACCGTACTTACATTTAAACTGCGTGCTTATGCTTAACTGGATTATTTGAAATAGAACTGTTTTTCGACATTAAAACTGTATTTACACCTAAGTGAATTGTTACATATAACTGCTTGAATAGTTTGAAATGTTAATGTTTTCGACAATTAAACTGTGTACTTATGCTAAACTGAATTGTTTTAAATAGAACTGATTATTTACATAAAAATGGATTTGGCGTTAAATAACCTACAAAGGTTGATATGCCATAAAACCCAACAAACCAAACCAAACCTAAATAGCAATACTTGTTACCACTTCACTTTATGCAAAGAAATTAATATTGCCAAGAATTATAAGAATTATAGCAATACTTGTGTTCAAGCAGATTAATTCTAACCCATTTGAAAAGGAAATCACCTGCAAACTATTCACAAAAAATCGTAAGTATATCCATTTAAATATGTGCAAACAAATGACTGGTGTTATATTATTACTGTAACTAGCAATATTTTAAAGCATTCAACTTAGAGCGAATAAATGATAAATAATAAATATGATAATTCTTATTCGATAGAAATGTTTGGAACAATTTAACTTTATGCTAAAAAAAAAGAGCTTAGCACATTTAAAATGTTATCAACGAAATGTTTATTAATTATATATATGTATAAGCAAGATTTGGCATTAAATAACCTACAATGGTTGATATGCCATACAAACAAACAAAACTAAACCTTTCGGGCTTATACCCTTGGGAAAATTAAGAACACACTTATCCACCCAGCCATAAGTTGAATCATACCACAACTGTTTTTAACATTAGATAGCCCATGAAGATTGACATGCCATTAAAAAAGTAAACGGGCCAAAATAAACACAAGAATGTGTGATGTGTACCGAGAAGCATGTTTAAGAAAAAAAAGCTTCCCAATATGGATACTGAGAGGAAAACAGCTTAGAAGGTGAGAGTATTATTACTCTCAGGTAAAAAAAAGTTCTGGGTGCTGTGATTAGAAAAGAAGGTCAAGCAAACAGTTATCTTTGACATGAGAGGACCAATCACTCGTGATTTCCTTGAAAAAAAGGGCAACTTTAAACAGTAATTTCTATTGCTAACACTCTAGACAAAACTGACCTTATTTATTGAAGGACCCATATATATATATATATATACATTTCAAAGTCATGCTTTGGTTGATTGTATTTGTTTTTCATTGTATATTTTGTTATATATATATATATATATATATATAGATAGATAGATAGATAGATAGATACATGTATTGGATTTCGGTAATTTGATTAGCTTTTCATATGTATCTAAACCTATATGCCTGTAGAGAGGACACGAGAGTGCCTGAGATAGATGGATAAAGAGAGCGAGACAGACAGACGGACAGAGAAGAAGAGAGACAGCAAGAGAAATACAGAAAGAAAAAATAATGCAACCGCCCACCACCAAAAAAAATAGGGTCTTTGTTTTATACCAGTCATCTCAAATTATACAGCTTTTTTTGTTGGCTCTTATGTTTATTTTTTTTTTTCTTTACATTCATTTTCTTTTAATTCCTTTCTTTTACCGGGGGTTTTATTATCTTTTTTTCTTTTTTTGTATTTCCTGTGTCTCTTCAGTTTTTGCGGGCTTTGTTTAATTGCAATCCACCCTAACCGTTGTCTTTGTTCAGTATTGCTTCCTCTCAAAGACACGGATTTTTAGACGTGGAACGGATATGAAGCCACAAGCAGGTCTTCCACCATTGGCTTCATTCTATCCCAGCCAATTCAGAAAAGTTAATTAAGCGGATCAAAAAATACAGATGGAGATGTATATCTTTTTATCTTCTTCAATTATTGTGCGTCACTATTTTGGTTGTTTGTCTTTGATTTATTAGATATTGATAGGCTTCGTGGCGGAAACGCACAAGCAAGGTGGAACAATGCAACAGGTTCCATGGTGTTTGACGGAGCAAAGGCAATAGAGGCGCATGCTCAGAATATATATATATTGATATATATATATATATATATATATATATATATATATATATATCAATATATATATATATATATATATTGATATATAGATATATATGAGATAGTATAACACAGAAATTAAAACCACATATTGTAACAAATCCTGAAGAGTAACAAACAGTTTTATGTTTTCACGATCATCAGTAAAAACTACACTCAGAATAAGGACAAATATATAGATCTAAATAGTGTATGGAAAAAGCAGAATCAAGATTAGAGAAAATTTCTGACATCTATTGAAAAAGTCACTTAACAAGGTCTGGTTTGGTTTTGTTACATATCAACTAATGTAGGTCACTTAATACCAAATCTTTAATACATACATACATACATACATACGTATATATATATATATATATATATATATATATATATATATATATATATATATATATATGTGTGTGTGTATTAAATATATAATTTCTAAACACACTTTCTAGATAACATTTTAAAACGAGGCTGTGCTCCCTTTTTTATACAATTAAGGGGTTTCATTTATTTCTATCTAATACGAATAACTCTATTTACTATTAATCATCTGTTTGCTTACAATTAAACGTTTTCAAGTGTCGCTATGTATCACCTACAACTCAAAAAACATCAGTCATTTGTTTATAATCAATTGAATGATCAAACAGTTCTATTTCTAAAATTCTGTTTTGCATGTCATCTAAGTGAAACAGTTCCAAGTATTGCAATGTATCACTAACAATTCAATTAAACATCAGCTGTTTTTTTTTATTACTCAGAGCTAAATGATCAAACAGTTCTATTTCAAACAATTCCCTTTAGCATAATTACACGGTTTAAATGTCAAACAGTTCTATTTAACCCACAGACAGGACAATATCAACTATAAAATAATTAGGGACTCTGGTTGATTGTGAATTGTTTCCCAGCGAGATTTACAGGTCCGCCACGAGACGGTGGAAGAAAAAGAAACATGTATGAAAACGGACTAACAAATAGGAAAGAGAAAGGTAGTTTCCAGAAATCCAGATCATTATAGCTGCAGACGCCCGGATTAAAATTGAAACGTATCAGCAGCAAATCGGCAACGACTTCTGATTGGCTGGAAAAGTGGGAAAAGGAAAAGCCATCAAGAGAAGAGTTTGTTGGCTGCGAGACGCAACGATGTAGAAGACCAGCCACTATGATGTGAAAACAGCGGAAATTTGCTGCCCCAATTTTTGGGTAAGCTTAAAAAAGGGGTTTTACACCCAGATGCTAAGTTGTCAGGACGTACCCTGCGAGCATACACGTGTTAGAACAACAATAGAAAACGAGAAATATAGTTCAAGGTCTGTCAATGCTCTCTCTCTCTCTCTCTCTCTCTCTCTCTCTCTCTCTCTCTCTCTCTCTCTCTCTCTCTCTTCTCACGACGTTTTATTTCTCTCTGTTTAGCGAAAAAGAGTTACTTAATTCATATTCTATTGCTGTCTTCTCGACGGCTACTAAAAGTAATTAAATTTTGGTATAAGCGAAGTAAGATAGTGTTTTTGCGTGTTCTTCACTTCTTTTTATTACGGTTGACGTTATCACGAGGTCCGATTGACACTTACAGCGTAGTGCTACACGTAGAGAACCGGTGGAACCGCGGTGGTACAAATGTTTCTGTAGAGCCGTGGCGCGACAAATGGTCCGCTGAGAACCGTGGTGGTACAAATATCTATGTGGTGAAGTGGTAGTATAAACATCTCCTAAGACCGTAGTAGCAGAAACCTCTATTTGAGAACCGCACCGTTACAACCTTCTATTTGGTGTTGTAACCATATTTACCAACCCCTCCGCTCGGGCAGGATATGACACAAGGTCAGTTTTTAAGCGGAGTTTAACAGGTTTGAATTCAGAGTTTTCCTTCTCCTAGACTAGTTGCCTCACCAAGGCTGAAGAACCAGTCTGCCCTACTATTTACCCATAGCTTGAGGGAGAATAATTGGATTCATACCTTTCCCAAGGGTATTAGTGCTATGTGAAATGCAATCAGTCTTGTCTAGGATTTGAACTCCTGTCGCTGAGTCCATTTCCAACGACGATAACCGTTACATCACGGGCACCTCCTATTTGGTGTCGTAACGGTACACAGGTGCTACAACTCCGAGCCAGAATGGACCTGGGGGTGATGGCAATGAACTGGTAGAGGGAATTACTTAACAAGGATAACCTCGAAAACAAATATAGCTTTTGTTATAATTTTTTATTTACTGTTTTATGTAGTCTACCAGATTTCAACATTTTTGTGAATGGATAGTCTCGATTCTTCTGATATATTTTTGTACTTGTGAGGTTTTAGCACCAGTTTTGACTTGGATTTATTCACTGATATTCGAGTGACAGAAAGTCTACCCAAGTATCCCGGGCTATTCTGAGTATTCTTGCCGATTTCAACAGTGCGGTTGTCTGATTGGTCTTGACTCTCTCTTATCTCCAATTACAACTGTCATTTTTCCAGGTCTTTGGAGACCTTGCCAAGCATTATAACTTCAACTTGTATGATCCTCACCTTCACCTTCCACAGTTTTTCGACAAGAAACAGGTATTTGTCTATCTTTTCGCTATTGTTTTTATTATCTTTATCAATATTAATAATTATACACACACACCTACACACACACACACACACACACACACACACACACACATATATATATATATATGGTGCAGTGTTTATCATCGAAGGATACGAATTCAGTGACACGAGTTCAAATCCTGGACAAGGCTGATTGCATTTCACATGGTACTAATACCCGTGGGAAAGGTATGAATCCGATTATTCTCCCTCCAGCTATGGGTAAATAGTAGGTCAGTCTGTGTTCTTTAGCCTTGGTTTGGCAACCTGTTGAGGAGAAGGAAAACTCTGAATTCGAATTTGTTAAACTCCGTTTAAAAATCAACCCTGTGACGCATTTTCCTTGTTGGGAGGGATTGGTATATATATATATATATATATATACGTGGAGTCTGATTAATCTGGATGTGTACCTTACTTTAGATCTCCACGTTGACATAAGAATAGAATAAGATAACAGAACCTGGGTGTAAGAAGAAAAAAAGATATTCTCTTTATTATCACCATCATCATCACCAACATCATAATCGCCGTCACCACGATACCACCACCACCATCATCATCATCATCATCAACAATATCGTCACCGTGACCTCTATACCAACAATATCATCACATCATCATCATCTTCAGGACCATTTTCACTTTCAAGTCTATACCATCATCATCATCATCATCACCAATACCATCATCGCTATCACCTCTATACTTTTAATATCATCCTATCATCATCATCATGAAACTATCAATCACTGTCATTTCTACTCCACCATCATTATCATTATCACCACTATCATACTGACACTACCACCATTACCAACAGCATCATTATATATATATATATATATATATATATATATTAGGTTCAAAGAAGAAGCAGCAGTAGCAGAAGAAGAAGAAGAAGAAGAAGAAGAAGAAGAAGAAGAAGAAGAAGAAGAAGAAGAAGAAGAAGAAAACAACAACAACAACTACAACAGCAACAACAACAACAAACGCACTAACAACTACAATAACAAGAACATGCTTAAACATTTTGCACAAAATTAGGAACGCAACAAGATATTGTGAAAGGAAAAATTATCCAAGGAACGAAATATATTGACATGTAGATGAAACAGAATGCAAATGGAATGGGAGATGGCGGGAAAAATCTTGAAAGTAGCTTCGTTATAGAAAATACTTGCGGGCAAATCTTCCGTGGTAGGTGATAGGGCATCATCCATGATTGTTCGAAGAAAAGGTGGAGAAAAAAGGAAAAGATTTCTAGACCCGGCCTTATGTAAAAGGAGAGAAAGGTATTTTTATTGAAAGTGTCTGGACATATGAATACAGACAAAAAATGGGTAACATCTGCAGCCTATTTTTGCTCAAAAAGTACGACTTTTAATTACTGTGAAAATTAGTTGACTTTGCACACACGTACACACGCACTCATTTATATATATATATATATATATATATATATATATATATATATATTGAAAGAGAGAGAGAGAGGGGGGGAAGAAAGAGAGAGAAAGAGAGGGACATATCTGGGAAGAGAGAGAGAGAGAGAGAGAGAGAGAGAGATAAAAATATGTATGCATGTAAAAGTTAGTTGGTAGTTCTCTCTATCTCTCTCTCTCTCTCTCTCTCTCTCTCTCTCTTTCAGTGTAGACATACATATATGTATGATTATATATGTATATATAAATAAAAAGAAAGAAAGAAAGAGAGAGAGAGATATATAGAGAGAGATACTAACCTACTTACGTGCATGCATACATCATTTTATATCTCTCTCTTCCTCCTTCTGTCCGTCTTGGTGGTTCTCTCTCTGTCTTTATATATATATATATATATATATATATATGAATGTGCGTGTGTGTGAGTGTGTGTATAAATTCAACCGAGTTCCACACAAATTAAAAGTCTTAATTCTTTAGCAAAAATAGGCTGTAGATCAGATGTTATACATTTTGTATCTGTATTTTGGCATCTAATAACGAAGTAGCGCCTACACGCAGATTGCCAAATTTATTTGACATTCGCAGAAACAATATTTGATTTGCAGCGAAAAATTTGAATGCTCAAAACCCAAATTGATTCAATGAATCTTTTTCTTCTGAGATCATTAAAAATTCAATTTTATCCTATTACATAAATCAATAAATCATCAACTTTTTTCGTCTAATCTTATAAAAAGGGAGTAAAATAGACAAAATATTTAGTCAATTTATGTTGGTTGGTTGGTTGGTTAGATTTTATGGTATATCAACCTTTGTAGGTTATTTAACGCCAAATCCATTTTTATGAAAGCAGTTCTATTTCAAACAATTCAATTTAGCATAAATACGCATTTAAATGTAAGTACAATTTAATTGTCAAAAACCTTTCAATTTCAAGCTATTCCGTTTAGTCAAACCGTTCTAATTCAGATAATTCAGTTTAGTATAGGTACAGGTTTGGTGTGCACACAGTTAAATGTCAAAACAGTTCTATATTAAACAATTCAGTTTAGTGTAAGTACAGTTCCAATGTCAAAAACAGTTCCATTTAAACAATCCAGTTTAGCATAATCATGCAGTTTAAATGTAAGTACGGTTTAATTGTCAAAAACCTTTCAATTTCAAGCTATTCAGTTTAGTCAAAGATTACTAATTCAAACAATCCAGTTTAGCATAAGTATGCAGTTAGTTCTATTTAACCCATTGATAGGGCCCTTATCAGGTGCTACCACTCCGGGTCAGAGTGGACCTGGAAGCGATGGCAATGAAGATGTACTCCGTATTCCCCAAAGCTCCATTATTACTGGAAAATCACTATCAGATTGTTTAATGTCATATCCAGGATACTAGTTGTGGGGGGATTTTACCTCTTTGCAGAGAAGCCAACTGGGC
The DNA here is from genome assembly GCA_963585895.1 of Sepioteuthis lessoniana. Taxonomy (NCBI): domain Eukaryota; kingdom Metazoa; phylum Mollusca; class Cephalopoda; order Myopsida; family Loliginidae; genus Sepioteuthis; species Sepioteuthis lessoniana. Next base: position 73,868,498 of record OY757920.1, on the reverse strand, counting down.
AATCTATTTAAGGATCCATTACATAAATTTACTGAAAATTTTACGTTTTTTTCCTTTGTGGGGAAATCTAACATTCTGTTACTTCAAGTTGCATTTAATTTCAACACCGCTTGATTATTCTAAATTGAATGAAAATATTGTTTACATT
>OY757920.1:73694248-73868150 GCA_963585895.1 Sepioteuthis lessoniana | reverse complement strand
GAAAAATAATTTTCTTTTTTTTCCTTTCTTGTCTGAAAGAATCCCTTAATCATTGAAGAAATCGATTTATTTAAATGGTAAATGGAACATTTCTAAAAGCATTAATTTTTTAATAGAAATATTTAAATACCCCAATTGAGATTTGTTTCTTTTTTCCTCTCTCTCTCCACTTTTTCAAGCGTTAATTTCTTATTTCTTTATACTTCAAATGGTATTTTGTTTGAGGGTCTGCGTATAGGTGAGGTCAGGGTGCCGTACTAAAGTGGGATTACGTGGCTTGGTACACTGACGAAGTAACAAGTCATAGGCAAACGTCTCCATCCAGTGTTCGAACCCTGGTTACTTTAGTAGGTGAAAAATTATGGTAATCGTTAAAGTGTTTTATTTATTTTGAGACCAGATGAAAATTTTAAACCTCGTAAAAAATGGTCTCCACACACACACACCCACACACACACATATATATAATTTAAATTGAACTGATGCTCATTCAAACCTTATTTGGTAAATCAATAAGCATGAGTTGCATGCATTTCTTTGGGGCCGTCAGAAATATATATATATATATATATATATATATATATACGTATGTTGCAATACATTAAAATATAATAGTATATATATATATATATATACTGCTCTGATCGAACGATTGTATCAATTATGATTGCTCCAAAAGAATGCATAAGACTAACTTTTATGGCAAAGTCAAAAAAATGGTGAGTGAACTTTTTTTTCTTCATTCTTTTCTGCAGTCTGGTTTAAGCATTTTTCAGATCTTTTTGAATAAAGTCTTTTAACATGTCCATTAATGGCCAGGAACACTGGGTTCAATCGCTGGTCGAGTCATACCAAAGTTGCAAAAAAATGGAACATTATGCCGCCTTGTTTAAAGGGACCCGTCAGGCTGCCCACGACTACAGTCAGCAATTTTCTTATATATATATACAGGGTTAAACAGTAAAATTGTCGTCCTAAAGAAAACAACTCTACAGCTTTATTTTAAAACTTTTATTGAAAAAATCAATCCAGGTAACTTGATTATGTAGTAGAGCTGATATTTATTCTATGTACCTGCCTTCATCCTCAATCACCGCCTCTATACAGATCCGGAACTGGGAGCATGCCTTTTCCACAAGCGCCGGCAGGGGCTCGGCGAATACTTGGCGGATAGCAGCGATAAGGCTGGCTTTGGTGTTATGGTAGGTCATGTTGGTGCTTTTCTCGACATATGACCAAACGAAGTAGTCCAGCGGGTTCAGGTCGGGTGAGGAGGGGGGGGCTGACGGACTTGATTAGCCTGAGTTTCTTTGTCTTCTCAGTCAAGATCTGGCTTGTCTGGCGCCTGTAGGACCTACACTTCAAGTCTTCCTTCACACATGCATTCACAGTTGTGTGTGAGACACCTAAATCTCTGACAAAGCTGAATAGGCCACTGAGGAGTTTCATCAATGATTGCCAGAACCTTTTCAATGAACTCCATGGTCCGGGTCTTCCTGGCGGTGTCCTTCCGCTCCACTACCTCCAAAGGGTCGTCCGATGTGTTGAGCTGTGCCCTCAAACGTTGAACCGTCCGGATTTGCATTTTGAGGGTGCTGGCAATGGTCCTGTTGTCATGACTTGAATCGGTAGAGAGTATGAGTTGTACAGCGGCGCATCTCCAATCTCGCTCGTTGAACATTGTGTCACTTTCAGACATGATAGAAGGCTCCTATTGCTCTTGAGATTTGTACACAACTGGCCAACTAGTAGATGGTCTGCAACAAAAAAAGAAAACCGGTTTTCATTAAACGGAAATGGAATCATGTCGTCTTTTCTAGGACGACAATTTTATCGTTCCACCCTATATATATATATATATATATATATATATTTCTGTATATAACCTAAATTCCTCGGCACGGGCAATATAAGACGCAGGGTCGATTTTAAGTGGAGTCCAAGTATTTATATAACTTGCAAGTAGTAAAGTGACGACTTACTGGAAAAGACATCCTTTAAGAAAAATAAGTTAAAGACTTTTATCAAATGGAATGAAAAATTATAAATATCTATACAGGAGTTACTCAAATTGCAAACTACTCAACTCAAACGGATTTGCAAAGCATGTGAAGATTAAGCCCGAAGAATAAAGTAGAAGAGGCGATTAAGGTTTATTGAAATATATTTCAGAGGATCTTAAACGAAACGAATTGTAACGTAATAGCGTAATTTTTCGAAACATATTATTATTATTGTTGCATTCTGGTTAGTGAACGCTTGTAATATTAAATAAAGGACAAACCACAATATGAAAGGAAATAGACATATATTCTCAGGAAAAAGTATATACAATAGAGAGACTATTAGTAGACAAGAACATAGGATTAGTGAACGCTTGTAATATTAAATAAAGGACAAACCACAATATGAAAGGAAATAGAGATATATTCTCAGGAAAAAGTATATACAATAGAGAGACTATTAGTAGACAAGAACATAGGATTAGTGAACGCTTGTAATATTAAATAAAGGACAAACCACAATATGAAAGGAAATAGACATATATTCTCAGGAAAAAGTATATACAATAGAGAGACTATTAGTAGACAAGAACATAGGATTAGTGAACGCTTGTAATATTAAATAAAGGACAAACCACAATATGAAAGGAAATAGACATATATTCTCAGGAAAAAGTATATACAATAGAGAGACTATTAGTAGACAAGAACATAGGATTAGTGAACGCTTGTAATATTAAATAAAGGACAAACCACAATATGAAAGGAAATAGACATATATTCTCAGGAAAAAGTATATACAATAGAGAGACTATTAGTAGACAAGAACATAGGATTAGTGAACGCTTGTAATATTAACTAAAGGACAAACCACAATATGAAAGGAAATAGACATATATTCTCAGGAAAAAGTATATACAATAGAGAGACTATTAGTAGACAAGAACATAGGATTAGTGAACGCTTGTAATATTAAATAAAGGACAAACCACGATATGAGAGGAAATAGAGATATATTCTCAGGAAAAAGTATATACAATAGAGAGACTATTAGTAGACAAGAATATAGGATTAGTGAACGCTTGTAATATTAAATAAAGGACAAACCACAATATGAAAGGAAATAGAGATATATTCTTAGGAAAAAGTATATACAATAGAGAGACTATTAGTAGACAAGAACATAGGATTAGTGAACTCTAGTAATATTAAATAAAGGACAAACCACAATATGAAAGGAAATAGAGATATATTCTCAGGAAAAAGTATATACAATAGAGAGACTATTAGTAGACAAGAACATAGGATTAGTAAACTCTAGTAATATTAAATAAAGGACAAACCACAATATGAAAGGAAATAGAGATATATTCTCAGGAAAAAGTATATACAATAGAGAGACTATTAGTAGACAAGAACATAGGATTAGTGAACGCTTGTAATATTAAATAAAGGACAAAGCACAATATGAAAGGAAATAGACATATATTCTCAGGAAAAAGTATATACAATAGAGAGACTATTAGTAGACAAGAACACAGGATTAGTGAACGCTTGTAATATTAAATAAAGGACAAACCACGATATGAGAGGAAATAGAGATATATTCTCAGGAAAAAGTATATACAATAGAGAGACTATTAGTAGACAAGAATATAGGATTAGTGAACGCTTGTAATATTAAATAAAGGACAAACCACAATATGAAAGGAAATAGAGATATATTCTTAGGAAAAAGTATATACAATAGAGAGACTATTAGTAGACAAGAACATAGGATTAGTGAACTCTAGTAATATTAAATAAAGGACAAACCACAATATGAAAGGAAATAGAGATATATTCTCAGGAAAAAGTATATACAATAGAGAGACTATTAGTAGACAAGAACATAGGATTAGTAAACTCTAGTAATATTAAATAAAGGACAAACCACAATATGAAAGGAAATAGAGATATATTCTTAGGAAAAAGTATATACAATAGAGAGACTATTAGTAGACAAGAACATAGGATTAGTGAACTCTAGTAATATTAAATAAAGGACAAACCACAATATGAAAGGAAATAGAAATATATTCTCAGGAAAAAGTATATACAATAGAGAGACTATTACTAGACAAGAACATAGGATTAGTAAACGCTTGTAATATTAAATAAAGGACTAACCACAATATGAAAGGAAATAGAGATATATTCTCAGGAAAAAGTATATACAATAGAGAGACTATTAGGAGACAAGAACATAGGATTAGTGAACGCTTGTAATATTAAATAAAGGACAAACCACAATATGAAAGGAAATAGAGATATATTCTCAGGAAAAAGTATATACAATAGAGAGACTATTAGGAGACAAGAACATAGGATTAGTGAACGCTTGTAATATTAGATAAAGGACAAACCACGATATGAGAGGAAATAGAGATATATTCTCAGGAAAAAGTATATACAATAGAGAGACTATTAGGAGACAAGAACATAGGATTAGTGAACGCTTGTAATATTAAATAAAGGACAAACCACGATATGAAAGGAAATAGAGATATATTCTCAGGAAAAAGTATATACAATATAGAGACTACTAGAAGACAAGAACATAGGATTAGTGAACGCTTGTAATATTAAATAAAGGACAAACCACGATATGAGAGGAAATAGAGATATATTCTCAGGAAAAAATATATACAATAGAGAGACTATTAGTAGACAAGAACATAGGATTAGTGAACGCTTGTAATATTAAATAAAGGACAAACCACGATATGAAAGGAAATAGAGATATATTCTCAGGAAAAAGTATATACAATAGAGAGACTATTAGTAGACAAGAACATAGGATTAGTGAACGCTTGTAATATTAAATAAAGGACAAACCACAATATGAGAGGAAATAGAGATATATTCTCAGGAAAAAGTATATACAATAGAGAGACTATTAGTAGACAAGAACATAGGATTAGTGAACGCTTGTAATATTAAATAAAGGACAAACCACAATATGAAAGGAAATAGAGATATATTCTCAGGAAAAAGTATATACAATATAGAGACTACTAGAAGACAAGAACATAGGATTAGTGAACGCTTGTAATATTAAATAAAGGACAAACCACGATATGAGAGGAAATAGAGATATATTCTCAGGAAAAAATATATACAATAGAGAGACTATTAGTAGACAAGAACATAGGATTAGTGAACGCTTGTAATATTAAATAAAGGACAAACCACGATATGAAAGGAAATAGAGATATATTCTCAGGAAAAAGTATATACAATAGAGAGACTATTAGTAGACAAGAACATAGGATTAGTGAACGCTTGTAATATTAAATAAAGGACAAACCACAATATGAAAGGAAATAGAGATATATTCTCAGGAAAAAGTATATACTATAGAGAGACTATTAGTAGACAAGAATAAAGACTTAGTGAACGCTTGTAATATTAAATAAAGGACAAACCACAATATGAAAGGAAATAGAGATATATTCTCAGGAAAAAGTATATACAATAGAGAGACTATTAGTAGACAAGAATATAGGATTAGTGAACGCTTGTAATATTAAATAAAGGACAAACCACGATATGAGAAGAAATAGAGATATATTCTCAGGAAAAAGTATATACAATAGAGAGACTATTAGTAGACAAGAACATAGGATTAGTGAATACAGAATAAAGATATAGTCTAATGATAGTATTGGCTTCCGTTATTACGGTAGCAAGTACGGTGATCTAGTGCGATCTTCAGTCTCCAACACTCTAATACTATTCCTATAAAGAAGCTGCTTTTCACCTTTTAGTCTGCTTTATTTCTGTATGAAATATACAGAAGGCACAAGGCCTTGAAGTTTTTGGGGAGGGGAAGGGAGCGGTCATACTTTTCTATATAAACTAAGGAGACCTAGCTAGCCACATTCGCCGACCCATTCAACAATACAATATAAAGCCATTCATCCATCGCCTTTTGCGCTGCAATCACCAGAATACCACATTTGCTCTATGAAGAAGTCCTACTTAAAATCCCGAGATTCATGAATGATTTTATTTACATGTATGATTTATTTACAATGAGTGTGATGAGAATGGGAGAAAAACCCCGAAATATATACAAAAACAAAGGAAAAATCCCCCGTTTGGTTGCCCTCCCATCCCCCCGTCTATACAATTGGAGGCCGACTGTTTTCCGGGTGAAAAAACCGGAAACAAGTCGGACCTACCCTAGGTAGGCCAGGGATCCTAATCTACAGGGGTAAAAAGAAATAAGGTGTCGGGCGCGGTATGGGTTAATACAAGCGTGTGATATGATTTTTATACATATGAATGTTCAAGATCTCCAGTAAACGTGGACTGGGATACGGGTTGAGGTCGAAAAATAATGGGGATGGGGAAGATCTTGAGAACTAACAACTAGATGACGGGGACAATGACTCACAAACATACTGCTAACTAGGTACCTGGGTACCAAAAGAAAAAGGGAACAGTTCTACTCACCAGGGGTGGGGTCCCTAAGGACCCGTACCGTAGACGCCATGAGCCGGCAGAGGAGGGAAGGATGACTCCAACGTTGCCCCCTTTCGCACGACCAGGCTCGCTGCATGCACCCACCTTTTGCTGAATGTTATGCGATCCAAGCGTTTTCTATCGCATCTGATTTTGACCCTCAGCTGATGCCGAAAATACAAAATCAGATCACGATGAGAAAAGTTTGCATCGTCATACAATCCTTTGTTTCGCGTCGTCCAAATCACCATTCTAGCTACAGCTAGGATCGCGAGAAACACCACACGCTTCTCATCCTGATACGGAGGAAGAACGTTGTCCACGACGTAACCAACGTCGAGCAGCACGAGCTGTTTGGGTTCGATGCGAGCCGTCCACTCGCCGACGTGATCCCAAAACGGGCGAACTCGCTCGCAGTAGTAGAAGGCGTGCTCAGCCGTTTCTTCCAAGCCACTGCCGCAGCGAGCGCAATCGGGCATGTCTGCCAGGCCCGCTTTGTAGTTCAAGCCGACAAGGGGTAACGCATTTCGCACAAGTCGCCAGGTGAGCGAGAACTCGGAGTTGTTCAAGAAGTTCGATCCTGGCACCCAATTCCAGTGAGAGCGAATCTCCTCCGTCGTCCAGCCGTGCCGCTCGCTGAGAGGATCAGAAGCGGAACCCACCACTAGCACCCGATATAGTTCTTTTCGAGGCCGTGAAAGGTCACTGGACCCAAGAAGGTTACGAAGGGCCATTCAGCACTCGCGGACAAACAGTGTTTCGCCAAAAGGCCTACGTCGACCTTCAGCCTTTGGGTCTGACTTTAGGCGAGGAAAAGTCCGACTCGCCTTCAGTGTCCACACTGCGTCCCCCGTCAACGCTCTGCCCAAGTATGCAAGTCTTTCAGCAAGCCAGTGGCTCTCCAGATCAGGCATACCTAGACCCCCGTTGCGTGTACGTTGGATACAGACCTGCCTACGGACCATCGGCCTTGCACCTCCCCAGAGCAATCTGGTAAGGGATCGTTGCAGCGCCAACCGATTTACCTTAGGCAGAGGAAGTACAGCCAATCGGTAAAGGATCAAGGGGAAGACGTACACGGCGCACGCCTCCGCCCTGCCCTTTAAGGACAACCTCCTTGAAAGCCAGATTCCCACCTGAGCATTCACCTTGGCTTGTACTTCCGACCAATTTCGCTCCAGTTGGAGGCCGGGCCCGAACCACACCCCGAGGATGCGGCCGGGTCCGTCACTCCAGCGGAAGGGCCCTGGAAGAGTATTGCTACCCCTCCAAGCACCAAGCCTCAAACCTTCGCTTTTGTCAAAATTAACCTTGGCTCCTGCAATCCGCTCGTACTCGCTAACCGCCTTCTTCACAGCCTTTATATCCAGACGGCGGGATACAAACACTGTGATATCATCGGCGAACGCGGAAACCCTTGCCGTAAGAGGGCCAGCAAAAGGGACACCGCGCAGGGCCGGATTCGTCGTCCTATCCCTAAGCCTACGGAGCAGGGGCTCCAAAGCTAGGACATAGAGAAGAGGAGACAACGGGCAGCCCTGCCGGACGGAACGCTCGACCGCGAACACCCTCGAACGCCTTCCGTTCACCTGCACCACTGCCTGAGGGTTGTGGTACATCATGCTAATCCATCTGCGGAACTCTGGTTTGAATCCGGCAGTCTCCAAAACAGTCGCCAAAAACCGATGGTCTACCCTATCGAAGGCCTTGGACTGATCTAAACTGATCAGCGCGGCCTCGGTGCCGTCTTCTACACCCTCTAGGACCTCGCGAATCAAGTGCAGGTTGTCCTGGATCGATCTTCCCTTCACAGCAAAGGTCTGCTCAGAGCCGATCAGATAGCTAATGACAAGCTGTAAACGATTCGCTAAGACCCGGGCCAAAATCTTTAACTCTGTGTTAAGCAGAGTTATGGGCCTGTAATCGTCTAAACCCTCCCAAACATGCCTGCCACCTTTCTTCAGCAATGTTATCACGCCCTTGGTAACGCTACCAGGGATGGCTCCCTGGGCGAACCAATGGTTGAACATATCCGTCAGAATAGGCACAAACATGTGCGACATCCTCAAGTACACTTCGTAGGGCAAACCATCTAGTCCCGGTGACTTGTTGAGGCCGACCTGCTTCAACGCGTCACGGACTTCGCATTCAGTAACCACACCCTCGCAGCTAGCCGCTTCAGCCATACCAAGGTGGGGGAAGTCGGCAAGATAGCTACGAAACTCCCGGAGCGGGAGATCAGTACAGCGGGCAAAGCGATCCCGAAAGTGCGCCCGAAAGGCGTCACGAATCTCGCGAGCCGATCGCAGCAGTCGCCCATCCGGGGCCTTGACAGAACCGATATACCGATCGGGGAACCTTCGCACTTCTTCTTCAAGCGCAGTCGCGTTCGTTTTCACAGCTTCGTTGAGAACTCTCTTTAACCTAGATCTAACTACGTACCCCTTGTAGCGCTCGCTACCCTCGCGCTCAAGGCCCCCCCTAGCTAGCTCTACGTTTAGGGAGTCCCCCCCCGGCCACCGCCCGGGAAAGTCTATCGTCTATAGATTTCGCTTCCGCGGTCCTATCTAAGTTGAGCTGTCGACCGTACTTGGTAGCGAAATCTCTAATCCTATGTTTAAGAGATCCCCACCACCTATTGCCGGTAACCGCCCCCACTAACGCCCGCTGAATTAGGGATTCTAGCCGATCCCGGAAGTCCCGTATCTCCAGTAAGGAGGTATTGAACTTCCAGTAACCGGCCAGACTAGGCCTATTTGCTAACCGTAGACTGACTCTAACAAGTTTATGGTCAGTCCACGCTATCAAGTGGAACGTGGGACAACTAATAAAATCAATGTCAGCTCGTCTCACTAACACTCTGTCCAAGTAGGAAGCTACTTTGGCAGAGGGCGAACTATCTAGCCACGTCCACATCTCCCGCCCTGGGTGATCCAGACGAAACCTGTCGACGAGGTCATGACGAGTCATGAGGCCGGCAAGGCTGCTTTCACACCTTCCCACACACCTAGCTCCCCGCCCGACCTTATCTATCTTGGGATCAAGGATCGCATTCCAATCACCCATTAAAACTAGCCGCTTCGTATCATCCAGGAACGGCGCCAACCGACGAAAAAAGGAAACCCTCTCCACAACGATATTGGGCGCATAAACCGCAACCAGACAAAACTTGAAACTTTTCACGGCAACATCGACCACAACCAGTCGGCCTCCGTCACCTGCAAAGACAACGTCAACATCAGCATCAAGGCTGCGTCCAACTAGCAAAGAAACCCCAACGCTTGTACGGCTGCCGTATGCTGAGAAAACGTTAAAATCGCTTTCCAGCACACGACAGTCGGCACCGCAAGTGATGTGGGTTTCCTGCACTGCAGCAACATCTACACCGAGAGTTTTAAGTTCACCAAGCAAGCGTTCACACTTGCCCGGATCCCTCAATCCCCTCACATTCAAAGTAGCAAGGTTTAGAGCCATCAATCCCACTTACCTTACTCAGTGTCGACTACGGGCCGGAAATCCTTGGGAGTAAGGATGCCGACGGCCTGACGCAGGGATCCGGTGCCGAGCTCAGTGCTGACTCGGTCATCCCTGGTAATTCCCCCGACATCCACGGGATACCGCAATTTTAGGGACCTATAGAAGGACGGGTGAACTAAAATCGGGACCCTGCCCGAACAAAAAGGAAGCATTTTTTTGAGACTTTGGTGGCGCAAATCCGCCAACATTACGTCCGCTCGACTGGCCCCCTCAAGAAAGTGCCAGAGCTCTTTGGTTCGGGGTCCAACCGAACGGACGAATGTGGTCACCATTGCGGCACTCTTGAAAAGATACGGGTTGGTGATGTCCTTGCCGTCTATTTTTTTCAGTGATACTAGTGGTTTTAAAGTTTGTTTCAAGATATGATCCATATTTTGGGGCTCTAGAATGTCTTGGCAATAATGAAAAGCAATGAAGGCACGTCGGACTTCGTTTGAAGCCGACCGTGACCTTGGCTTGAGTTCTGTTGATGATGATGATGCTGTTGCTGTTGGTGACTCCCTGGTCACCAATTGTGCCCGTGTAAGGAGCTTAGGGGTTGTGATGGGTGAGAGTGAAGGTGATTTGGGGGAAAGTGGGAAGTCAGAGAGGTGTCCTGGGGTATTTTGAGGTTTTTGTGGGGGAGGAATGATTTGGGCTGGTCTTTCAATTTTCTTTTCGCCCTTTTCTTGAGGTTGGGAGGGTGTTTGGGACTGTGTTTGTGTTTTTTATGTTGGTCCCTTAATATGTTTTTTCTCCTCCTCCCCAGCTACCGAGTCCCCACAATCCCTTCACCGTTTTAGATTGATCGAATAATCCATGGGTTCATTTTCTTTTTGAGTGTGTTTTTCTTTATTTTTCTTTTTTGTTGATGTCGATGATGATGATGATTTTGTAGGTTCCGATGATGATGATGATGTTTTGGCTCTCCTGGTTGTAGTAGTAACAAGAGAGTCAGTTTTAGTGGTTGGCTTGGTGTGATCTGTTTTTGTTGCTGGTTCTTTGGTGGGGGTCTTCTTCTTTTTTCCCCGCTTAACCACCTGGGTCCAGCCCTCTTCTTTGTCGGGGCTGTCCCCGGTTTTAGCTTTAGGGGTTTCATTTTTGTTTACTTCGGTCGCTGCTGTTGCTGCTGCTGCTATAGTTGTCGTTGTGTTCGTTGTGTTCGTTGTCGTTTCTGTTGTTGTTGTTGTTGTGGCCGGAGTTGTTTTGGTTGTTTTTTGAGGGCAGGATTTTGAAAAGTGCCCCAGCTGCTTGCAATTCCAGCACTGGGGCTTCCTGCCCTCAACAACGACTGTCATGATCTGGTGTTCATATTCAATGATATGAGGTATGGCTGTGAACCCCCCTCTGTCCAGGCACATGGTGAAGATATAATCACCGTGCGCTGTCCCGTTAACTGACTTAGCTTTTGTGATGTTCTCGATTTCGCCATGTTTCACGAGGTAGGCAGCCAGGACCTCCTCATTTAGCTGTATCGGGACATTACACACGGTGATTCGGATTTTACGTCTTCCCATGTACTCTGGCTGAAGCCGGAAGTATTTGGAGATGACGTTTTCGCCAGCCAGCTTGGCTGCAAAGTCTTCTGATGGCAGCAGAACATCCCATGTTGCAAAGCTACGTCTACAGTAGTACTTTGCGGGAATGTCTGCTGCTTTAAGCAAGCCTTCAAAAGTATCTTTTTTGATACCTGCCAGCCTCTTTGTTTTCAAGTCTGTGACGACGAACGAGATTATTTTTGGCTGTACTTCCTGTACAAGTTCGGGAATAGGAAGGATCCTATTCCCTTGGAAGTACTTCTCGTATTTTTCTCTTATTTTGCTGTAGTCTTTCGGTTTTTTTTGTGTTACTTTTGTTGTCCAAGAGGCTGGCAGTGAAGGTACCTTTTGCGCCGGTTGGATTGAACTGGCCGACGAAGATGGCTGCGAGACTGCAGGCCATCTTTCTTCCGGCTTTGAGGGGGGACTTTGATCTGTGAAAATGTCGGGTGATGATGACCCTGGTGAAGTTGGGGCCTCTGCCATAGCTGCTTTGAGGCAACTAGGAGAGGATGATCGTCGAATGTTCTTGTTTATGTGTAGGTGAAAATACGTTGGATGATGATGGAATAAGTCGGTTTGTTTTTACAAAAATGATCCGAGGATAACAAGCGTTGACCCCCCCCCCTCAACAAACAAAATAACAATTGTTTGGGGGAGGGGCAGTCAACAATAACAGTTCAAAATAATAACAAACGGGTTTCAAAAAGTCCAACAAATAACAATATTTTAAAAAAAAACAAGAACAACTTTAACAATCAAAATAACACTTACTCGTCAATAGTAATTTGCGACACAAGGAAAAAATTCACGTTGTAGTCCGCCCTGGTATTAGTACCTACTGCTATATATGGCAGATGGACTAATTCATTGTGTGGGAAAATGTGGGTGATACCCAATAATTATCATATTATTCTTGTTGAGTTTGGTATTTGTTTTTGCTTTTGTTTCAATCATTGTGTATTTTACATCATTCTTATGGGAAAAGAATCCAAGGTTTCATTGGTAGCATCATTCTAACCAGATACGAATTGAATCAGAGAATAATGACAGGAAAAAGAATAAAAAGGTTTAAGAAAAATACCTAGTGAATTGAGATTGATTTGAAAATCGAAAGAAGTAGATGAAGGTTTTTCCTTTTGCTAGACCAGTTGCCATACAAAGGTTAAAGAGTCTAATTTGCCCTCACTATATTTCTATAGTTGGAAGAAAAAAAGTTAAATTTATTCCTTTCCTATGAGTACTAGTTCTATGTGAAATGCAAACAGGATCATCTACGAATTGAAATCTGGTCGCCGAGTCTATTTCTGGCGAGGCTAGCAATTACTCAACGAGAACCTCCACAATATTTGCTTCCAAACTCTTTAATATATAGTCAATTGTATAAGGTTTCATTAGAGATTTTTGGTCGTATGAGAGTAGAAATAATTTTAGTGAGCAAACGGGAAAGAACTAGGGGAAAATCTAGAGGGGATAAGGGTTTCAGAATATCCTGTTTGGTGGAAGACATTGACTATAATATGATATCCCCAGATATGGTCTATAATGTGATGTCTAGGTTGGAAGGTAGCGAAAATGTGGAAAGAGAAAGTGATAAGGGAAGAATCTACATTTGACCCTCACACCTCTCCTTCTTCATGCTACACCTTTATCTTCTCCGTCATTTTTACATGTTCCTCATTTGCTTATATGTAGAAACTCAGAAAATAGCTCAGTTAGAGAAAGTTCTTAAAGATAAATAAAAGAACGAAATATCACGCCTCTAAACCGGTTTTAACTTTCCACCTATTTTTGTTATATTGTAAGATCATTTCAACATATATATATATATATATATATATATATATATATATATATATTGTAACAGTATAAGGAATAAAATTGAGATGTGAATTTTGAAAAACATTGTAACCGGAGTATCGATGAGTTAACGAAGTTTAACGTTTCGTCCAATAAGCAAGATGTAACCAGATACTCTTAATCTAGAATCTGCTGACCGTGGAAACCAGTTAAACAACAACCACCGAGGTCACCAGATTCGATCGGTCATCTTTTTGGTAGTTGAGTGCTGGTCAGAAGACGCCGTGTCCGTAAGGTGGAAAAGGAAAGTAGGGCTTACTGGGATCATCAATAAAAAATCATGGGATTTCTTGATTGTCCCTCTCTTTTCATGGTTTGGTTACAAGAAGACAAAGGATCACTAGTATTAAGAGCGAGTGTGCCTTTAAACGATACAGGAAGAGTCGCTTAGAGTTCGTATAATTGAACTGCTCAATGGGTTGTATTTGTTATTTCTTTCTACTGACTTCTATGGCATGAGCAACTTGACGCAGAGAAGAAAGCAGCAGAGCTCCTGACACATGAAACGAGTTTGTTTTTTTTCAAAATTCGATTCACGGATATAGCAGTTATTGGTGACAATGTTACACCACGCACACACACACACTTATATATATGTGTGTGTGTGTAACTAAGTGGTCACTAATCCAAGAAATAAACAGCTTCATCTTTGCTTAACTTTGATGATTTGACGATAACGAATGATTTACTATGGTTTTCTACTAATACCCACATATATACCCAAAGACACATGTGTTGCATATTGACCCTAGACAGGTCTGGATGTTCCAACTGTGTAAACGACGTGATTGCAGGACGCACTGATTTCTTTCTTTCTTTCTTTCTTTCTTTTCAGTTTTTGACCTTATCATCTTCTTCACTTCCTTTATTTTTCACCTCGCTTCTGACCAAATCAACTTCCCTTTATTTCTTTCTATCTTTCTTTACTCGCTCTCCTATTTTTGCCATCATTTGTTTTTAGTAAGTGGATGTGAATGATTGTGTGTGTGTGTGTGTGTGTGTGTGTGTGTGTGTAAGTGTGAGTGCGAGAGTGGGAGATTGAGTGTGTGTATGAGTGGGTCTGTGTATGAGTGTTCTGTGTATGATTTCATCTATTACTCTGTGTGTGTGTGTGTGTGTGTGTGTGTGTGTCGTGTGTGTTGTATGAGTATATGTGCAAGTGTGAGTGAATGTGTATGTGTGTGTTCATGTGAAAGAGTGTGTGGAAGAGAGAGAGAGGGAGAAAGAGAGAGAGAGAGAGAGAGAGTGTGTGTGTGTATGTGTGTGTGTAAGTGTGAGTGCAAGAGTGGGAGATTGAGTGTGTGTATGAGTGGGTCTGTGTATGAGTGTTCTGTGTATGATTTCATCTATTACTCTGTGTGTGTGTGTGTGTGTGTGTGTGTATCGTGTGTGTTGTATGAGTATATGTGCAAGTGTGAGTGAATGTGTACGTGTGTGCTCATGTGAAAGTGTGTGTGGAAGAGAGAGAGAGGGAGAAAGAGAGAGAGAGAGAGTGTGTGTATGTGTGTGTGTAAGTGTGAGTGCGAGAGTGGGAGATTGAATGTGTGTATGAGTGGGTCTGTGTATGAGTGTTCTGTGTATGATTTCATCTATTACTCTCTCTCTCTCTCTCATTCTCTGTGTGTGTATCGTGTGTGTTGTATGAGTATATGTGCAAGTGTGAGTGAATGTGTATGTGTGTGTTCATGTGAAAGAGTGTGTGGAAGAGAGAGAGAGGGAGAAAGAGAGAGAGAGAGAAAGAGAGAAAGAGAGAGTGGGTGTATGTGTGTGTGTGTGTGTGTGTGTGATAAAAAGAAAGATAAAATGATAGATAGATAGATAGAATGAGAGTGATGAAAATTAAGATTCCACAATAAGCCCATCCTTTTCCTCTCCTGCAATCTAATCTTTAGAATAAATCTTTGAATCACAATCTGTTCATCACATTTTTGGCTCTGTTTTTGTTTCTGCTCATTAGTCTTATTTACATTGATTTATGTCTTCTCCAAAATTTCCTTTTTTTTTCTCTTCTTTTCCTCTACAACTTCTGTGTCATCCTACCCATTTCTCTTTCTCTAACTCTCTTTGCCGCTCTCTCTCTCTCTCTCTCTCTCTCTCGCTTTTAACTTTTTCCCTACTCACACGGTCTTTAACATCTACCTTCCAAAGTCTTCACTGCTACCAGGTTTTCCTTCTGTCTCACTCTTCCCGCTATTTCTTCAATATTCTCCTTCCTCTCCTCTTTCACTCTATTCTCTTTTCGTACTCCCCCACCACGCTTTCTTATCCTTTTCTTCTTTTTCTCATTTGCGCGCGTGCATGTGTGCGTTGTGCGTGTCTTTTCATTGTATTTCATTAAAATTTTCTCTTATTTTCATGCTTTTTCCTTTTTTTCCTTTTCAAAATTCTTTTTCCGTCTTTTCCTTCATTCTTTTCTTTTTTTTTTCATTGAAGTGGTTTTTGTTCATTTATTCATTGACCAAATCATTCAGTATTTATGCATTTTCCAATTCTATTTCTTCTTTTTCAATATTTAAAAATAATTTATTTCTTATGAATTTTTAAAGTTCTTTCTTTCTTTCTTTCTTTCTTTCTTTCTTCTCTTCCCGACGCTTTTTATTTACTTTTTCTTTTTTTCTAATTCTATTCTTATCTACTTTAACTTGTCGTTCTTTCATTCTTTCTTACTTTCTTGCATTCATTCTTTCTTTATTTCTTTCTTTCTTTTCTTTCTTTCTTTCTCTCTTTTTTCAACTTTTCTTTCTTTTCCCCCTTTTTATCTCTTTTTAATTTTACCACATTTATCTTATTCTCTTCTTATTCAGTTTCCTTAGGATATTTTCTTTCTTTCTTTCTTTCTTTCTTTCTTTCTTTCTTTCTTTCTTTTGCCCTTTTGGCCTTATTCTCTTCTCATTTACATGAACCTGTTTTTCTTTCTTTCTCTTCTTTCCCAGCAAACTTTTTCTTTTCTTGCCTCATTCTCTCTTCTTTTCTTTCCTTTTCCTTTTACAGTATCTCTTCTTATTCCAACATTTTCCTTATTGACTTATTAACGTTTTTAAACCTGTCTTTCTTACTTACGTTCTTTCTTTCTATCTTTCTCCATAATACTTGTTCTTATTCTCTACCCTTGTTAGGGATCTTCTTCTTCTTCTTCTTCTTCTTCTTCTTCTTCTTCTTCTTCTTCTTTCTCTGTTTATGCTTCTATTTCTTTCTTCCTCTCTCCATTTTCGCTTTTCTTCTGCTCTCTCTTTATTTTCTTATCTTTTTTCTTGCATCTCTAAAATTAAAGTTTTCTTTTCTTCTCATCATTGTTCTCCCTTTCTCTTTTTTGTATACTCTTCTGCCATTTTCCTTTGTATTTTTCATTTTTTTTTCTTTTAATCCGCTTCCCATCCCTCTTCTCTCTCTCTCTCTCTCTCCTTAACCCATTCATCTCACCAAAGAACATTTCAAGAAACCTTACCAAATGCTAATTCCATGACTAACCAGTAATTAAGGCATCAGAAACCGGAAAGACCGTTCTGCGACAATCACAGACAAACTTTATCCTAAAATTGTCTAAAAGAAAGGAACAGCGAAACCCTTCAAAATCATTAAAAAGAAATGAACTCCAATGAGGAAATTCTACGCCAAATTTTAATTGGGATGAAATCTTTTGTAATCAATCCAACATCTGCCATTTTTTTCTATTTTCTTTTCCTTTTTTTTTTCTTCTTTTTATCATAAATATTTTAATATTGATAAAAAGCTGTTATTAATGAAAAGGAATTACAACACTTCGTTGAGTATAATTTTGTTTAGTTACGTCTTTATTTTAGAGGCAAATGAATGGATTAACTTATAAACTATTTGCCTGTTGGTTGAGAACTGTTATAAAAAGGTCGTTGGCATTTATTGACTGAAGGCTCCATTAGACTTTGTGAATGGTTTCTTGGTTCATTTCACATCTTTCGGTTTTTCTTTCCACCTGTTTTAGGAAGTATCAATTACTTTTCATTTTGCTTTTCAGGCAGAGCAATATTTTAACATGACTGATATCGACTAGTGTCTTTTAAATATTAAACACTTCCTTTTCGTGTCATTTGAATATTATCCATTTCCGCTTTAATTCATAGTTACTTCCTCTTTGACGAAGTATCTAAGAACTGAATCAGTAATATCTAATTCAATGATTAAGAAAGTTCATGTTAAAACAAATAATTTTTCTTCAGCTTTGCGTTTTTTAGATATTCATTTTTTTTCCTTGTGATTTGATTGATTGCTTTTAACAGCATGTCAACATGTCTAGGGTTAATTTATGCTTAGAGGATACGGAATCGCATTCATTGTACGTTCATATATACATTCTAGTGCAGTCGTTTCATCAGAGTTTTATTGAAACACGGCAGCGAGGTGTCCTCTTAGTGTAATGGTCAAACCGCTGACCTATGAAGTCGTAGTACGTGAGTTTGAACTCTAGTCGCGCTATTATGTTCACTTTTGGACTAATACCGTTGGGAAAGGTATGGACGTCTTCATCCTCCTATCAATTTGTTAAACTCTACCACTACTATCCTTCCAAAAAGGGTGGATTTGGCATTAAATAACCCGAGAAGTTTAATATGCTATTAACTAACAAAAACAATAACCTTGTCAACGGGGATTGCAGAGTACAGCAACTGAATCTCTGAAAGAGAAATAAGACACCACACAACCAGTTGGGATATGCGGAGTAGCCCTTCATTATATTTACCAAGCCATCCGCTCGGGCAGGATATGACACAAGGTTAGTTTTTAAGCGGAGTTTAACAGGTTTGAATTCAGAGTTTTCCTTCTCCTAGACTAGTCTGTCCTGGAGGGGGAATAATTAGATTCATACCTTTCCCAAGGGTATTAGTGCTATGTGAAATGCAATCAGTCTCGTCCATGATTTGAACTCGTGTCGCCGTGTCCATTTCCTACGACGATAACCATTACACCACGGGCACCTTCAGTAGCCCTTCATAATCATTTAATGTACTTGAAACGATTAAACTGTGCAAAAACAACTGATTGATATAACATATAATTAATTGGAATAAGATGGCAATTATTGAAACCATTTAGAATTATTAGCATTAAAAACCATTGAAATCATTTAATTGTGTAAAAACAAATGATTGATATTAAATAAAATTATTAGTGTTAAATAGTAATAATTGAATCCATTTAACTGGTATTATTTAATGTGTATAAACAAATGATTCATTTAGATTAGGTGGGAATACTTGATAAATAGAAATATTAATGCTAAATTCTTTTATTTGAAACCATTTAACTGTTTGCAAACACATTATTAATATTGAATAGACTTATTAATATGTAAAACTATCGAACTATGTGCAAAAAAAGAAGCTTTGGTTCGTTTTTAAATAATCGGTCATTTAGAAGTCAGATCTCACCGATAAAATAAAATGGAATTTTTTTTTCAAGCAGTGATCGTGTCGATGCTATTGTATAGATGCACTACATGGATGCTAACTAAACGTATGGAGAAAAAGCTTGATGGCAATTGCACATAAATGCTGTGACTAATATTGAACAAATCCTGGAGGCAGCACCCCTCAAAGAAGCAGCTGTACAGCCACCTACCACCTATTACGAAAAATATCCAAGTTAGACGAACCAGGCATGTAGGACACTGCTGGAGAAGTGGAGACGGACACATAAGTGACATACTCCAGTGGACCCCTTCACATGGACGACCAGCTAGATACAACAGCTCTCTGTCGATACAGAATATAGCCTTGAAGACCTACCGGGAGCGATGAACGATAGAGACGGGTGACGGAAGAAGGTCAGAGAGATGCGTACAAGCTTCGCGACATGATAATGATGAAGATGACATACCTGTAGTTCACAAATCACACACACACACACACACACACACACATATATATATATATATATACGTTAGAATAATTAAGTTCACAAGTAAATTTGCTTTCTAACTTTTTTTTCTACATGTGTTTCCAGTGTTTACACTTTCATCGGGAAGATTATAATGTTTGATGGCGGCGTCAACTTTGATTTATATAGGGGTGACTGTTTTGATAAGGTTGTCGTTCTTTTTAATTCCAGGATCTTTGAGAATTTTCAGGTCGGATTAACGCACAAATTTTCGTCTCTACAGGTATTTTGTATTTCTTCTTCTTCTTCTTGTTCTTCTGAGAGTTTATTCTGTGTGTCTATGTGTACCAAAGCAATCAATCAAATATGAATAAGTTTTAAACAGTTCTATAAGACGTATAAGTGCATCCATGTAGCAGTACCGACAGGACCGCTGCTTGGAAAAAAACTGGATTTTATTTTACTGATTTTATTTTATTTTATCTGACCGATAAAATAAAACGCAGCTTTTTCAAAGCAACAGTAGGGTTGATACTGCTATATGGATGCATTACATGAACGCTGACAAAACGTATGGAGAAAAAGCTTGACTGCTATTACACAAGAATGCGGCGAGCAATATTGAATAAGTCCTGGAGGCAACATCCCACAAAACAGCAGCTATACGGCCACCAACCACTCATCACGAAAACTATCCAAGTTAGAGGAATCAGACATGCAGAACACTGCTGGAGAAGTAAGGGCGAACTCCTAAGCGATATACTCCGGTGGACCCTTTCACATGGACGAGCAAAGGCTGGACGATCAGCAAGAACCTATATACAACAGTTCTGTGCCTGGAGCGATGGACGATAGATACAGGTGGCGAGATAGGGTCAAAGAGATACGTGCTAGCCGTGCGACATGATGATAATGATGATGACAAGACTTATAGATGAGACGGAAACTGGCACAACTACTACGGCTCGGAATGGAGTTGGGAGTAATGATAAAGAAGGTGGGTCACCAAATTTCCAGAGTTTAACTGGAACCAACAATTATATGTAATTTAGAGTCATTCCCAGGATAACACTTTCGTGAGGGATTTACCTCTTCGCTGTTGATATAGTTAGCATACAATAAGCCGAAGCGAAAAGGTGGGCATTTCTATATGATTTGGTTGTTTGGGTTTTATGGCATATCAACCTTTACAGGTTATTTAAAACCAAATCCGTTTTTATGAAAATAGTTATATTTCAAACAATTCAATTTAGCATAAGTACGTGGCTTAAATGTAAGTACAGTTTGTTGTAAAGTAAAGTAAAGTTGGCGACCGTAGTCGAGGTTAACCCGAAGGCTCCCTTTTCGATAGCTACTGCACCGAGGTGTAAAGGAGGGCGCTACTCCTTTCAAGCTATTCAGTTTAGTCAAGCAGTTATAATTCACCTAATTCAGTTTAATATATATATACAGATTTTGTTTACACCCAGTTAAATGTCAAAACAGTTCTATATTAAACAATTCTGTTTAGGGTAAGTACAGTTTCAATGTCAAAAAACAGTTCCATTTCAAACAATTCAGTTTAGCATAAGCATGCAGTTTAAATGTAAGTATGGTTTAATTGTCAAAAACATTTCTATATCAAGCTATTAAGTTTAGTCAAACAGTTCTAATTCAAACAATTCAGTTTAGCATAAGTATGCAGTTAGTTCTATTTAACCCAAAGATAGGGCCCTTATCAGGTATTACCATTCTAGGCCAGAGTGGACCTGGGAGCATTTGCAATAAAAGGGTATTCTGCATTCCCTAATTCCTCAGCATCACTGGAACCTCACCGTCAGATTGTTTAACGTCACATCCACGACACTCATGGGGGGTACCTCTCTGCTGAGGTGCTGTTGATGTACTCTACAGCCCCAGCCGACTGGGCAAATTTCTATTTGAAACATTTCGACAATCTCTACCAGTGTGATGAACTACCAATGTAACTACTTATAAAAAATGTTTTTGTTAAGATGATTTTTTTCTTGTTTTTTTCTTTCTCTCATTTGATATTAGAGGCTGTAAATGCTGTTTGGTCAGTTACATCTGACGGCAAGATGGATTTCTAGTGACTATTGTTAATCATTAGATATCTCCTACCCTAGGTGAAACAAAAATACGATAAAATCTATCCCTGGACCCAATTAAAATTAAGAATAAGTTGTAGAAGAGAAATATTTGTTCTTAAAAAATGATTCACGTAGTCAGAAATTACAAGCATTTCTTTTTTAAATGATTGCAGAAATATTGACGTAATCATCATCTAAAATCTGGTTGGTTGACTTTTATGGCATATCAACCATTGGAGTCTATTTAATGCCTGAACCCCTTTATTCATATATATTAGATATATCATTTGAAAACGCATTATCTGATAACATGTTTAAACGAGCCAGAGCTATCTTTTTTTGTTTCGTTAAATGGTTTCAAACATTTTTATCTAATATGAATAATTATATTTACTACAGACAGTGAAGTGCCTAAAATTATTGCTATTTAACCCTAATAATTCTATTAAAGATTATTTATTCGTTTGCACACACTTGAATGGTTGTAAGTGTTTCGATGAATCACTTACAATCCAATTAGACATCAGTCATTTCTTTATTCCTAGTAAAATGATCAAACAGTTCTATTTCAAACAATTCAGTTTAGCATTATATATTTACTTGCACACAGTTTAAATTTCAAACAATTCAATTTGATGCATGGATAGTACTATATCAGGTACTACAACTCCTGGTCAGAGTGGACCTGGGAGTAATTACAATGAAGGTGTACTCCACATTCCCTAAAGCTCAAAGTCTGGAGCTGCACCATTAGAGGCTTTTGTGTTATATATCCCGGTCGCTCGTTGGGGAGGGGCTTACCACTCTGGAAAGATGCAGTGAGAGTATTCTTCAGCATTAGCCGATTGGGCTTATGGCAAAATAGTTGATAAGGAGCTTTTGATAGAATTTGTTTTTGACAATTATTTATCTGATTATTTTCACTCTGCAAGTTTTTCACATCAATTTTACCGGATGGTTTATCAGTGAAATCCAAGTGACAAGTCTCTTCAGTTCTCCACAATTCATCTTAGTATTCAAGCTGATGTTAACAGTGCTGAGATCTGGATCGTCTCGATTCTTCGTCTGATCTCCAATTCTCCCTCTCTTTTTTTTTTGCAGGTTTTTTGGGACAATTTCAGAAACACCAAATGCAATTGGTACAACTGTCACCTTCCGGTTCCACAGTTGTTGTTTTTTTCAGCTTTCCGGCATGATGTAGATATTGGTCCAACTTTTTAATTTTCAATTTATTTTCAATTTGTTGAAAGCTGCAACAGCAAAATCCACGTTGAGAAAAGTTCTTTTCTGGGTAATTAAAAATAGGTTTGCTCTTCCCGCCGACATTGGATGATCCACATATGTATGTCTCATTAACTCGGCGAAATTCAGGTTTTTGTCTATACGATTTATCAGAATGTTAAAGTTTTAATCTCTTGCATAATTCCTAGTAGATCATATTTCCCCACCTGTCATGGCTACACATGTATTTTTCCCCTAGTTAACTGCATTATCATTTCACTCTTTGAGACTTTTTCACATCAGCGTTAACTGATATTCTTTCATTGGTGTCTGAGTGACAGCAAGTCTCATCACGTCTCCAGTATTCTAACCGATCTTATTAATGATATGGTCTGGCTTGTCTCGATTATCTCTCTGATCTCCATTTTAACTGTCTCTTTTCGAAGCATTTTAGGACCGTTATAAGTGTTCCATGTACAATTGGTATCACCGCCCTTGTGTTCCGCAGCTATTTCCATTTTCTGTCAAGATCCAATTAATTGTCTATCTTTTCGCTTACTTTTATTTTTACTTTGTGGTCCGACGGAACGGAATGGTCTTCTAGAGGACAAATTTTTGGTTAATCAAGTCTTGGTCTGGTCTTCTTGCACAATTTAAGAGATTCGTTTGTATATCAAATACCTGAGAATTTTCTGCTTCTCATTTTCCTGAACGCATTCTAGTGTGCGTATATTGTTTGGTATTATGGTCAAATTCTAACTCCTTGCGCAATTCCCTGTGGATCGTTGTTCCTACCCATTCATACTTAGTCTTGAACTCCTTTTGTGCTTGTTAGCTGAGTTCACTTATCATGTGATTAACCATTTCATTTGTATCTCCACTAAAGTACACGCGTTGTGCTTTTGTGTATAATACATTTTCGCTTTAATATAATTGGAGCTGATGATCTTGTTTTGTGTTGCTCTTAGAACAGATTCCTTTTTTTTTCTGGTGGTTTCCCTTTCGTAACCATGTTTAGGGTTTCTTGTGTGCAATTCTGACGGTTTTTCGCTTAAAATATCTGTATAGTTGTTTTACTTCTTATTTGCGCTTCCAAATTTGTTTGATTTTTGTTTGTTTGTTTGTTTTATCTGTTTGTTTCTTTGTTACTTATCCTATTTACACAACCGCTTCGCTCGGGCGTGATATGAGACAAGGTCAATTTTTAAGTGGAGTTTAACAAGTTTTAATTTAGATTTTTCCTTCTCCTAGACTAGTTACCTCACCAAGGCTGAAGAACCCAGTCTGCCCTACTATTTACCCATATCTGGAGGGAGAATAATTGGATTCATACCTTTCCCAAAGGTATTTGTGCTATGTGAAATGTAATCAGTCTCGTCCAGGATTTGAACTCGTGTCGCTGTGTCCATTTCCTAGGACGATAACCATTACACCACGGGCACGTTTCTTTGTTGCTTATGCTGTTATTGGCTGTGATTGCTTTGGTTGCTTGGTGGGTTGAATTTAATGACATATCAACCTCTATAGGTTATTTAATGCCAGTGCCTTTTTACACATATATTATATGGATGCCTTTTTTTGATATTTGATGAATTAAGCAAACAATGTTACATGAATAAATCATTTTTAACAGCCAACTCTACCATTATTTTAGTCGTATTGTTCAACTGTATTATCGAATATATATATATATATATATATATGTGTGTGTGTGTGTGTGTGTGTGTGTGTGTGTGTGAGTGTATGTGCGTGTGGTTAAGCCGAGTATTACCACACACACACACACATACACACACACGCGTATATATATATATATATAGGGTAATACTCGACTTTACTGCATTTTAGCTTCGCTCGAATTTGCCATTACGTCAGTTTTCTCGACAAAATTTCACTTCAGCAATCGTCATTATCTCCAAAATAACGTCACATAGCCATGTCACCTGCGTCATAATAAAAGGTGAGATAGGTCCCTTGCTCTTCAAAATATTTTAAAATTTTTAAATTTTATAATGAAAGATAAAAGAAGCTAAAAAAATGTAAAATACAATAAAAATCCATTAAAGACCAAATATAAATAAACTATTTACATCGAAAAATTCAAAACATATGTAGGCCACTTAAGGTAAACAACATAACTCTATTAGTTTCTTAACGTATTCTTTAAAATTAAAACCCAACCATTTGATAAATTATTTAAAACATCAACGAGATTTTTATTCTTCACACTTTTTTCTTCAAAATGCTTGTTGTCCTACTTTAGACATTTTTATGATAAATTACAAGGTAAATTACACAATTTTATAAACTATGTTCGATATTTCTAAACTGTGTTTTTAATCTTCTTTAAAGTTAAGCGATCGTTTTATTCTTTCGCGAGTTATTTACCATAGTTTTACGTTGTTTGTAATCATTTCCAACCATTACGTTCAGTTTGAATCACATCTTTTGAAACCGATTGATGACGTTGCACTGCGTTTAAGTATACACACACACACACACACACACACATATATATATATATATATATATAATAGGCAGCGCTCAGAATGTAACGGTTATTTTTGGAGGAAACAGACAGGGTGAGCCGGGTTCAAATCCTTGTCGACTTTAACCTTCATCCATACTTGACTATACAGGCCCCCGAACTACATTCGATTTTACATGCCTCCGAACCAGAGTTACCTTTAAAAGCTCCTATTCACGCTAGATTTTACAATCACCAGCCTTGGTCGACTTTATATTCCCCTTCAAACATGCTCGATTTTACACGCCGTGTTCATTTACGCCAGACTCCCCTCCAACCACACCTGAATTTACAAGCTAACTCAATCAAAGTTAAATTTTACACCCCCTCCCCCCATTCACAGCAACGTTTACCAGCCCCTCGACTCTACACACCCTTTTACCACACTCGACTTTACAACCCTCATTCACGGTCAAGTTTACACTCTTCCCAGTTTTTATACTCCCCTCTAAGCACGCTTGACTTAACACTCCTCCCAACCACATTCGACTATACAACCGCCTTAATCACCATCGACTTTAAACACTCTTCAGTGTCATTAAACTTTACTATCCCTTCCAGCTACACTCGACTTGACACGCCTCTCGACCATACTCGACTTTACAACTCCCTAATAACGGTCGACTTTACTCTCACCCCATTCATGTTTGATTTTACAAACCCTTCCATCTACACTCGACTTTACACGCCCCCCACCACCACCACCGCGCAGCCCAGCAAAAAGAAGACTTGCCGTTGACAAGCAGTGGGATAGTTTCCTCTTGTGACTTAATTATTTGGCGTATTGTATTTTTGAATGTAGCGTCTGAGACTTTTCATTTTGATGGTGGTGTTGGGTTCGTATAAGGGTGTGGGTGAGGCTTCGGAGGGTGAAAATCAATCCGTGTTGAATAAAAAAAATTGAATTTCGCCCATTTTCCAATTTGCATTGACGCACAATAAAATGATAGGAAAAAGTCATAGGGCATCCTTTAAAGGACACCGCTGGCTTTGATCTCAATTGAAACAGACATGAAGCATCGACGTCAGGAGAGCTTCATTTCCATTCAGAGTTGCCTCCCTTGCCTCACTTGTTTTTTCTTCTTCTTTGACGCTTTATTATTTTTATCATTATTATTATTATTATCATTATTTGTAGTACGATCTTGTTCTTTTTTTCTTCATTTCCTTCGGTAACTTCTATTTTTTTTGTTATTGTCCTTCGACACCATCTCTTTTTTTACTAAACATTTAAGTACACTTCATCTTTATTTCATTTTCACTTCCCCCTCTTCTTCTTCTTCTTCTTCTTCTTCTTCTTCTTCTTCTTCTTCTTATTATTATTATTATTATTATTATTATTATTATGTTTTTCTTGTTGTTGGTGGTTGTAGTGGAATTGACAAAACTTCTGCCCATTTTTCTTTTACTTGTCTTTCGTTTAATACAACTACTTTTGGTCTTTCTTTATTTTTCCTTTCTTCTTCTTCTTCTTCTTCTTCTTCTTCTTCTTCTTCTTCTCATTATTTTTATAATCTTTTTTCTTCATTTAGTTCTATTCTGTCTCTATTTTTACGCTTTTTATAAGTGTCAAGCAGGCAGACGCACACGCGCGTATTCCTTCTTCTTCTTCTTCTTCTTCTTCTTCTTCTTCTTCTTCTTCTTCTTCTTCTTCTTCTTCTTCATTATTATTATTATTATTATTAGTTGCAGTAGTTGTATATATTTCTCAGTATTATTAGAAACTCAATGAAGAACTGAGGCACTTCAGCTCTTATCCGCTTTGGTGTCTATAAGCGATGCAAGTGATGTAGGATATTTGAGGTTAAGCGTCAACAACAAGAAGGCATCATCAACAACACCACTGCCACAACTACCATCACAAGCAAGAAGAAGAAGAAGAAGAATTGTCGCAGCCAGTAACAACAGTGTCAACCAAAGGACAAAGAGTAAAGCAAAAAAAAAAACCCTAGTGAACAAAAATGAGAAGAAAAACAACTATACGGATACTTCAAGCAACAAATATCTGAGTTGGTATACGAGATGCCCAGGGCATCATTAAGAAAAGGGAAACTGAACTCCTTTTAATAGCAGAACAAAATGAAAAGGTAACGTCCAATTACAGCAAAGTGTAAATTCATAACTAGAGTAGATATGTGGAGATAGTAAAAACAACAGTTAATAAAGGAGGTGCACGTGGTGTAATGGTTATCGTCGTAGGAAATCGACACGAGACTGATTGCATTTCACATTGCACTAATACCCTTGGGAAAGGTATGAATCCAATTATTCTACCTCCATGGGTAAATAGTAGGGCAGACTAGGCTCTTCGGCCTTGATGAGGCAACTAGTCTAGGAGAAGGAAAACTCTGAATTCAAACCTGTTAAACTCCGCTTAAAAACTGACCTTGTGTCATACCCTGCCCGAGCGGAGGGGTTGGTAAATATGGTTACTCACATAATAACGGAATGCAGAAAACCAGCATAAAAGAAGGAAAGGACTAAAAACGACTGGGTAGGAAAGGTGATCCACAATTAATTGCGCTAGAGACTATAATTTCACCCAACTACTAAATGCTGGCCGAGCAAAAGCAGGACGACCAGCCCGAACATACATACAGCAGCTATTTGAGGATACGATATGTAGACCTGAAGACCTGCCGGAGGCGAAGAACGATAGGGAGAAGTGGCGAGAGAGGGTCAGGAATATCCGTGCTAGCGCCAAGACATGATGATGACGATGTCTTAATGCTGTATGCAAAAACCATAATCTGTCCTAGAAAATTAGAAGTGTAAAATTCTCTGGGACATAAAGATATAAATGGATCACCCAATCCCAGTCAGAAGAATAAACTAAGAGTTAATTAATAATTTTTTTTTGAAAAATCTTGTCATCTAATAGATTTTGCTGTTACAACAGACCCGAAAATGAATATGAAAGAAAGTGAAAAGAATGATAAATACTTGGAGTTTGTCAGAGTTCTATTGGACCTGTAGAGCATGTCAGCGACGATGATAGCAATAATATTTGGCGCTGTAGAAACAGTGCTTAGGAAAGAGAAAGGAGAAATTGGAGATCTAAGGAAGAATCAAGACGATACAGGTCACTGCATTGTTGTGATCGACTAGAATAGAGGCATTTCCAGTAGACCTGAAAAAACTTTCGGTCATTCAGACTCCAGTGAAAGACCACCAGCTGATGCTTGTATGAAAGATGTTCATGGAGTGTAATTACTCCATGGTGTAACTTTTGTATGTACATTAGTACTTTGTAAGAAGAAAAGCGCCTGGGCCGTTGCAGTGTGTAGCGTTTACTTTTAAAATTGTTCTATAAATAGTGTCAGTAGCTAAAGACATTTAAGTACATTAGCAAAGTTACATCATGGAGTAATTATAATAATCCTACTGCTGTGACTACCCACCCTTTTTTCCCTTTGGATTTAGCCGGTGTCCGGCTAGATGGAAAAGAGATGGGCAGACTAAGCCCAGTGAAATTAAACGACACACCCATGTACTTTTGCCTTTACGATATGATTGTATAGTTTAAAATCATCAGGCCTGTCCAAGCGAAAGACTTTCTATTGAGTTCTCTCGTTTTCCTTGAAATACAATAAAATTATTGGAATTTTGATTCTTTGTTGCGTTATCAAAAATAATTATTAATCCTTTTTTAGAAAGTCTGCTTATATATTTCAACATACCTACTTCAGCACAGTCGGCTGGGGCTGTAGAATAAACAGACTACTTCTTTGCAGAGAGGGAAGATTCTCCAAACGAGTGACCGGGATATGACAGTGAGGTCCCAGTCATACAGAAGCTTTGGGAAATGCGGAGTACCCATTTATTGCAATCGCTCCCATGTTCATTTTGGTCCGGGTTGGTTGCACCTGATATGATCCTATCCATGGGTCCAATAGAACTAAATTGCATACCTATACTATTCTGAATCGTTTGAAATTGAACTGTTTTGAAATTTAAACTGCGTATTTATGCTAAACTGAATTGTTTGAAAGGGAACTGCTTTTGTGTGCTAACCTGAATTCTTTGAAATAGAACTGTTTTTACATTTAACTGTGTGTAAACAAAAAATACTTATATATATATATATATATATATAACTATTTTTTGTTTACACACAGTTAAATATATATATGTATATATATATATATACCTTTCTGACACAAGTTCCATAGCACAGCATTTTAAAAAAATATTCATGCCCAACAACAGAATTACGAAAAATTTTCACTAAAAACAAAACAATATTAGAACATCAAAATAACGAACAAAAACTACAGATTCTCGAGGCACTGCATATTAGGAACATTCAACCCAAACATAACAGAATTAATTTTCTAACCAGTGCTAATGTACTTTAATGTCTTTAGCTACTGACTCTATTTATAGAACAATTTAAAAAGTAAACGCTACACACTGCAACGGCCCAGACACTCTTCTTCTTACAAAGTACTAATGTACATACAAAAGTTACATCCCTTTTGTAATAGATCCTCTCCTGATGATGGCCCAAAGTCGTCCAGAAAATTCTTGGGAAATAAACAATTATGGAAAATACATCAATCAATTCCTGCCGAATATTATAAAATCAATACGGCAATATAAAATGATCAACAAGAAAAAAAAAATATATATATATATATATATGTGTGTGTGTGTGTGTGTGTGTGTGTGTGTGTGTGTGTGTGTGTGTGTGTGTGTGTGTGTGTGTGTTATAACAGTATACGGTTGTCACTATCTCATTTGGTGGGTTTGTGGCGGACTGAATGCTGTAAAATTTGGAGAGAGCTCAATATCTGTGATGGAGCAATTATAAAATAATAATAATAATAATAATAATAATAATAATAATAATAATAATAAATATATATATATATATACATTAGGTTTTGTATATATCTATTTACGACAATCACCGAGAGCAGTGAAAAATAGATATGACTCAGACGCTATGAAAAAAAGATATACTTTTTAATTTATAAATACATGCCATCGTGTAATGCTTTGTTTCTTTTTTTTGGGGGTGGGGAGGAGGGTTACCATCTTCAGGGTGATATGATTATGAGATGTCTAAATTTTTAACAATTTTTTCATTGCCTTTTATCGTTTGAAAATAATTTGGAGGTGGTGAGACAATATATAAGAATAATTATACATATACATTAAATCCCTTTGCTTGTGTTGAGGCTGCTGATGGGTGTGCAATAAGGTATTCGATTGGTGTAAAGTTAGCCAAGCTTGAAACATCTTACGTGTCTAGACGCACTGATGAGTTGTGATACGACGAAACAGTTTTCTTGTGGATGACTCTCTCTCACTCTCTCTCCCTCTCTCTCTCTCTCTATATATATATATATATTTATATATATATGTAAGCAAAAGTGATAAGAAAAATAAGAATATTTCTTTAATGTAAATTATCTTCTAATTGTTCTCAACGATATTCGAACTTAGGTCATTGTGAGAGGAAAAAGTTTTCAAGGATAACCAAAAAGTTTTTTGAAAGTTTATAACGATTTTAAAAATCTGTTTAAAGCGGGTTTATATGCCATAAGGAAAGCTATTCAAAATGTACTTACGGTGTAGGCGTAGCATATCCATTATTCGAACAAAAAAGTTTTCATTCGATCAGTGGATATACTACACTACATCATTACATTAGAAATATATATATATATATATATATATATATATATATATATATATATATATATATATATATATATATATATATATATATATATGTAATGATGTGGCGTAGTATATCCACTGATCGAATGAAAACTTTTTTTTATATATATGTATATATATAATCAAATCGGTAAATTTCAGTTCTATTGTCTAATTCCTTTTTAGGGTCGTCTTTATACTTTGTGTGTTTGTGTGAGAAAGATGGTGTTTTGTGAGAGGGTTATTTTAAAACTTTTGAGGAGAGGAGCCAAATAAAATCCGGACAATAAAACGCTGAGCCATAAACGACTTGAAAAAAATGTAAAAAGAAATTACGAAGACAAAAAAGAAAGAGAGAAAAGTCATTCTGTTGTTTATTATTTGACCTTTTTCTCAAGTGTGATTGGTTCGAAAACTTACAAGTTTCTTCTATCTAGTTGAATCTATGTATTCGGCACTTAGCAAACTTTGGCGAAAAGATGTATGCGGAAAGGAAGAGGTCTTTTAAGAGAGAGAGGATATCGCGATTCTTGTTCAGGAATAGAATTTGAAGTAGTGAAATATTGGGCGAAGCTGAAAAAGAAAGAACTATAAACGTAAATGCGTTCGAAAGCGAAAAAGTTACTCCAGATTTTAGGCTGCATGTATATTTGAGTAAATTCGAAATACGTCTAGTAGGTAAAGAGAGAGCACTATTAACGTAAGCGTTATCGTTGCAGGAAATAAAATCGGACACGCCAGTTCAAATCTTAGACAAGGCGTTTTGTGATTTACTTCGTGCCAAAACTCACTTGCTATTTTTGAATAGAAGAGAAAATTGTGTTCTGCAATTATGTGCCCATTATTATGATTTATTCATTGATTTAAGTGCATATCGACCAGTTTAAAGTTATTAAATTACGAATATGAATAAAGGTGTTGATTTCTTTGTTTAGCAGCATATCCCCCTTCGTGGATTATTTAATGTCAATGTTAGCCTTGTAAGAAAAAAATGCGACTATTCAACCCATAGCTGGAGAGTATAAAGGATTTAATATCTTTTTAAGACTATTAGTCCGAAAGTGAGATTAACAGACGCGACTGAAGTTCGATCTCGCTTACGATGATGTCACAGTCAACCTCGTTAGTGATTCCGACACATCTATTCCTATCTCCGGTTAAAGGGAAAATTGTTTGTTTGTTTGCTTGTTTAGGTTTTATGGCCAATCAACCTTTGCAGGTTATTTAATACCAAATCCATTTTTATACACAGAGTTAAATGTAAAAACAGTTTTATTTCAAAAAATTCAATTGAGCATAAGTACGTAGTTTAAATGTCAAAACAGTCCGAGCTGAACCATCACAGTTTAGTTCTATTTGACCCGTAAATAGAACCCTATCAAATGCTACCACTCCCAGCCAGAGTGGACCTGGAAGCGGTGGCAATGGAAGGATACTCTGCCTTCCCCAAAACTTCAGCATTTCTGGAACCTCACCATCAGATTGATTTGTGTCATATCCAGACACTCATTGCGGGGAGGGGTCTTACTCCTCTGCAGAGAAGCAGTCAGCGTATTCTACAGTCACAGCTGACCGGGCAAAATAAAGGGAAAGAATCCCAAAGATGATTTAGAGCAATACTATGCATTGACTTGTAGTAGTAGTAGTAGTAGTTGGAAACTGAAATCGAGGGTGACCCAAGGGTTCCCTTTTCAGTAGCTACAACACCGAGCTGAGGGGAAGGGAGGGCTACTAAACCTTGCAAAAAATATAGAATTAGCACGCTTAGGTATTTTATTTAGCTGCAAATGCACTTTTTTTCAAGAGTTGAATATTTTGGTTTTATGAAATATTTTTTAAACAAACTAGATTAAATTATCTAAATTCATAACATAATTTTTCCAAGCGATAAAGAGGGAAAATATTGTAAAAAAAAACTATTTTGAGGATCAAATTATGAAATAATCTGGTAAATTGCATTCCTAAAATAAATACCAGCAAAAGCATAGTTCTGCATTTCGATCGACAGTTAAAAGACAGTTATAGAAGATCTCAACAATCACTTGGGCATACCTGACTGAAAGGAAACAGCTCAAGCAAAAAAACTCCGAAACAATGGAAAGGATAACCTCAACGATCAATGCACATACGCACACTAAAATCCAAGATACTTTTCTCATTCCATCTTCAGGGAATTTGTTTGGGAATGATGAGGTAATTTTTTTCAGAACGATAGAGCATCTTTTCTCAAAGCAAAGGGGGTTAAAGCTTTTCTCCCAGAAAGATATATATAGTCACTGACTCGGCAACTCTAGAAGGAACTTTCTAAATTCAAACCAGCTGAAATTCGATGAAAAATATTCTTGTGTCTTGGCCAATAAATACATTCAACTCGTTTTAAGAACGAAAGTGAGTGACATTGAAACATTAAAAAATTAGGAGACCAAAAGGTTTTGGATGTGAAGAAGCGTTTGGAGCAAATTACATATAATAGAAAAAAAAGAAATATATGACCCCGTTAAAACGACAGTATCAGAGACTTAAGTGTCGTTAAAATGCAGGGATTTTAAATAAAGTTCATCAAGAACGTTATTAGTTGGGGTGTTCTCTTTGTATAAGGGTTAAAGTGCTGAACAACGGAATTGCAGAAAGTGAGTCGCAGCAATGGGTGAAGCAATACCGTTACTATATTTCTAGAAGGATGGATTTGGCATTAATTTACCTAAGTGGGTTGATATGAAATTGTTGTATATTGGCTCGTACCACGTTACTTCCGGTATCGCGGAAGTATAAAAGACGCCGTGCCTCTTAGACGAGGGACAGGAGATAGAAGAGCGCAAAAAGATCTCGGTCAGTAGAAGATGTAACCCCTACAGAGAGAGACTTATAATACTAACCGGACTGTACCATCTGAGTTAATAAATAATTAACTCTATTTCACTGTGCATCGTTTCCTTACTATGATACAACACCAATTAAACAACCAAACCAGTTATTATGAATTTTAAAAGAATTTCTTCTCGTATTTTTGTTTTCTTCATGCAGTATCATCATATTTACCACCCCTCCGCTCAGACAGGATATGACACAAGGTTAATTTTTAAGCGGAGTTTAACAGGTTTGAATTCAGAGTTTTCCTTCTCCTAGACTAGTCGCCTTACCAAGGTTGAAGAACCTAGTCTGCCCAACTATTTTACTCATAGCTGGAGGGAGAATAATTGGATTCATACATTTCACAAGGGTATTAGTGTTATGTGAAATGCAATCAATCTCGTCCAGGATTTGAACTCGTGTTGCCGTGTCCATTTCCAACGACACTAACCATTACACCACGGACACCTTCATGCAGTATCATTGTAAGGATTGAATCATTTTACTTGTAAATTTAATGTATTGAAATCTTCATGTGATGTTATTGCAAAATATTCCACAAGAATATGAAAATATAAGTAGCCAATAAGTCTTCATGGAATATAAGAAAAAAGTGCATTTCAAACACGTGTTTTATTTGTTATACAAAATGAAGCGCAGTTTCTTCCAAGCAGCGATAGTGTCGATACTACTATATGGATTCACTACATGGACACTAACTAAACGGATGGAGAAAAAGCTTGACAGCAATTACACTAGAATGCTGCGAGCAATATTGAACAATTCCTGGAGACAGTATCCGACTAAGCAACAGCTATTCGGCCACCATAACGAATACTATCAAAATTAGACGAACCAGATACGCGGGACACTGCTGGAGAAGTAGGGACGAGCTCATAACTGAAATACTCCAGTGGACCACTTCCCATGGATGAGCAAAGGGAAGACGTCCAGCCCGAAACTATATACCGCAGCTCTGTGCCGATAAGGGATGTAGCCCTGAGTATCTGCCGAAAGCAATGGACGATAGTGAGGCGTGGCGATAGAGGGTCAAGAATTACCGTGCTGATAGCGTGATGATAATGATGATGATGTATCAAATATGGTTGTCAGTTGATATTGATGGCAAAAAAGAATGACGGACACGTTTATTTCCCGATGTTATATTTTTTCTTCAGACTAACTTCTAAAAGAAATTCCCTTTCTATTTATTGTTTGATCATTTCTCATTTCTTCTTCAAATTTCCAATTCGCTCAATCTCTTTTCTAGTTTCTTTGGGTCTGTTCCAAGTTCTCCTGCTATGATTGGTATCACTCTTACTCTCATATTCAATAACGTCTTAAACTCTCTGGAAAGGTCCAGGTA
Organism: Sepioteuthis lessoniana; assembly: GCA_963585895.1. Lineage (NCBI taxonomy): Eukaryota > Metazoa > Mollusca > Cephalopoda > Myopsida > Loliginidae > Sepioteuthis > Sepioteuthis lessoniana. The sequence goes on along the minus strand of OY757920.1, from coordinate 73,833,153 downwards.
TCTATTCAGCACTTCACTTTCTTTTATTATCACTCTATGATCTGTTGAAACGGCGAAATCCACGAGAGACCACCACATATACTATCACTGCCTCCTCTTTTTCCTCTGCTTCTAATTACAATACGCCTTTGAGAGTTCTTTACACCAGCGTTAACTGATGGCTTTTCACTTCTCTCTGAGTGACAGCAAGTCTCCTCATGTCTCTAGGACTCTTCTCTGTTTTCTGGCTAATCTCAACAATGCTGTAGTTTGGATGGTCTTCACTCGTCCTCTTATTTCCAAGTCCTCCAGTCCCTGAATCAATTCTTTTGTGACTGTACCAAGCGCACCAGTTACAATTACTATCACCATCACTTTCAAGTTTCTTAGCTTTTTCAGTTTTTCTTTCAATCTTTCTCTCTAGTCACCCGAAAAGGCAAAGTCCACTATTCGGCAGGTTCTCTTTTTTGTGAACTATGACCAGATGACTTTTTGTGCACTTTGAGCAGATGAACATTTTTGGGATTATGACCAGATGACCAGACCAATAGGTCTGGAGTTTAAGTGACAGCAAGTCTCCTTTAGTGTCCAGGACTCTTCTCAGTATTCTGACTGATCTCAACAATGCTGTTGTTTTGAATGTCTCCATTCGTCCTTTTTCCATTCCTTTGGTGACTGTACCAAGAGCACCAATTTCTATGTGTATAACCATTTCGTGTTCCACAGTTTCTAATTCCCTAGCAAGGTCCCTGTACATATCTCTCTTTTCGCTTTCTTTCAATTTTACAGTTGTCCGCTGGGAGAGCAAAATCCAGAATTCTTTAAGTTCTCTCTTTTTTGTTGATTATTTTAAGGTCTGGTCATCAGGCCGAGATTAGGTGATGCGTTTGTATCTCAAAATCCCTGAGGAATTAGTGTGTTTCATTCTCCAGGACAGATTCTGGGTTTCGTGTGAGATGTAGCTTGTTAGTCGCTTAAAACGCCAATAGAGTTTTTTTTCCCATTATTGTTTTCTTGTTATTGTCGTTCTGTTGGTCCTCGTGTTGTCAGTATTGTTTCTGGTGGCTGCAATCAGTCTTCCTCCGCGCTTTTCTATGTCGTCTTCGAGTCGTTGTATCGACTGTCTTCAATGCCGGCAAGTTCTCTTCCTCCCTCTTTCCTTGACACGTATAGTCAATCAACGCCATCTCTTGGATGCAAGGCCTTATGCATGGTCATTAGTTTCCCTGCTTTCTGGTCCATTCGTTTGAGTTTTTCTCGGGTCCAATTCAAGAATAGTCCCGATTATCTTACGAAGGGAACAGTCCAGATATTTATTCCTTCGACAAGGTTCCTGCTATAATGTTTTGTCTCATGTGATTTTCTGGTTCTTCTAATATAATCTTTTGTATTTGTTTCTTTCATTTCCAATTCTTTGATGTTGTCAGCTTCCGATATTCCCAAGTATTTGTAGGTTTCTTTTTCTCTGAGCATTCTGATTATTACTTGATTTATGAGTTCGACTCCTACCGTCAGATGTCGTTTGCCACTTTTCATTACTATCATGGCGCATTTTTCTATGCCAAATTCCATTTCTATATCTTGACTGTATATTCTCACAGTCTGTATTAGGAATTCTAATACTTTTACATTTTTGGCAAACAGTTTGATGCAGTCCATGTACATCAAGTGGTTGATATTTTCTCGCGATTTATTGAGTTAGTATTTTGTTGTGTATTTCCTAAGGATGTGTATTATTAGCATTATCATCATCATTATTATTATTATTTACTTATTAGAGTTTTTCACATAATGTTAGCTGATGGGCTTTCACTGGAGTTTCAGTGAGCATCAAGTCTCCTCAAGTCTTCAGGACTCTTCACAGTATTCTGGCCGTTCTCAATAATGCTGTGATTTGGATAGTCTCCACCCGTCCACCAACTTCCAAATCGTCCAGCCTTTATTATTATTGTTATTATCATTATTATAATTTACTCATTAGAATTTTTCACATCAGTTTTAGCTGATGGTCTTTCACTGGAGTTTGAGTGGCAGCAAGTCTCCTCAAGTCTCCAGGACTCTTCACAGTATTCTGGCCGTTCTCAATAATGTTGTGATTTAGATATTCTCCATTCATCAGCCAACTTCCAAGTCCTCCAGTCTCTTTAATAATCCTTCTTTTGAATGCATTTACCTCATTAAACTTAATTGTTTTGCCAAGAAATGTCCGGACTATTTATGCTGTTAGATTGTCCTATGTTAACATAGTAGTAGGGGCGCCAATGCCCCAGAACAATGTACAAGCAGAAAATTTGCATACAGCAACATATACACTAACATAGCTCTTAATAAAATAGGATTTTTTGTCATGTCCGAAAAATAGTGTCGCGCAAGTTTTCGCAAAAATCACAAAAAACTAAAATTATCAAAGCCAAACTAAAAAAAATGATTACACTAGTAGTAGATTTTCACTCCTCAACTACGTACTTACAATCTCAAAAGTATTTGGCACTGGTGACCACCTTGAAGTATTTTTTTCAAAGTGTCCGAAAAATATTGTCGGTCCCCTGTAGTCACCATCATGTTACATAGTTTTTTCAATTCCCTAGCAGGGTCGGTGTACTTACACTTACAAGTTAGTTGAGTTGAAACTAGACACCGGACGAGAAACGTCGACTTTTGGGGCTCACAGAGGCCAGACGAATTTGCGCGCTACGGGCGCCGCACGAGATGGGGTGGGCAGATGAAAAGTCTAGAATAGAAAGAATGTGTATATCTCTTCTTATGTCGTAGAAACTTTAAACACAAAGGTGATAAAAAAAGTTTCGTACCTGAACTGAGAAGTCGCTACGTGTTTTTCGAATTTCGAGATTCCTATCTTTTGTCTTTATGGACATTCGATGTACGTTTCACACATAGCCATATCATGGCTATGGTACAGCTTTGCTTATGTCTTTGTTTATTTTTCTGCTTTAATATTATTATTATCATTAGTAGTAGTAGTAGTAGTACTTTTGTTGTTTTTGTCGTAACTTTTTATTTTTCATTTGCCTCATTTATTGTGTTTCATTTATCCCTCTTTCACTCATCACCGAATGTCATTTTTTCTTTTTCTTTCTTCTTTTTACTTTCAATATTTATTATTTCTTTTTATCTTTAGTTTTTGATGTAATATTCTAACACTGCTCGAAAAAGTTTGTCACTTGATCCCGATGACAAGAAAGAACTACAGATATGTTTGAGAATTAATTTTTATTTATTGCGGACTTTTGTCCTCATCTTTGGTAGATTTCTTTTTTTGTGTGTGTGTGGTGTTTCTTCTTTCACTACGTTTCGGCCAAATTTCACCTCTGGCCTTCTTCAGGTGATTTACCGCGACCTCGGATAGGAATGATGAGTCTTGTAACCGTATCCAGGTTCCAGGTGAGCATTGTCAGAAGATAGCGGTTTAAAATCCTACCCAAGCCGGCCAGAGGTTTACTTGGTCAAAAACGTGCTGCGATAGACAACAACTATGGAAGGCAGTAATTACTGGGGATACGGTTACAAGACTCATCATTCCTATCCGAGGTCGCGGTAAATCACCTGAAGAAGGCCAGAGGTGAAATTTGGCCGAAACGTAGTGAAAGAAGAAACAACACAAAAAAAAGAAATCTGCCAAAGATGAGGACAAAAGTCCGCCATAAATAAGAATTAATTCTCAGATTAAGAAGCCTCATCTCAAAATGATTCCAATTAAAGAACAGTACAGATATGTTTGTTACTAAAACCACATACGATGACTTCCCTGTGTTATATATTGTTCATCTGACAGGTCACCAAAATGAAATCGAAAGGAGAAATGGAAATACTCTAATGTTCATAAAACCCTCTTCCCACTGGATCAAAAATACTTGATTATTCTTTCCGAGTTTTTGTCACAACTTTTTAAAATTAAACTGAATATCTCAAACACAAAGCTTGCTTTAACAGTGAACTTTGACTTTTTACCTGTGCAACATCCGCCATCTAAAGTGTCGAAAGTGATAGCAGCAATTACAAAACAAGTGTGCTTAAAATGATTTTACAGTCATCGTGATCGTAAATGTGGGATACAGTAAAACAATATAAAAAGCTAACGCTGCCAACTGGCACAGAAAGATCAAGAACGAAAATATAATGAACAGTGTTCCGTGTCGTTGATAGTTGTACCAATTATTGTAGGAGTACATTAGGACAATTTTGAAAGATAATGGGGGAACTGGAGAACCATGGATGGATTGTAACAATTTAGACCTCAACACTGTTGACAACAGCTGGAATACTGTACATATTTATCATATTTACCCATCCCCTCCGCTCGGGCAGGATATGACAGAAGGTCAATTTTTTAAAGCAGAGTTTAACAGGTTTGAATTCAGAGTTTACCTTCTCCTAGACTAGTTTCCACACCAAGGCTGAAGAACCTAGTCTGCCCTACTATTTACTGGTGGGAGAATAATCGGATTCATACCTTTTTTCAAAGTTTTTTTTTCAGATCTTTTTCTTTTCCTTCTTTCTCTCTCCTTTCTTTGTCAATTCCCGATCAGATTTTATACAACATTTTTTTTTGTTTTATTCTTTTTACCCCTCCCCCATTTTCCTTCATTTTTTTGTTTTCTTTTTGTTTTCTTTTCTTTTCGACTTGTTCATACTCTTCCTTCTCCTTATCTCTTTTTTTCTTTTTCTTTAAGAAATTCGCTTTCTTCTTCTTCTTCTTCTTCTTCTTCTTCTTCTTCTTCTTCTTCTTCTTCTTCTTCTTCTTCTTCTTCTTCTTCTTCTTTATTCTGCTGTTTTTTTTTCTCGTTTAATTTTCTCCTTCTTATCCTCTTTTTCATGACCTAACATACTTATCTTTTTCTCCTTCTTCTTCTTTGAATCGTCAATCATACACTTTTCTGGGGGAAAACTGAAAAAAAGGAAAAAAAAAAAAAAAGAAACTTACTTTATATTTTTCCTGTTCTTTCAACAATAAACTCAACCATTATATCACTTCAAGTTAAACCCAGCAAATTTACCTCACCAATAGCTGCACCGAAGTTGCTTAAGCCAGCAGCTATCCAAATCATCCACCCAGCAACACAGTAGGACTAAATCCTTACCCCTAAGGAAGATGAGCCAGTAAAACGGAAATAAACGAATAAAGAGGATAAAAATTGATCGGAACATAAATTAAAAGACTCAATTCGTAAAGAAACCATTTGTTTATGGCCGGGAGATCCAATGGCCTCAATGAAATTCAAAAATGCCACTTGGTGTTTTAAGTTGTCTCTCCCAGAAACGAGGCTTCTAGGTATAAGCCGATGTGTTGGGTCTTTCTTGTGTGCGGTAATTGTAAAGCTTCTTGACAGTTTTGTTTTTTGCTCATGTTTTAGTTGTATGCATATCTGTGTGTAAGTATGTATGCCTCTCTCTCTCTCTCTCTCTCTCTCTCTGTATGTGTGTGTGTGTTCCATATCGGTGGAATTGCAGCTTAAAGGTCACACCATGGGCTCATTCGTCCGTGCTTGCAGCCTCTTGTCACTACGTTAGTGATAATCAATTTTCAAAGTTCACTAATGCAAAAAAAAAAAAAAAGAAGGAAAATACATCTTTAATTGGTGTATTTGGATTGGAAAACACCTTAAGCAGACAATATTTACTAAGAGGCTCTGTAGCGAGTTCAAACACCAGTCGCACTATTAAATTCACTTTCTTCCTAATACCTTCGGGAAAGGTTCGAAGACCCTTATCCTTCCTGCTATGGGTTAAATACTATCACTGTTCTTCTTTTAAAAAGATAGCTTAGGCATTGAATAACTCACGAGAATTGATATGCCATTAAAACGACAACACCAACCAAACCGCATCGATCTTTTACAACATCAATAACAACAGCAAAAAGAGTATTGCTTTTGACAAGCTAGTTTCAACTATTTAAAGACAAGAATACGACATGACAAATTAGGATAGATATTTTAAGAAGAAATTATTGTTAGTTATATGGGCTTTTGACTTGTTGATACGGACAGAGCTTTGACAGGAGTTAATTCACCGGACACAGGTTACAACGATTGAACAATTAAAAGTGTTTAACCTCGAAAGATTGAGCCAGAACGTTGAAGGAGTTGATTCATATTTCATTTTATCCCTACGTAGTGAGGATTTGAATGTTTTTTATTTGTTCGTTAAGAGATTAATGCAGAATAGTCACTGCATTAGTGAAACGAGGTGAATGAAATGGAATATATATATAAAAAAAAAGCTAAACAAAAAATATTTCATGAACTATAACACATACTCCTTGTAGTAACTAGCCCCGTACCTCTTTATCATCTGGCTAGACTATGTGCTTAGGACTTCGATCGACAAAATCAGAGAAAATGGCTTCGAGCTGACTTAGAGAAGAAGCAAAAGGTACCCCGCAAAAACAATCACGACGCCGACTACACTGATGACTTGGCGTTGCTAGTGAATACGCCTAATCAAGCAGAGACACTACTGCATAGTCTGGAACGAGCCGCAGCTGGCATTGGCCTCCATGTCAATGCAAACAAAACTGAATATATGTGTTACAACCAAACGGGCAACATTGCCACACTAGACGGAGCCTCTCTGAAACTAGTCGACAAATTCACCTACCTAGGAAGTAGCGTCTCATCAACCGAAAAAGACATCGACACACGACTGACGAAGGCATGGACAGCTATCGATAGGCTCTCGATCATATGGAAGTCGGACCTAACTGATAAAATGAAACGCAGTTTATTCCAGGCAGCGGTTGTGTCGATACTGCTATATGGATGCACCACATGGACGCTAACGAAGCGGCTGGAGAGGAAACTAGACGGAAATTACACAAGAATGTTGAGAGCAGTATTAAACAAGTCCTGGCGACAACACCCCACGAGACTCCAACTATACGGACACTTGCCCCCCATCACGAAAACTATACAAGTCAGACGAACCAGACACGCGGGACACTGCTGGAGAAGCAAGGACGAGCTCATAAGCGATGTACTCCTGTGGACCCCCACATATGGATGTGCAAAAGTAGGACGACCAGCACGAACTTACATACAGCAACTATGTGAGGACACAGGATGTAACCCTGAAGACCTGCCGGAGGCGATGAATGATAGGGAGAAATGGCGAGAGAGGGTCAGGGATATCCGCGCTGGCGGCGCGACATGATGATGATGATGATGATAACACATACTCATTGGAGGTGCCCGTAGTGTAATGGTTATCGTCATAGGAAATGGACACGGCGACACGAGTTCAAATTCTGGACGAGACTGATTGCATTTCACATAGCACTAATACCCTTGGGAAAGGTACGTGTAAAGCTATGTGTAAATAGTAGGAGAGACTGGGTTTTTCAGCATTGGTAAGGCAACTAGTCTAGGAGAAGGTAAACTCAGAATTCAAACCTGTTAACTCCGCTTAAAAATTGACCTTGTGTCATATCCTGCCCGAGCAGAGGGGTTGGTGAATATGATAACACATACTCCTTGAAAAGTGAGAATAAACTTACTGAAAACAAAGTGCATTTGACATAATGAATGAACTTTAGCAACATCTAATAATATGACGCAAATAACATCAAATAATATGACGCAAGTTCAATTTTTTACGAAGTGTATCTGGTTGGCATTTAGAGTATATTTTCTCCTAGACCGGTAGCCGTACTAAAACAAAAGATCTCATTCAGCTTGCCCAGTCGGCTAGGTCTGTAGAATACACCGACTGCTTCTCTGCAGTGGGGTAAGACCCCACCCCAAGAAGTATCCTTGAATATGACCATAAACAATCGGATGGTGAGGTTTCCGTAATGCTGGAGCTTTAGGAAATGCAGAGTACTTCTTTATTGCCCTCACTCCCCGGTCCACTCTGGCCCAAAGTGGTAGAACCGGACAGGGTCTTATTCATGGGTCAAATAGAACTAAACTGAATTGCTTGAAGTAGAGCTGTTTTGGGAATTTAAACCAAGTACTTACGCTAAACAGAATTGTTTAAAATGGATATGTTTTTGACACTGAAACTGTGTAGTAATGCTAAACTGAATTGTTTGAAATAGAACTGCTTTTGACATTGAAATTGTGTACTTATTGTGACGGTTACTGTATCTTTGTTCCGAGGTTACATTATCCTGGAATGTCGGGGAGAATGTCCGACGACAGTACCGTACCACCCAAGCTCTAAATATTCTCCGTAACTAGTTGTATTTTATTGATAGCTTTGAAAGCCCATATAACTAGTTAAGTATAAAGCTTGCGTACAGGTTTAATTTTTCGAGATACGGACGAATGAGGATGTTTCAAGGGTAAAGAGGTCGACGTGATATAAATGAACACGTGAGCAATTCCGAACCGGACAAACAATATGACGCGTAATTGTTTTTCTTCTTTTCTTTATATATGTATCTTTATTACATATTTTATTTTAACGAAAGCACTATTATGACAACAGAGAAACAAAAAGCAAAACAAATACAAAAAAAAATATATAGAAATGTGGAGGGCAAGTCGCTTCCAATAGTGTTTGACTATGTCCTTCCAATAAGACAAAGTTCTACTTTTTTTTCTTGCTCCCTTTGGAATTAAAGGGAGGGAACTTACTTGTTCTTTCTAATATTTGTTCACTAATTTTTTTCCCCTTCTTTTAGCGAAGGACAAAAGTCTCTCCTCTTCGTCTTTAAAGTGGGTATACAATTTTAAACAAAAATGTTTTCCGCCGAAACTAGCTGCTAATGAACAACTTCAAAAACGTTTCTTTGGATATTCTTGATACGGACCTTTATTTAGGTTACGTATATTATTTGTAATACAATTTTTGACTAACCTTTTCTTTTTCCTTTCCTTTCTTTTGTTACTTTTTTTTTTCTTATGTTCGTTAATTTCGCAAGGCACCAGTTTTTTTTTTCTTTTACGTTGAGCCTCAGTTTCTTACCCAACGGAGTTGACGGCTTCTATTAGGCCATTCGGTTACTAGAATTTCACCTTCCACCAGACCACGTGAAAAGCCGACCTTTCTCTTCCTTGTCGAAGCTCGAAACTGACTTTTTGGCTTTCGTTCTTTTTGGCGATAAAACGCCCTCCCTACATCGACCAATGACATGTCTTCCCTATCTGGGTCAAGACCTTTGCCCCTTCTCGGTTGGTCCTTCAGTGTTGTTAGGGCTCGAAAACCCGCCAATCGCCTGCCTAACTTTCGGTCCTTATAGTAGTCTTTGGTTTCCTACATTTTAACCCTGCCGTGGCCGATGGCCGTAACATTATGCTAAACTGAATTGTTTAAATAGAACTGCTTTTGACATTCAATCTGTGTACTTTAGCTAGACTGAATTGTTTAGATATAACTGCTTTTGGCATTGAAACTGTGCACTTATACTAAACTGAATTGTTTAAATAGAATTGTTTCTTTGGAAAAATGGACTTAACATTAATAACCTTCAATGGTTGATGCGTCATGAAACCAAACTAAACTAAAGCAAAGCAAATGTCAATCAGCGCTTCTATTAACTCATAGCGTGTGGAAGGAGGGGTAAGACCCCTCCCAATGAGTATCCTGGTATGATACTAAATAATCTGATGGTGAGGTTCCAGTGATGCTGGAGCTTTGGGGAATGCGGTGGACCCCTTCATCTCCATTGCTCCCAGTTCCACTCTGGCCCAGAATGGTAGTACCTGATAAGGACCATATCTATGGGTTAAATAGAACTAACGGCATACTTATGCTAAACTGATTTGTTTGAATTAGAACAGTTTGACTAAACTGAATAGCTTGATATAGAAAGGTTTTTGACAATTAAGCTATACTTATATTTAAACTGCATGCTTATGCTAAACTGCATTGTGTAAAATGGAACTGTTTTTGACATTGAAACTATACTTAAAGAAAACTGAATTCATTTTTTATATAGAACTTCTGTACTAATACAAAACTGAATTAGCTGAATTAGACCTGTTTGAATAAATTGAATAGCTTGAAATAGAAATGTTTTCGACAATTAAACTGTGAACACATGCTAAACTGAATTATTTGAAATAGAACTATTTGCAAAAAAAAACAGATTTGGCGTAAAAAATTGATATGCCATAAAAACCCAACCGACCAACCAACCAACCAACCTCATGCTAAACCGAGCTGTTTGAAATAGAAGTTTTTTAGTATAAAAATTAATTTGGCTTTAAATGACCTACAAAGGTTTATATGCCATAAACCCAACCAACCAACCAAGCAAAAGATATGCAGATGCATCTTGATTAAGAAAAGCACTATTAGAAATTACCGTACATGCTCGATTTTTAGGACTAAATATTCAGCTAAAAAACAAGGGGTCAAACGTCTAAGCTTAGCTTTATTGAAGGCTTAACACTGCCGTAACTATGACCTGAAGTGTCCCTTGCATAGCTTATGCCTAAACAAAGACTATTAATAAGGATAATGAAGTTTTTACTTAAAGTTGTTTACAGTTTATAACACAGGTGCATATAAGTAAAAAGTAAAGTTAGCGACCTTAGTCAAGGGCAACCCGAAGGCTCCCTTTTGAATTACTACTACATGAGATGTTAGGGAGGGAGCTACTCCGTTCATTGTATTGCTTCACTTTACACTAGATCCATACCTTATAATCCTGAGTATTAGGCAAGGAGGGATCTAATACCATTTTTTGCGTCTTTGGTATGACTCGATTAGGGATTGAACCCCGGTTTTCAGGGACATTGGCAAACACTAACTATTATGCCAATCAACCGGTACACATAATGTGTACAAATATTATAAATTATAAACAAGTTCACATCGAAACTATATCACCTTAACTAAAAACCAATGTCATTTGATTTCGTGTATAAAAATGGAAATATAGCCTCTGAAGCATACTTAATAAATTATGTTCGTAATTATAGCATCATTATTGCTATTTTGTATCAGCAGTAGACATTTAGTATGTTTAGAATATTCAAGTAAACATGTTAAGCTACATCAAGGATTAGACTACATTGTTTATTTATAGTATTGCATTAATTTTCATTGCATTTCAGTAGTTTGATTTACTTGGCTTTGGTTTTATGGCATATCAACCATTGTAGGATATTTAATGTCGAATCCATTTTTTTTACATATAAACGTTCTATTTCAAACAATTCAGTTTACCATAAGTACACAATTTAGTTCTATTTGACCAATAGATATGACGCTATCAGGCATTTCTGTAGTTTTGAAAGAATAAATTAATGCTTAATTGCTTTTATTTGTGTCATAAGATATTGAAGAAATAATTTTGTAGGCTAACCTAGCCAAAAGTATAGAGTCGTTCATTACATACAATATATGATAAAAACACCTTTATTGTGGGTAAAAATTTGGGGGTTTCCTTTACACAAAGTCCTTCATAACAAGAGTATAAACTTGCCCGATTGGCTGGGGCTGAACAATAGACCGAGTGCATCTCTGCTGAAGAGTAAGACCTTCAATGGATGTCCTGGCCCGGAGTGGTAGCACCTGATAGGGTCCTATCTATGGGTTAAATAGAACTAAACTGTGAATGTATGCTTTACTAAACAGCTTACAATAGAACTATTTTCATATTTAAACTGTATGCTTCATTTAAACTATGTACTTATATTAAAATGAATTGTTTAAAATAAAACTGTTTTGCCATTTAAACTGTGTACTTCTAAATTGAATTGTTTGAAATGGAACTGTTTTTGTATGCTAAACTGAATTGTTTGAAATTGAACTGTTTTGACATTTCCCTGCTTTTAAACACAAACTATAATTATACTAAACTGAAATGTCTGAATAAAAATCTTTGACTAAAATGAATAGCTTGTAATAGAAATGTTGTTGACAATTAAAAAGTGTACTAATGCTAAACTGAATTGGTTGAAATAGAACTGTTTATTTGTATAAAAATGGATTTTGCCTTAAATTATCTATAATCGTTGATATGCCTCAAAACCCAAACAAACAAACAAACGAATATATACGATACTAAATTCCTTGCAAGAGAGAATTGCATACTCAAGAGATTTATTAGAAAACAGGCTGTACACACAATGAAAGTTGACTAAGAGAATACATTGAAATCGTTGACTTTCACTTGATGGGTGTAATCAGACCGGAAACTACGATGTGCAAGTACTAATTTACGAGTAGTAAAGAGTTATTCCATGTTATCCACACTCCAAATGGGCATGTTCTGGAGATTCTGCACACAGTTATATGGTGTTAATCATTCCTATCTATTACAAAAAGCGGGGGGGGGGTAATGGTTAAAGCGATGGACTGCGGAGTCGTAATAAGCGAGTTCGTACTTCAATCGCGCTATTATGTTCACCTTCCGGCAAATACCCTTGAGAAAAGTATGAACCCCCTTATCCTCCCAGGTATGGGTTAAATAGTACCACTACTGTTCTTCTAGGAGAATGGCTTTGGCATTAAATAACCTACAAAGGTTGATATGCCATTAAACAAAAACCAAACCAAACTATTACAAAAAATATGTACCTAATTACATTGTTTCAAGTATTTCTGTCCTAACAATAAAAATTTGAACTTAATATCATTTCAGTAATTTTGCTTCAAGTATGTGATGATAATCAGCGTAAAACATTATAGCTTACACTAAATTGAATCAAGTGGTGAGGCTTTTGGGAGTTTGGAGTCACTTTGTGCAAATTATTTCTATTAAGAATTGTTGCTTGAAGTAAGAATTGTTTACTAAGGATTATTACTATGAGTAGATATTGTAGAGATATATTAGTATTCGATAGGATTCCTTTAAACATAATTTACATGCAACCAAAACGTTATTATTATTCCATGAGTGTTTTTCACGCCAGCGTTAGTTGATAGTTTTCCACTTGGTTCTGAGTAGCAGTTAGTCTCCTGAAGTCTCCAGGACTTTTCTGAGTAATTTGGCTGATTATTATTATTATAATCATTATTCCTTAAGAGTGTTTCACACCAGCGTAAGCTGATCGTCTTTCACTGGAGTTTGAGTGACAAGTTTCCTCAAGTCTCCAGGACTCTTCTCAGTACTCTGGCCGATCTCAACGATGCTGTAGTTTTGACAGTCTCATCCTTATATTTCCAAGTCCCTCAGTCCTTTTAATTATACTTTGGTGACTGTATCAAGAGCACCAATCACAATTGGTATGACAATCACTTTTATGTTCCACAGTGTTTCAATTCCCTTGCAAGGTCCAGATATTTATCTTTCTTTTCACTTTCTTTCAATTTGATGCTGTGGTCAGCAGAGACAGCAAAATCCCCAATTTTGCAAGTTCTCTTTTTTGTTGATTATCATAAGGTTTGGTCGTCTGGCCGAGATTAGGGCATTTGCTAGTATGTAAAAACACTAGAGGAGTTTGTGTGTCTCATTCTCTTGGACAGATTCTGGTTTGTGCATATACCATTCGTTTGTATGATCAAATTTAAATTTCTTACATATTCCCAGTGGATCACCTTGCCCACCCAGCCATGTCTAGTCATATAATCTTTCTGTGCTAACATTTGCTGCATTCGCTTATTATGTGATTGATTATTTATTCTCTATTACCACATAACCTATATTTGCTGGGTTTTTTTTTTTTTTGACGTCTTATATATTCTTCCTTTGATATGATTGGTTCTGATAGCATTGTTTTGAGCTGCTATTAGGAGAGATTCAGTTTCTCTCCTAAGGTTTCTTTTTCTTAGATACGTCCATGCTTTCTCGTGTGAGAAGTTGTTTATTAGTCACGTAAAACTGTTGTATATTGACCTTCGACCCCGCCAGACATGCCATTTCAAAGACGCGGAAGTGCATATTCCATTGGCGTGGACGAGCTTGGCTGACGGTGTGGGACAGGGTTAAAATCCCACGGAACACTCATAGACTGATGCACCGGAAGAGAGTGACCTGTGAACTGCATGACAGTTATTTCCGGTTGATGACGAACAAACATGCCATTCCAAAGATATTGAGAAGGCGATTGAACTATTATATAACTCGGTGGAGACAGGAAGTCAGTGAGTTGGAGATCAGACGAGTTGGGGACAAGTTGTGGTAGGGAAAGCCACCACCCAGCCGAAAGGGCCCTCGGGACCCCCGATGGAGTTGGAGATCAGATGAGTTAGAGACAAGATGTGGAAGAGAAAGCCATCATCCAGCAGAGAGCTAGGCCCCGGGTCCTCCGGTTGAGCAGCCCTGGAGAACGAGAAAGACACAACGCTGATGGCCATAAGAGTGGGGGGTCAATATATTGCAGTTCTGTTCGGTCTCCAGCTCCCTCTCACACACAACCCTTTCAAATAAAGTCACCACCCAGCTGAAGGGGCCCTCGGGACCCCCGATTGAGTTTTGTAGACCAGTTGGTGAGAAGATGCTGGGATGGGAACATGTCCCAGAGAGGCTGGGCCCCCGGCCCTCCGGTTGAGCAGCAGCCTAGGAGAACGAGATCGACGCACAGCGATGTCCGGAGGGGTTGGGGAGGTCAATATGTTGCAGTTCTGTTCGGTCTCCAACTCCCTCTCACAAACACAAGCCTTTGCAAATAAACTGAGTGGTACATATTTTTCTAAGAACTGTGTCGCTCGTCTTTGTTGTTGCGTTATTATGTTCTGCATGCACATGTTGTGTATAGTTGCCTATTTATGATGGTGACTATACAGCAAAACGTCGGTAGAGTTTTTTTTTTTCTTCTCATTATTGTTTTCTGGTTATTGTCGTTCTGTTGGTCCTCATGTATTAGTATTGTTTCTCGTGTCTGTAATCAGTCTTTCTTTACACTTTTCTATGTTCTCTTCAAGTCCTTGAATTGATGCGTCAACTCTGCATTCAATACAGCCAAGTCCTATAATTATTATTTACTCCTTGTGTGTTTTTTGCATCAGTTTAAGCTGATGGTTTTTCGTTGGACTTTAAGTGGCAACAAGTCTCCTCACGTCTCCAGGACTCTTCTCAATACTCTGGCCGTTCTCAATTATGCTATAGTTTTGATGATCTCCACTCATGCTCCCACTTCCAAGTCCTTGAGTCTCATTAATAATCCTTTAGTTACTGTACCAAAAGCACCATTCAAAATTGGTATAGATGTCACCTTAATATTCCATTTTTTTTTCAATTTCCTAGCATTATTATTATTATTATTATAATTATTATTATCAGTTTAAAATAACAACATCAATTTGATTCCATATCATCATCATCATCATCATCATGTCGTGCCGCCAGCATGAATATCCCTGATCCTCTCTCGCCACTTCTCCCCATCATTCATCGCCTCTGGCAAATCTTCAGGGCTACATCCCGTATCCTCACATAGCTGCTGCATGTATGTTCGAGCTAGTCGTCCTGCTTTTACTCGGCCATATATGGGGGTCCATAGGAGTACATCACTTATTAGCTTGTCCCTGCTTCTCCAGCAGTGGTCTGCATGTCTGGTTCGCCTAACTTGGATAGTTTTCGTGATGGGAGGCAGGTGGCCGTATAATTGTATATAATTATTAGAATTATTAGAATTAAATTAATTAATCCTGCCACAGTGAAGCCATGACGGTTGCAGCATTTGGACTCTAATCAAAACGTCTAGAAAAAATCTCTTTGGAAACCTTGCAAGGTTACTGAGTACTGTCTTGAACAGATTCTGGAATGAGCAGAAACAAAACAGCAGCCGTACTGTCACTTACTTCCCATCTCATAACCCATTCAAGTAAGAAGAACAAGACATTGCTGGAGATGTAAGAAGAACGAACTTATGAGTGACCTTCTCCTACGTATTGACACAACAGTGTTGACTGATCAGCAAAGACTTACATTTTTATAGAGGCGTTTGTGGTGTAATGGTTAACTTCTTACGAAAGGAACAAAACGACCCGAATTCAAATCCTAGATCATACTGTTTACATTTCTTATAGCGCTGATACCTTTGGCAAAGAATGAATCCAATTATTATCCCTCCAGCTATGGGTAAAGCAAATTGAAGACTTCAACCTTTGTATAACAGCCAGTCTAGGTGAAGGAAAACGCTGAATTTAAATGTGTCAAAAATTTCATACATTCTTCAGCTCTGTGAGAACACAGGGTACCGTCTACGATTTACCAAGAGTGATGGACGATAAACAAGGAATGTGAGAAAGAGAGAAAGAGACGAAAGAGAGAGTTAAAAGAAAAAGATTGGTCGACACGCCTTGATGATGATGATGATGAAATATATTACAGATATTCAAGATATACGTAATTATTAGGACAGCACCAACATATCATTATCATTGGCACTATATAGACATAATACTATTATTAGGATAAGGTACATGCATTATAATTATTTGTATTAGACATAATATTTCTTACTCAAGAGTATTATTTGCCCAATCAGTTTGGATCGTAAAATACACCGACTGCAACTCTGCAGAAGGGTAAGACCCCAACAGCGAGTGTCCTAGATATGACACTAAATAATCTGATTGTGAGGTTTTATTAATGCTGGAGCATTGGGGAATGCGGAGTACCTCTATATTGCTGTCGCTACCAGGTAAACTCTGTACCGGAGTGGTAGCACCTGATAGGCATAGGTCAAATGCGTACTTATGCTAAACTGAATTACTTAAAATAGAACTGTTTTGATATTTCAGACGCTTATAGAATAACACGTATTTAAGGATTGCAACCAATTTGTATCAAAATTAATTTTGGAGAGCAGGTTATTTACTATGCTTAGTTTAGTTTCAGCTCAAGGCCAGAAATATGAGGCACCCGGTGAGAATCGAGCTCGCTAACAATGACCTGCTAATCTAGCTTGCTAGTGATTACTCCTGAAGAAATTCTGAAATTAACTTCTGTTGACAATAGGTTGATTTCGTTTCGTTGTTTCGTTACTTTTTCAATAGAATATCGACCTTTGTGGGATATTTGAATCCAGAGCCATCCTTGCTGAGGAAGAGTAGTGATACTATTTAACATGTAGTCGGTGGGAGGTAGTAATGTGGTTAGTACCTTTCCAAATTTATAAGTCCAAAAGTGGACTTTATAGCGCAAGTGAAGTTCGAACTTACTTACATGAAGGCTGCAGTTCAGCACTTTACATATTACGTCATGGTGACTCTTCTGTCGGCAGAATTCGGTTACTTGAGAGAATGGAGATTATATCAGCTTATGATATTACTTTCCTACTTTGTTGCTGCTTCCCGTTTGTCATTGTCAATTTGTCAATTTTGATTGTTAATTCTTTAAAAGGATTATTGTTTGTATTTACCCAGCTCCTCCACATCATGTAGAATGCAGCACAAGACCAATTTTAAGCCGTTAAAATCTGGATTAAATTCACTGATTGTGTTATGTAACATATGATATGGATTTTCGGTTCGTTCCTAATGACCCCATGCGCTTTGAGAAGCTACCATGTAGTGAATAGTAAACAGGGGGATGGCAGTGCGTCGGGGCAGGCCAGTCGAGCAGGTGTGTAACCAGAAGGAGACCACGCGATGAGAACCACGCGGTCAGATTTAAACAGAGGTCAGGCAAAATCGGGAGTCAATCCAGGGATCGGCAGTCGATCAGAGGCGTTTTGGACGTCTCTGACGATACGGCTTGCAAGGGGGTGCAAGCGTTGGCACCCCCTGGCTCCTGGAAGAAGATATAGGACAAGAAGAAGTCGCCTCTATGAGTATACGTCTCTCTATTAAACTAACTATCTATTAAACTATCTCTCAAACTAACAACAAACCGTACCCCCTTTCGAGAATGAAATGAGAGATATATTTTTATATATACGTGTTCGTCTTTGTTCATAAAAACACAATAGAATATACAACAATTATTATTTACAGGAGATTTACTTTTCCCTCTGTCACAAGAAGGATAGGAAATACATCTGAGTTTTCCTTCTCCTTGGTCGGTTGACGTACAAAACCAGAAGAACCGAGTATGCCCTACTATTAGATAGCTGGGTGGTAAGGAAGAAAAATAAATCTCATGTCTTTCGTTAGGTCATTAGCACGAAAAGCTAATGGTTTTGTCCAGGATTTGAATCCTGCTGGTTGAGATAACCTTTCCGCTACGAGAAAGGAAACTGCCCTGTCGGAAATGGGGCTGCCGAGTACACCGACTGGATCTCTGCAGAGAATTAAAACTACATCTGATAGTGAGACTCTAGGTCCTGCGATCTAGGGAGCACAGAGTACCACTGTATTGTCATTACTCCCAGTACCACTCTGCACTAGTGTGGTAATACCTATTAAGGTCGCAAGAACCGTTTAAAAGTTATTTATATTCGTTAAAACTATGTGTAAAAATATGTGCGTTTGATGAACGCGATTCCTGAACCTCTAGGCCTAACATAACCTTAGACATGTTGACATATCGTTAAAATTAGTCAAACTGAACATACAATAGGCTACGATTGTAGAAAAAAGTCTATTTGAAAAGGGAAAGAGATTGAGAAATCAAATGTGTTAGATCTTTAACAGAAAGAAAGAAAGAAAGAAAGAAAGAAAGAAAGAAAGGTGGAAATAAGGAAAGAATGAAATATAGAAGGAGAGTGAGAAAACAAAAGACAAGAAAGAAAAGGACAATGAGATAGACGGAAAGAAAAACATAAAGTAAAGAGACAGACTGAAAGAAAGAGAGAGATTGAATGAAAGAAAAGGAAAAGACAGAAAATGAAAGGAATAAGAAGTAATAGGCGGCATATTGAAAAGGACTAAAACAGAGAAGGAGGACAAGGACAAATTTCAGCGGGGGGGGGGGCAAGAGAAGAAAAGTAAATCGAAGAAAGTAAAGAAAGATGGAAATAAAAAAAAATCGAGTTATTAAAAAAGAAGCAAAAAGAGGTTGAAAAATGTTAAGAGAAATCGAAAGAAAAAATCAGGAGAGATGGAAAGAAAGAAAAAAGGAAGAGAACAAAAGAAAGCAATGGAGAGTGATGGAAAGATGAAGCCAAAAGAAAAAATGAAGAGAGATCGAAAAAAAAAAAAAAAAACAGAGGGAGAGACGTAAAAAAATGAGAAGAGATAAAAAGAAAAAGAGATGAGGAGACAGAAAGAAAAAATGGGAAATGATAGAAATGAAAAAAAAGAGAGAGAAAATGAAAGAAAAAATAACGAGAGAGATGAAAAGAAAAGAAAAGAAAAGAGAGAAAAAATGAAAAAAAAATGAAGAAGAGCTAAAAAGAAAGAAAAGAGGGAAATTTTTAAAAAGTGAAGAGAGATCGAAAGAAAAAAGAAAAATGTAGATAAGTGGAAAGAAAGAAAGAAAGAAAGAAAGAAAGAAAGAAAGAAAGAAAGAAAGAAAAGAGACGGGATTAAAAAGGGAAGAAACAAAAAAAGGTGTGAGACGAAAATTGAAAAACTAATAAGATATGAAATAGAAGTAAAAAAAGGAAAAAGTGAGACGCCGAAAAATAAACTTTTTCAGAAAAAAAAAAGAACGAAATGTGTCAGAAATATATAATAAAAAAGAGAAATAATTTAAAGACGAATCATTTAAGAACGAGAATAAATAAATGAATAACATATTGGTAAATGAAAATGAATTATATCTAAAAGTACGAAAATGCCGAGTCAATCCGGAATCCTCAGCGGTGTCAGAGAGAGAGAGAGAGAGAGAGAGAGAGGACTTTGCTCAGGGCTTACTTCCAAGCCTCATCTCCTCGGGCGAATCCCTTCCTACGAAAGAACATCTCTAAGCTCAGAAGAGACACGACAATACGCTCTGACTTGCCAGCAACAATGAAAACGAAAGGTGGTTGACTCGCACTTGCTTCCTGCGGGCACGAACTTTCCTAGGAAGAGAACAATAGTCTCTCGTTAGCTCCCTCATCCCTAAAGGAAAGAGGGGGCAGAAAAAGCGAGACTTACAAAAAGTATATAAATAAATAGATTTATGGATTAAAAATCACAGAGATGAGGGGAAAATATGAACACACACACACACACACACACACACACACACACACACACATATATATATATACGTACACACAGATAAATATGTTGTCAATAAAAATTAAATATAGCCATAAGTACCCACACGCACGCATACATACATATACGTTCTCACACACAGTAACTGACACACACGCACACACTAACTGACACACACGCACACACCAACTTATACATGTACATGCATATGTATACAAACTCACCTGTCAGTGAGCTCTACTCAAGGAACATATATATATATATATATATATATATATATATATATATATATGTGTGTGTGTATGTGTGTGTGTGTGTGTTCCTATCAGTGATATATATATATATATATATATATATATATATATATATATGTGTGTGTGTGTGTGTGTTCCAAGTGTTGAGCTGAGTGACAGGTGTTTATGATTGGAGAGATCATAAAGCGGACAATTAAAAAACACTTGGTTACCAAAAACTTAACTCCTTTTATGGAATGGCTGTCCTATGTCGCCATTCCATTTGTGATCACCCTTTTGGGGACATATAAGATCTTTTTGTCAATCAAGTATTCACAATGCTTAGTTTGTATATATCGAGTGTCGTACCGTATGGTGTATTCGTTAACGAGTTGGACTGAGACGTATAAGTGAGTTCGAACACCAGTCGGTTTATTTCGTTCGCTGTCAGAAGATAATCTTGAAAAAGGTATAAACACCCTTATACCACACCTATGGATTAATTGTTTATTTGTTTCGGTTAAATGTCATATCAAACTTTGTAGGTTGTTGATAAATAAACAGTTCTATTTCAAACAATTTAGTTTCACAAGTTCACAGTTTAATCGTCAAAACATTCCTATTTCAAGCTATTCAGTTTAGTTAAATTAGTTCTGATTCGGACAGTTCATTTTAGCATTCTAAAACAGTTCCATTTCAAAAAATTCAGTTTATCCTAAGTTTGTAGTATAAATGTCAAAATAGTCCAATTTAAAGCAATTCAGTTTAGCATGAGTACGCAGTTTAGTCCTATTTGACCCATAGATAGGACCCTATCAGGTGCTGCCACTCTGGGCCAGAGTGGACCTGGGAGCGATGGCAATGAAGGGGTACTCCGCATTCCCCAAAGCTCCAGCATAACTGGAACCTCAACGTCAAATTGTTTAGTGTCATATCCCGGCCACTCATTGGAGTGGGGTCTTACCCCACTGCAGGGTCGCAGTCGGTGTATTCTACAATCCCAGAAGAAAAGGTATGTTTTAGATAAAATAATTTTGAACTATATTTACTATAAAAACATTAATGTTACAACTAAAAAAGAAAGTGTTTACCTGTTTCACATGTTTTTAAATTCATTTTTTTTTTGTATTTCATATAACTGGAAACCATAATGTTCTAACTGCCTTTGGGTGATCTGGGTTTGACACAAAACTGCATCACGGAAAGATATGAATCCAAATATACTTCTTCCGCCTATAGGCAAATTGTAGGACAGACTGAGCTCTTTAAAATTGGTAGGGCAACCAGTCAAGAAGGATAACTCTGAATTCAAATCAGTAAATTTACCTTGTATCATATCCTGTTCGGGTTTGGGCAAATACATACAAAACTTCATCGGACGTTGAGGTTTTAGTTCTGAAGCTCTAAAGAGTATACAATCACTGGCATCATTCCAAAGCTGACTCTGTCCCAGAGTGGCAGTACATGACACCTCTAAATCAATTAGATATCTTTGATAATTTTTAGTATTGGGTTGGAATGTTTGAAACTATATACATATTTACCAACCCCTCCGCTCAGGCAGGATATGACACAAGGTGAATTTTTAAGCGGAGTTTAGCAGGTTTAAATTCAGAGTTTTCCTTCTCCTTGACTAGTTGGCTCACCAAGGCAGAAGAACCTAGTCTGCCCAACTATTTATCTATTGCTGGAGGGAGAATAATTGGATTCATACCTTTCCCAAGGGTATTAGTGTTATGTGAAATGGAATCAGTCTCATCCTGGATTTGAACACGTGTCACCGTGTCCATTTCCTACGACGATAACCATTACACCACGGGCACCTCCATGTTTGAAACTATATAAATGTGTGTTAACAAATAATTATTGACAAATAAAAAAAAGTGTCATGAAACGTGAAAAATATTTGTTATAATAAAGTAAAATATTTGGAAATGAATCAAATTTCGACATTAAATAATCCATTAGGAGTTGATATGCCTTTAAACAAATAAACCAAACCAAAAAAACTTTACTATGTAAACGTTAGTTATTATGTAATAGTTATTTTCTTGTTTGCGGTACCCAATAAAAATATAACTCCTTTACAATGGTCTGATACACTATCTATTTTGCCATTAACTAACCCAAAAAGGGTTTGCATGCCTTAAAAACCAACAAACCAGCACTCATATTTCTATCTTAATTAGACTAGCTTACAAAAATTGTTATATTCCAAGACATGTAGATTTTAGTAAGTTTAGCTAATTCACATAATGTAGGGTAGAAAGAAGCACACTATCAACGTCCTACAATTTTTGCATGCTAATCACTACTCTATGGCAAGATCTTATGCAGATAGGCACTAAATTTACTTTAGTCTGTCTCAGTGGTTCCCAAACACTTTACGACTGCCAACCTCACGTAACTAAGACAAACACAAATCTATAACGAAAACATACCTTTTCTGTGGAATAAAGGTATATTAAAATTTTAAAACAACTAAGAGCGTGGTTATATCAATTAAAACTCTTAATAGATAGAACAAAGACTGTCCGTTGCTCTTAAATTATCCTCTTATGTAGTATGGTTTGGCTTTATCAACATTCGTGGGTTATTTGCAGGCAAAGCAATCCTTGTAGAAGAACAGCAGTTGAACTATTTAACGCATTGCGGCGGGATAAGAAAGTAAATGTTTCCCAATGGTATTAGCGCGACTGGAGTTCCAACTTGCTTACTACGATATCGTAGTCCAGGACATTAGCCACTACACCTCAGGAACTCCCCTCTGTGTAGTAAATTGAAAGTAAGTTGATTGGTTGTGTTTAACGCCATATCAAACCTTGAGGGTTATCTAATTGTGACGTTGCATAAATAATTATCCCAGGGCGAGAGTCCATTTTATGCGCATGTGACGTCGAGGGCAGTCTGGCACTTGGTCCACCGCAAAATAAGTTCCAGTCAAGATTTCTATTTCGGGGATATGGTAAACCGGCAAATAATGTGGAGGTTTATTTGGGGCTAGACTGATCTCAGACGCTGGTAAGGGGGTACCAATTCATTTTCACATACACCACCAAGTCCTTTGTCCTCCTACCTACTCATATAGCGGAAAAACGGACTTCGTGGTTGGGAAATATTAAATCTAGTCAAATTTCCAAAATTCCTTTGTAATGTTTTAAGGTGGCAATAAGACGTTTAGCGAGAATTAATGAAAGTGATTCGACGCTGAAACAGATACGTGCAAAAGAAGACGAATTGATTGAGGTAATAACACAACCAAAAGATTTCAACACAAGGGTGTATTTAAAATACAACACAACACAACAAAATGTTAATAGGTGACGACCAAACAAGTAATGATGAGATTTCAGAAACAGTTCTTTTTCCTTTCTCTTTTCTTTTTACAATATAACAAAATGTCGAATCAACAGGAAAGCATCAAACGGAAATGTCTCTCAACAGTCCTTTCTTCTTCTTTCTCTTTTTTTCTTTCTTTCTTTTTTCTCTTACTTGAGAAAAGTGTCTAAGTCACCGAACTGAAGCATGTACCAAAGTTCATACTGAATCTTTTCAGTTTCTCTCTTTCTTTTTTGAATGCATATAACTTTCCAATATTTAGGAATTGTAGTAGGAAAACAGTTTAAGTTGTACTTATCTTGGACGAGTTTCAATGTTCAAATTCCTTTCTCTCCTTTTTACGAGTGAGTGACCTCCCGGAGTCGGCGGAGATCAGTGTGTTTCTCTCGCTGACTTCTGTCCAAAAACTCTGTTATATTCTTTTTACGGGTGACTTTCCCCGGAGTCTGCTGAAAATCAGCATGTCTTTCTAACGCTGACTTCTGTCCCAAACTGAAGATTCTTCTTCAAATTTCTCCAACGGGTAGTGGCATTTTGGCACCAAGAGTCTGTGAGCCAATCATTTGACTTTCTTCTTCCACTACCCCGTCAGGTCACAACAACTTGATTGACCTAGAATCCTTCCTTTGTTCAACAGACTACAGGTCACAGAGGGCGGGTAACTTGACCTTCTTTCTCCTACTGTTTTAACGGTCAGTCCTAATGCCTGTTGATTCAAATAAAGAAGGGTAAGGGAAATGACCTCCTCTTCCCTCTCTCTGTAGCATACCACGTCACATAATGCTAAATCCTGTTGATACATATATATATGCATATATATACGATTTATAAATATATATATATATATATATATATATATATATATATATATATACGATTTGTAAGTACTTAGTTTGTTGATAACATTTTTAAACGAGCCAGTGCTCACTTTCTTGCATACAGTTAAATGATTTCAAGCATTGCTATTTACTGTTTTAATGGTTTCAACTATAGTAATTGATTAAATTTTTCTATTTGACTCATCGATGAGACCCTAACAGGAATAACCAATACAGATTTGAGTGGACATGGGAGTAATACCAATGAAGGGGTAATCCACATTCTTCAAAGCTTCAGAACTGAAGCCTCACTATCAGATGCAGTTTACAGCTATATTCAGGACACTCATTATGGAGATTGTGTGTTACCTTCCGCAGAGATGCATTTGGTGACTTCTACAGCCCCAATTTCAAGCCGACAGTCCTTTTCCAGAAAACAAAATCATCATCATCATGTCATGCTGACAGATCGGACTTCCGTAACTCTCCTCCACCTCTCTCTCTCTCTCTCTCTCTCTCTCTCTCTCTCTCCTCCTCCTCCTCCACTCTCTTTATCCGTCCGAATCATCCTTCACTCCCGGCAGGTTTTACACACTAAATCCTGTGTCCGCACATAGCTGTTGTTCAAAAGGTCGATAGGAGAACATCACTTATGAGTTTCTCCTTGCTTCTCCAACGGTGTGCCGCATGTCTTGTTCGTATTACCTAGGTAGTTATTGAGATGGGAGGAAAGTGGTCATTCCGCTGTTGTTTCGCTATTCTTGAGTAAACGCAAAAAAAGTACTTATGAAAGCATAAAAAAACTAATATTCACAGCATTAAAAAACTAATATTCACAGCCTGTATCATTTATTAAGGAGTTTCCCGTAACGGTTATTGTCAAAGGAAATAGCTTCAGCGACAACCCAAGCTCTAATTCTGGACGAATCTAATTGCGTTTCATTTCACGTTAATGCTTAGAAAAGGCAATAAACTATCGGTCCTGTAATTGTTGGGCAGACTGGGCTCTTTAACCTTGATTAGGCAGCCAATTTAGGAGAAGGAAAACTATGAATTCAAACCAGTGGTACTTTGCTTACTAAATTACCTTGAGTCACTTACAGCTCATGTTGAATGGGTTGTATAAATAGATATATGGAGTATTGGTTATTGTCGTAGGAAATGGACACGACGACACGAGTTCAAATCCTGGACGACACTGATTGCATTTCACAGAGCACTATTACCCTTGGGGAAGGTATGAATCCAATTATTCTTCCTGCAGCTATGCGTAAATAGTACGCCAGACAGATTTCTTCAGCCATGGTGAGGCAACTAGTCTAGGAGAAGGAAAACTCTGAATTCAAACTTGTTAAACTCCGCTTAAAAATTGACCTTGTGTCATATCCTCCCCGAACGGAGGGGTCGGTAAATATGGATACATTAATTATTAATATAATTTTTTCTTAGAACTTTGAGTCACCCACGGCTGGAAGCCTCTCACCCTGGGTTCTTGTCTTGACAAATAGAATATAAACTGTTGAAATCTGTTATATTGGTCTAGTTTGCTTATCTTTGCTTCAGTTTTCTAACATATGAACCATTGCTGGTTATTTGATGCTAAATCCTATTTTTACATATGTATTAAATGTAATATTCGTAAACACGTTTTGTAGATACACGCAGTTGAATGATCAAACAGTTCTATTTCTAAGAATTCGATTTAACATTTGTCAATAAAGCTAAATGTTTCCAAGTAATATTGTGTATCAAGAACAGTTAAACTAAACATCAGTCATTTTTTACACACAGTTAAGTGATCAAACAGTTCTATTTCAAACAATTCAGTTTAGCATATGTCATTTGTTTGCACACATTTAAATGTTCCGCAGTTCTATTTGAGCCATAGATAGGACCCTATCAGGTGCTACCAGGGTGGATCTGGGAGCAACAGCAATGAGAGGGTACTCTGCATTCCCCTAAGATCCAGAATTACTGGAGCTTCGCCATCAGATTGTTTTATGTCATATCGAAGGCACTCGTTGTGGGATGGGGTCGTACCTCTCCGCTGAGATGCAGTCGGTGTATTCTATAGGACTAGATACGTTGGTGGAGAGGCTTACCTCTTAGTAGAGATGGAGACGGTGTATTCTACAGCCCCAGTCGACTTGACTTTCTGTTATTATACAGCTTTACATGCTGCTAAATAACACAGATACAGCATCCGAGATAATTTAGAATATATAATAAAAGTATAATGTAAAATTGCAACATTATATTGGCATTAGATATGTTGAACTAGGGAATTCACGACAGAAATTCCAACAGCTTAAATTTATGGGCTTCTAGTTGCGGGACACAGCTGTAGAAGTAGGGACGAGCTCCATAGTTATGTACGCCTGTGGACCCCTTTGAGAGGACGAGCAAAAGCAGGACGTCCAGCTCGAATTTTCATACAGCAGCTCTGCGCTGACATTGAATGTAGCCCGGAAGACCTGCCAAAAGCAATGGACGATTGGGAGGGGTGGCGAGAGAGGGTCAGAAATATAGATAGAGTGACATAATGATGATGATGGGGAGTTAGCAGTAAGTATACTTCTAGTTGGGTGTGAAGCGAACTATTGAAAAGAGAACCTTCAGGTCACCCTCGACTAAGGTCACCAACTTTATACTTCTTGTAAGAGGTAATTGGGGAACGGTTTCAAAGAGAATAATTTAAAGTAGGGCACATTGATTAAAATAAGGATTTGAAAATTAGCACACTTGAAGCTTCCTCATGAGATTTAATTTTAGTCAACGTCCTTTTCGAACTCATAATTAGAGGGACCTATAAAGCCCACTGACTAATAACGTATCAACCACAGGGGTACAATTTCAAGTCACCTATAAAAAGATTCACAACAAATTTAAATGCTCCGTAAAGTTAGCTTCCAGAAAATTAGGTCTAGTAAAGAGATATGTTGCTGACATTTATATTGTCAAAAGAAGGAAAAAGACAATATGCCGACAAGTGGAAGGTTGCAAGCGATCGAAACCCGCGGAACTTGTCAAAACGAGTTAGGTTCAGAAGAAATCTAAGCTGTCTAATGTTAACTTGTGTTTACCGAGTGACCTCGAAACAAAGAGGGTCGTTAAAAAAATCAGATCCAGTTGTTGTTATCAGATATAAAGTCGTTTCATTCGCACGAAACGAAACCAAGTCAGTCAGATGAAACGAAATAATTCGTTCATGCATTGAGAAAAGCCATTCTTTCATCGTTTCTTGCACGACTCATTTTCTTTCTTTCTTTCTTTCTTTCTTGCAACATTTTTTTCCTTCTGTTTTTTTTTTTTCTGAATTCACTACTTAGTCATGTTGAACTGTTTTCTTTATTTATTTATTTATTTATTCTTTTCTTTTCTTTTCCTTTATGACCTAGATCAGTATCTTCGGTGTTATCGTTGACTCTCCTTCTCTGTTTACCTCTGTCTGTCTCTCACCCTCTCCATCTATCAATCTATCTTTTAACGTGTCATTTTGATCGTATCTGCACACACACTCACACATATACAAACGTATATATATATATATATATATATATATATATATATATATATATATATATATTCAGTGGGAGGAGTTCACAATTGTTGAAACAAAACATTGGCCAATCAGATTTTCCTAGTTAACTTTTTTTCTTTTTCTATTTTCTGATCACTGCTAAAAAAAGTTACCATTTTGATATAAATGACCAAATATAGACAAAACATGCCTTGAACATTGGAGCAAAAGCTCTTTTGTGTGAAGACATATTACAAAACAAAGTCTTTCAAGATTGTTCTAGCCAGATAAAAAGGAAGTTTAATTTCAACACTTTTCTAAACAGGATTCAGTTTTTGAAGTTGCTGAAGAATATCGAATCACATGGCACTGGTGAAGATCGTAGAACATCAGTTTCTTCAACATCGGGGCCTCCAACAACAGTTCGAATACCGAAGAATACCACTAGGGCTCAAGAGTCAGTCGGTCAGAATCCGTTCAGATCTTTTGAGAGGGAAAAATTTCGTAATATGTATTTACACAAAAGATCTTCTCCATCATCCAAAACATGAGTTCGCTAAATCCTTTTCAATGTATCAACCATTGTCAAACACTCTGTGTATTGAATAGCATGTGGTGTGTGAGCTATGGGTGAAAGAGGGACAAACAGATAATGTTATCATCTGATATATCTTGGAAGTATATGACTGTTATACTTACATTCTGCAACCATTACATTTTTTACTGTTCTTTTTCAGGTCGTTCAGCTATGAGGACTGAAATTGTTGTATATTGACCCACGACCCTGTGGAGCTGTCAAAATAGGAAATGCACCGGTCCAAATAACAGGTGCATCCGGTCGAGGAATAGCAGCGTATAACCTTGACCGTGGATGGGTTGAATGAGTGCAATTTGTGACGCCCACAAGAAGGTGGGCGTTGAACTATTATATAACTCAGTGCATAGGAAATTCAATCAGTTGGAGACAAGATGTAGTAGAGAAAGCCATCACCCAGCAGAGGGAGCCCTCAGGCTCCCGATTAATCAGTTGGAGATCGGACAAGTTGGAGATAAGATGCGGTAGAGAAAACCAGCACCCAGTGAGGCTGGGCACCAGGCCCCCAGTTGAGCAGCCCAGGAGAACGGGAAAGAAACGCTGATGGCCATAAGAGTTGGGGGGTCAATATGTTGCAGTTCTGTTCGGTCTTCAACTTCCTCTCACACACAACCCCTTCAAATAAAGTGAGAGGTATATTTTTCTAAGAACTGTGTCGCTCGTCTTTATTGTGTCGTCGTTATGATTCTGCATGCAAATGTAGATGTATATGTATTATGTGTTTGTATAGTTAGTCATGGTTGTGACTATACAACAAAATTCTTTAGTTAGTGAATGGCGATTATACAATATTAAGATGATAATATAGTAAGTTTTTGGAGATACGAAGTCGTCCAACCGTGGTTGTGATTTGAACAAGAGGCTCAGAGGAGCTCATGGAGGTAATGGATGACTCGAGGGGCGAAATACGTTAAACAAGCAGGACTGAGCTCAATACCGAGCCGTTAAGACAAGGCAGTTGACTGTTCGAATGATCGCAAGTCAGGTGGATGAAAAGACAGTGTTTGAAAAATTATCATCAAAGATTTGGACATGTCTGAAGAGTAACAGGATTATGTATGCTGAGTATTAAGAACTTAGCTAAGAGGAGTATCACTGAACTAGAAAAATCCCCCAAATCACCTGATCTTAAACTGTGCGACTTTTTTATTTCCTCAAAATAAAGGGATTATCAAGAATTAAGTGTATTATCAAGGACACTCGTTTTGAAGGCGTAGAGACCATCATGAGAACCTTAGCGACGGGGCCGATGGGCATTCTAGAAGAATCCTTCTAGCAGTCTAAGTGTTATATAGCCGTGATGAATGAAGGATCATAACACTTTTTTACAAAAATATAACTCTGTTTATTTCTCTTGTAAGAGTCGAAACTCAGTGTGAGAGGGACGCAGGGAGATGATGACTGACAGAGGACTGCTATATTGACCTTTTCCTCTTAGTCACGTTGTGTAAAATTCAGAGCACCACTAAGCTCTTCTTCAGCTTCTCAGCCTGAGTACGCTGTAGACGTTGCCCAGCCCCCTTGGGCAATTGCTCTCCATCACTCTCGTGAATCTGTGACTGCCGTGATGCCCATCTGATGTGGATGCCCGTGTGTATATAATTTCCCAACACCGACACGTTCCGGTTTTCAACCCGCGTAATCTGCTTCCGGTCGTCAACCCACGTGTGCTGCTTACTCCCATGCATCGCTGTATTCCTGTTTACACAGCTGGAAAATGACAACTCAGTCAAAGGTCAATATGCAACACATGGAAGTATAGCAGCGAAAAACTGAAAAGTGTATTAGACTTTTGATCCTATAAGTGCTTGTCACGCTGCGAGCCACTTATAGGTCGAAGTTTCTGGTAAATTTGCATGTCCAGATTTCCGTGTCCACGTTGCATGGTTGGACCCACAGGAAAGTTGGGGAAAAGCTGATACGGATGTATCTTGATTCAGGCTGGGTCGGAAGACAACCAACTTTACCGATGCCGTTAGCTGGTCAACTAATTCAATATATCTTGTACGCTTGTTAACCGTTGTAAATAACATTTATTTATTATACAATGATAAAAAAGAATCATGAACAACAACAACAACAACAACAACAAGAGCCTTTAGTTCGGTGATAAGTTGACGGGCGATAAGAGCTAGCCCCGAGTCCGTTTTGAGCAAACTAATGTTGCTAGGGACGGTCAAGCGGAGGACTCTGGGTAAAGCGGTAGTGGTTGCGAAGAGGGTGGCGAGGGCTTTTAGTCTTCCGTCTGCAAAACCAGCTTTCAATCTCTCTTGACTCTTTTCGGAATCTTCTTTTATGGGGGTCCAGACCCCTGAATACATGACTCTGATTAGCCCGCCAAAAGAAACGCTGGACCAATGGTCCCAGAGTGCAATCATCGGGAGCGGGGTAGAGAAACCTCACCCCGAGGCCCGTATTTAACCGGACAGCCAATCAAAAACGATGGCCCTGCATTACACGTCTTGGGCATTGGGGAAGCTCCGCCCCGCTTTTCTTTGATTGGTGAGCCACCTGATAATATTCTAATATTGTTGTAATGGCCTTGTGTCAGGCGTTTAGCCGTAATTTTCCGTACATTCGCACTCGGCTGACATTAGAATATGAAATAGAATGTTGTTTGTTTCTAACCCGTCAATCAAAACCCAGATCAAAGCCCAGATCGGCCGTTTCATCCCGTCAGTAAACAATCCTAAATATCCTTGTCCCCGGAGTACATTATTATTATATTTTTCTACACTGCCTTAGCAAAAGACTACATCTAATCTTTAACAAATTATCCAATTAGTCCTAAGTATTTAATTTAATGTTGCCAGTCAACTTATAACACTAAGTGTTACAGACTAAAGGGCCCTTATTTTGAGGAGAAAAGCATGTAATTTGTTGTTTGGAATTATAAAAAAAAAAGGTGTTTGGGGCACTAATTCCGTCACTTTTTAGACACACCTCGTTTATATATATATATATATAGTAAGTTAGTAGGCTGATCGTTGTCAAGAGCGATCAGAAGGCTCTTTTTTCAATTGCTACAACACTGAGGTGTAGGCGAAGGCGCTACTCCTT
This sequence comes from Sepioteuthis lessoniana, assembly GCA_963585895.1. NCBI lineage: Eukaryota > Metazoa > Mollusca > Cephalopoda > Myopsida > Loliginidae > Sepioteuthis > Sepioteuthis lessoniana. The sequence goes on along the minus strand of OY757920.1, from coordinate 73,801,719 downwards.
TCCCTGGATTGATCCGCTTAGGTTTGATCCGTACCTTATGATGCTCTATAAATCAAGGGGGAATCAGTACCATTGTTTGAGTCGAACTGGGATTGAACCTCAGTCTCCCGGGTTATCGGCGAACACCCTAACCATTTTTCCAATCATATATAGATATATAAATGAGTGTGTGTGTGTGTGTGTGTGTGTGTGTGTGCGTGTGTGTGTGTGTCCTCGTGAGTTTATGCTTATTTTCGAATGTGGACATTGGTAGGGAATGATTTAAAATAGATTTAGAAATCGCATTCTAAAATTATATTTTTCTGAAATTATGACAAATAGAATTGAAATATATGGATATGCAATATGTAACTTATGAAATATTGTGTACTGAAGCTTATTTCTCTCAGTAAAGAAAACAGGCAAATTAAAATATAGTGTCTTCCATCTCAGTAAATGAAAATAAGCACTTCTTTAGATACCAATTTTATTTGCTTTCTTTAGAATATGACCCTTTCTGACGAATTTTAAATGATCTATTCCTGGAGCTTCCTTATTTGGATAATCAGGTTATCCCTCCCCCACACAAGGTGCAGGTTTTTTTTTTTTTTCATTTCTGATCGAATTGAAGATCTGTGATCAATTTAAAGAGAACATTTTCTATGCAACCCTAATGGTGGATGAGATTTTTCCTGATAGATAAATTTGAAACATCTCTAGATTTCAATGGAGTTCACATTTCCTTTTTCACCAAGACTGACTCATTAGCCTAGAAGTCTACAACAAAGGAAGATAATTATACATCATATTGGGATTTAAAATGTTCGATTTTAGAATAAAATTTTACTCTTGATTTGAATATCGAAGTAAGAGACTTCGAACTACATTTGTGCTATTTCGTTCTCTTTCATATCAAGACTGTCTGGAAAGGTATGAACACCCTTATTCCTCAGTTATGGGTCAAATTGTACCCCACCACTTTCCTCCTAAAAAGATGGCTTTACCATTCAATAGATCATAAATGTTGACACGTCGTGCATTCAATAAGTTTCCAGACTTTTTTGTACAGGCATTTAATTCAGAATGTTATTGCTATACAACTTATGAGACAAATGATTGAATTTTATGATTTCAGGTTCAAATGAACAGCTACAGCAGCAACTGGAATACACCCTAGTAAAGCCTGATTGTCACAGCTGGTGAATTTCAAAAATGCAATCTGGACGTGACAACTCTTTAGAAGAACGATATGCAATAAACTTGGAAATATTTTAAAAAATGTTTTAAACTTGGAAAAATGCCACAGAAACGTATGGAATGCTTCACACTGCTTTTCGACCATCTCCCATGAATCGAGCATTAATTTTTGAGTGGCATAAGAGATTCAAGCAAGGCAGGGAGTCTGTGAGGGATAATGAGAGGTGTGGCAGGAGTAAGGAAGTCAATACACCAGAGTTGATTGGTCAAAGGGTTAGGGTTACTATGTTGAGGTTTTAAGGGAGTTCAGGGAGAGATTTCGTCGGAAGCGGCCAGCACTCTTCAAATAGGGTCAGTGGCTTTTCCACCTGGACCCAGAATCAGTCCACAACTCCATCCTTGTCACAGACTATTTGAGCAAGATGGGCATCAAGACAGTTCCTCAGCCTCCCTATAGTCCAGAAATTTCTCCCTGTGACATTTGGTTATTCCCCAAGCTAAGAGGCTGTCGTTATGAAGGTCATTGACACGATCACACAAGAGGACTTCCATGGGGCTTTCCAGAAGTTGTTGGAAACGTACAGCAAGTGCATTGCAGCCGAAGGAGTTTCATGTGTGTACTATCAATAAAAATGCCCATACGAAAAAAAGTCTGGAAACTTATTTAATGATCCTCGTATGTCATTAAACAAAGAAATCAAATTAAAAAAACATCTCTGAATTTATGAATTTCAAATATTTTGATCTATCAAAATATGATCACTAAACATCAATGCATTTCTGTCATGGATTTACAAAGTTTTTTTTTTATGCCTGTATGACAAAGCTCTAAAGGTTTTGATGGCTGTAGAATTTTAAATGCAGTTCCTAGTTCTCCTTTGGAACAAAATGTTTTCTGGTGTAAAAAATGTCCAGATGCTTGTGAAAATTGTAATAGGGGGATGAAAGACCTGTGGAATTCCAAGTGAATGGGGCAAAGATATATTCCAACTTAGTGAGCTTCTGCAGTGTCATCCCGAAAACTTTTGGCTGAGAATTATCATGAAACAAAATTATGATCAAATGTCTACTCATGAAAAAAGATAAATAAATAAACGCATCAATTACTAAAATGGAAAATGTTCTAGTAACCATCAAAATCAAATTCTGAAAGAAATGATAAAAACTTATCAAAGAGATCTCTTTAATTGTGAGGAAAATGTACCTTTTATATATCTAGAATTAAATAAAATGTTAGCACAAAATTTAAACATTTTATACAAAATTGGACAGTATTTTAAGAACAATTTAATATAATGTTTATTATTCTACCTATCAGTCTACTTTTTATCATTTACGTTGTTTGCTTTCTTTGTTTAAAGGCATAAAAAAACTTGGTGTGCTATTTAATGCCAAACACATGTAGAAGAAGACTCGTGCTAATAATTAATCCAGAGCTGGAAGGATAAGGGGTTGCATACTTTTCCAAAAGGTCTTAATCCGAAAGGGAACGTCATAGAGCGAACTGAGTTCGAACTTGCTTACTACAATGTAGCTATAAGCACGTTAAGCATTTCGTTACGGGGTCTCCCCGTTATTTCATTTAAGGAGCTATCAATCAATGCACGGGCCAGTAAACATGTTCTATACGAGAATCATTTCATCAGTGATTCTCCCTGTGGGGCTGTAGGAGAGGAGTAAGACCCCACCATCGAGTGTCCTGATATGACACTGAACCATATAATGGTGAGGCATCAGTAATGCTAGAGCTTGGGGGAATACAGAGTACCCCCTTATTGCTATTGCTCCCTGGTCGGACTGATATCAGATAGCACCTGATAGGGTCTTATCTATGGGTCAAAAAGAAATAAACTGTGTGCATATGCTAAACAGTATTGTTTGCAACAGAACTGTTTATATGTATGACAGTGAATTTGGCATTAAATAACCTACAATGGTTGATGTGCCATAAAACCAAACCAATCTCTATGTACCCGTTAACCTAAACTGGTATTTTTCACGTGACCCAAATGTGATTTCTTATTATCAACGCATGCAAAATAGTAAATTTTCACAATCTAGTAGTCTTTTTTGCTTAAGAGGTATTTATTTCAAGAAATGAATAAGTTTCTTAATGTTATGAAAGTAATGGCATTGCAAAAAATTATCCACTAATTTGGGTGAAAACACTGCAGTGTGTTTCTTTATATCCTTCAATTTATCTCGCTGAATAATGGCTTGTAATCGACTTGACATGGTATAGATTGGTTTCTTTGTTTAATGGCATATCAACCTTCGTGGGTTATTTAATACCAAAGCCCTCCTTCGAGAAGAACAGCAGTGATGCTATTTAACCCATACCTGGGAAGATAAGGGGGTTCAAACCTTACCTAAGAGTATTTTCTGAAAGTGAACGTAATAGCGCGACTGGAGTTCGAAATCGCTTACTACAATTTAACCAATACACCACGAGGAGCCCCTACCTACATTGTACCGAGGTGATCTGTGATTATCATTGACAATATTGTAACCGAATATTGGAAAACTTGCCGAGCAGCATTAAATACAGGGCTTATATTGAATAAAGCATCATTTAAATTTTATCTTTATTTTTTATAAATATGTCTTTGTATATTTATGACATATTTTACGAGTGAACAGTCATTTTCCATAGAATTTAGTTAGTTGTTAAAGTTTGGACACAATAGATTAGTCATAGTTCTATGATATTTAAAATATTTACGTTTTGTACAATTGATAATAGTAATTAATTATGAAAAACTAAGAAGTTTTTTTTTTAAACAGTGAAAGCATTCGAGAGTCTGCCACAATAAAATGAAAATTTAAAAAAAACTGTAAGTATAGAAAAGCTTTTGAACTCCTGAGTTCACTTTCCATTTGCCTGTTGAAGAAAGTCTGTCTCTCTTTCATGTCTTTCGCGTTCACCCACTGTCTTCTTTCAACAAAGATAGTTCATCGCTTATAGTTCATTGCTGACGCAACATATTTCTCTATTTTCGAATAAGTTGTAATCTGATATTATTGGACAATATATTTTCCTTTTTTTTTTTTTCGTTTAGATATCGACATTTACTTACCAAAATATACCACCTCCCTAATTTGAAAAAGTTTGATTTCTCTAAAGAATATAAATTAAAGAATTAATCTATTAATTAGATTTTTAAGAAAGAAAGAAAGAAAGATTTAAAAAAAGCAAGCAAGAAAGAAGGAATCGTACAAAAGTTATGTGCTTGTTTGTTTGTTTCGTTGGCTGATTGGTTGGTTGGTTGATTGCTTTTAATGGCATATCAAACATTGTGGGCTACTTAATGCCAGATCCTGTTTATAAATATATCATACATTTACATACGATGTGTAAGCCAATATTTTGCTGATTACATGTTTAAACAAACCAGAGCTCATTTATTTGCACACAGTTAAGCGGTGCCAAATATTGCCGTCTAACACAAGTAATTCTAGTTAAATATTTATTTTTACACACTGTTGAATGGTTCCAAATATTGCTATATTACATAAGTAATTCTTTTAATTAAGTATTTTTATCTAATCTAATATTAATCATTTGTTTACACACAAGCAAATAGTTTCAAGCATTGTTATCTAATACAAATGACTTTCTTTAGTATTGTTTGTTGGCACACAGATTAATAATTTATTTGACACAGATTAATCATTTTTTGAATGCAGTTCAATGGTTTCAAATATTGTTATCTAAAAAGAATAGTTTTATTTGAACAGTGATAAATTATTTCAAATATTGATATGTAACTCTAAAAATTCAATTTAACATCGGTCATTTACTTGCACACAGTTAAATAGTTAATTAGGTCTTTTTGACCAATACGGGGGACCTTAGCAGGTGCTAAGACACCGAGTCAGAGTGGACCTGGGAGTAATGGCAATGAAGGGGTACTCCACATTCCCCGAAGCTCCAGGGCTGGAGCATCACCATCAAATGCAGTTTAGTGTCATATCAGGACATTCGTTGGTGGAGGGTCTTACCTCTCGGGAGAGATGCAATGTATTCTACATATACAAAAATATATGTATGTATGTATGTATGTATGTATATACATAAATATATATATATATATATATATATATATATATATATATATAAATCTTTACATATATGTATATACATAGGTATATATATGTGTATATACGTATATATAGGTGAATGTATACATATCTGTAGATATACGTAAATATATATGCATATATACATATATATATATATATATATATTCATATACATATACATATGTGTGTGTGTGTATGAGAGAGAGAGAGAGAGAGAGAGAGAGAGAGAGAGAGATTGGAGTCAATCTAAAAGAAATGTAAATACAAGTAAGAAACTGAAGAAGATGGTCTTGGTAAATGTAAATGCTTTATTTATCCTTTATAAATACGAATTCGAAGCGCGTAAGCTTATATATAAAGGATAAATAAAGAATTTATCTAGATTTACGAACACCATCATTCTTCTGTTTCTTATTTTTATCTACATATATATATATATATATATATATATATATATATATGTATATATATACATTTTAGTATTTCATGCATAGTATATTATTTTCTTTTTATATTATGAATTTAGATGAATAATTCCTTAAATGTCTAAATTCTCCAGAATATCCGTTACCTCGAATGAAAATTATTTGCTTCTAAGAATACTGTCCGTGAAAACGGAATTTTGAAATACATTTATAATGGATTACATCGGTTGAGTCTTACTTGATAGGGATATATATATATATATATATATATATGTGTGTGTGTGTGTGTGTGAGTGTGTGTGTGTGTGTGTGTGTGTGTGCATATATATATATGCGTATATTTATGTGTATATACATATTGAATTTTTTATTTATCATTTTAAATTGCCGTATCGACGATATGATATCCGGCCGTAATTGCGTAATAAACCTTCTATAATTAATTGGTTCCCAAGTACTTTCGGCACGATCTAGAGCCATCATTAGGTGATGTGTGTATTGCAAAAGTGATATAATTTTCGCACGTACTTAACAACTTTGTAAGATTTGAGCGTCCATCGTATTACTGGTGTATTTTTAGCGTTCATTTTCAAATTCGATTCTATAAATAGCTGCAGCAGCCAAAGACATTTGACTACATTAGCACTAGATTCAAAATTAATTGATTGAGTTTTGGATGTTTGTTTCAAATGTGCATCGCTTCGAGTATGTGTAGTTTTTGTTTGTTACCTTGTTGCTCTAATACTGTTGTGTTTTCGGCAAGAATTTTACGAAATTCTGTTATCTGGCATGAATGTTTTTTTAAGATGTTGTGCTACGGAACTGGTATCAGAAAGGTGCATTTTAATTCTTCTCGATAGGGTAGTTGAGGTTAAACCGACGTATATATTGTTGTTCTCAGAGATACAATCTCCTAAAAAATATTTAAATTGATATATAACAGTTTTTTGAAAAATTCTAATCGAGTGGGGGTATTATAATTAATAACTAAGTTAGAGGTTTTATACTTATTATAGTAGATGATAAGTTTTATTTTTTATTAGGATCATGTGGAAGTATATTTCTTTTAATCAACTTTTTAAAAATATTTTCGTATAATTTATAATTGTAGTGCATTTGGTTGCAGTAAAAAGTTTGATAAATGCTTGTTTATTCGGTGGAGTGTTGAAATGCTTATTTTGTTGGCTAACATTTTTAATAGTATGTTTAATTTGATCATCAACGGTATAGTTAGGGAACGCATTTTTAATGAGATTTTCTTTTATGTTTCTGAATTCTTAATAAAAATTTATTTTGGAGGAGGAAATTAATTTTGAACGGGAGATTATGTTATTAATAACTGCTTTTTTATATCAGAAGAGGCTTTCACTTTTGAAGTTGAGAGTAAGGGAGTTATTATTAGTGGGGGGTGTTGGTAGAAGTACTAAAGTTATTGTGAGAATCATTGAAAGCATCTAAAAAGGAAATTTTCTCCTTTTTGTTTAGTTCATGAGTAAAATTATATCATAGTTGGAAGGTGTCTTGTGGTATGTTTATTTCATTCGTATCATTAGCGAAAATAAATATATCGTCAAAATAACTTAAGTACGTATAATTCTAACTCCTGATACTAATAATTTGCACGAAGTTACATGGTTTCTAGTATTCCTATCAAATGCTAATAATTTACAAGCAGATTCAAGGTTTTAAATGCTTTTAAATATGTTATTTTCAAGATCGGACATATAGAAATTCTTTCTGAAAATCGGGCCCAGAACCGATCTCATAGACTCACCGTCACTTTGTGTGTAAATGTTACCCAGGTGGTCGTAAAATGCAACTTCAGTAGTACATGTTAAAAGTATTTCACGAGGGTTGATTTTAAGAGAAGAGAAGAATGATTTTGATTGAAATCTATAATAAAGTCAATGGTTTCATGACTGTCACATTAGTGAATAAATTTTCAACATTGAGTGAAGGTAGTATTCTATCGTTGGGTTTAAATGTATGTAGGACTTGAATTAATTCATCTTAGTTTCATGTTCTATTTACTAGATAATTTTCGAATCATATGTTCATTTATTGCTTTTGTGAGTTTATAAATAGGTGTAGGTCCTTGTGATATAATTGGGTGCCGAGAATGACTAGGTTTATGCATTTTGACAATTCCTTATAAATAACCGGGTTTAATTATTTGGGGCAGTTTTGTGTTATCACACGCAGCATTATTAGCAGTGATTTGTTTATCAATTTTTTATTCAAGTTTGTCAGTGGGATTTTTATCTAATTTTTTCATTATGCTGTGGTTGTGTAATTCTTTACGGCATTTATTATTTGTTGATTTAGTAATGTGGGTTGTTTTTTGTTGAATCTATTTTCGATGGCTTCAGCCTAAAGAATATCACGGAATACATATACGTGAGTGAGTACTGCATAGTTTAGAACGAGCTGCCGCAGGCATTGGCCTCCATGTCAATGCACACCAAACGGAATCAAACAAGCGACATTTCCACACTAGGCGGTAGCTCTTTGAAACTTGTAGACAAGTTCACCTACCTAGTTAGCAGTGTCTCATCAACCGAAAAAGACATAGACACGCAGCTAACGAAGGCATGGACAGCTATCGATAAACTATCGGTAATATGGAAATCACACCTGACCGATAAAATGAAACGCAGCTTATTCCAAGCAGCAGTCGTATCGATACTGCTATATGGATGCACTACATGGACGCTAACGACTGGAGAAAAAGCTTGACGGCAACTACACAAGAACGGTGTGAGCAATTTTGAACAAGTCCTGGAGGCAACACCCCCAAAATCCCCAACTGCACGGCCACCTACCTCTCATCACGAAAACTATCCAAGTTAGACGAATCAGACATGCAGGACATTGCTGGAAAAGCAGAGATGAGCTTATAAGTGATGTTATCCGATGGACCCCCCTCATATGGCCAAGCAAAAGCAGGACGACTAAATCGAACCTTTGTGAGGATACGGGAGGTAGCTCTGAGGACCTATCAGAAGCGATGAACGATAGGGAGGAGTGGTGAGAGAGGGTCAGGGATATCCATGCTAGTAGCACGGCATGATGATATATATATATATATATATATATATATGCTTAAAATAATTACGTCCACAAAGAGATAAGTATTTTTTTAAGAATTATTCATTTATTCCGTTTTTACATGCGTGCATGTTTCCGACTTGTTGCTTTCGTCAGAGAAAATATGTAGCACAAGGCCATGTGAATGGGACATCCAGTGAGACTATAACGGACCCGTCTTCACTCGTTCTTAAGTGGAACACTTTTTCAGGCTTTGTATGGGTTTATATAGTGGTCACTGTTGTGTGTTAGATTTTTTCCTCCTCCTCCTCCTCATCGCTTCCCCTTTCGCAGAATGAGTCAGTTGGTCTGTCTGTCCCCCTAATTAGTCTTCGATATTTGATATGTTATAAAGTTTTACGTTGTTTTACTCGGGGTCGTTGATTTTGTGGATGTTTGTGTGTGAGTTAAGTTGATACGTTATAGAGTTTATTGGGTCGGGTTTTTTTGTGAATATAAAAGTGGTTTTAAATTCCAATAATACTAACTTTTTCTTCTGTGAATGTTTATTACTCTCTGTATGTTTCTCTGTCTGGGTATAGTGTGTTTTAAAATTTACTGGCAGTTACTTTATACCATTAATTTGTATATACATATATATATATATATATATATATATATACGTGTGTGTATGTTTCTGTTTATGTGTTTGTATGATTCATATTTTATTCAACGTGGGCTATAAAGTTTTGTCTTTTATTTGAAGTAATGTGTTATACGTATATATATATATATTTTTAATTGTATATATATATATATATATATATATATATATATATATATATATATATAGCTAGATCGGAAATAACAAATGGCAGTCACTAATACCAAATACAAATATTCTTCAGCGAACCAATACATTAAGTATTTCGAAGCTCCTTATATTTTTAATCCAGCACCCTACTAGGATATAGGATGTTAGGTTACTTAAGAAGCTATTTTACGTAAAGTTACAACGTGGTTAATTCCGAAACATAAACCTGAGAAACATTTTAAGGATATTGTCAAAAACAATCTTAGGTTACTTAGAGACTGGAAATCTTGGAGACTGGAAATCGATAATGGAAAATCGATCAATTTGGGAAACAGTTGATTTACGATGGTTGTAAAGCATTTAAAGCTAGGATATTCGAACGTTTCTTCTTGATACGAGGACTCGGTCTCGGTCTCGGATGCTTTTCAGCCTGTACATATTCATAACATCTACAATACAATCTGTTGGATTTGAGAGTGATATGAGGTCTCAGGACAGTAAACAATCGTTGGCGGATTTTACTCTAGTCCTTTTGTAGCAACCTAAAGTTAATTGCAGTTATTTCTGTGATAAAGTGTGTAGGTCTAAAGGAGGTCTGAGAAGCCATATATGAGTTCATGGGGTTAATATGAAAGCCAAGGACAATTATTTTGCTTGTTAATGTATGGTAGGGCCTGCAAGAATTAATTTACCCTGAGGAGACACATGTATTCTTACGGGTCCTCTTTGTAGTATTGAGGGTGGCGTTCTTTAAAAAGCAGCAGTCACCAGATAATGTGAGTATTCAAAAAATTGCGACACTGATACATAAAATCTTTTACACTTTCTTTAAAAAATCCTTTAACGTAAATAATGACATTCCCAGATTTGAATAATTTAAATTTGTGCATAGCCGAAACACCAAATTATTATGATTTAGTATATGTTCCAGAATTCAAGAAATACCGGAAACAGCAACCTACAATCAGTAGCTGCAAGGAGATTTACCTCCAATCACACAAACCTCATCAGGCAAACCATCCAAATGAGTGTTGTAGGAGCCTTACCCATCTCACCATAATGGACACTTCTCACCGTTATTAGTACGGAGAGATTACGCTGCCAGGGGGCAGATCAATATCGGTGTTATCTGAACAGTACGAGACTTCTTACCTTTTCTATGTAACTCTATCTTTCTTGTGTAATATAATCTGTTATCTAATATCTGAGGTTGTGTTTTCATTACTGACCCTTTCCGGGGTCACAACAGTAAGACGAATGAGACATGCGTAGTAAAGGGATTTCCCATGGACTCCCACCCAAAGACTCTTCTTTGTTGACTGACCAGCAAAGTCTTAGATACACCAGCCTCTGTGTCGTCACTGGATACTCTCTAGAGGACCTGCCATAAGCGATGGACTATAGTAAGGACAGGTGGTGGGAAAGAGCCTGATTTTAAACGCCATAAGCATGTCTTGACGTTTAAATAATGATATCCAAAGAAAGCGCATAAAATTTTCACATTCGCAATTTCTATAAAGATGCTTCTGTTTATTTTTGTTTTCATGGCAACATAATGCTCTATTTTATAGACTAGTGGTGAAAATATCGACTCTTAGTCAAATAATCAAATAGTACATCTTAACATTTTATTATGTTGAGGAGGGCGTGGTGGAGTGCCTAAAAAAAGAATGTTATATTAAAGATTATTTTTATTAGTCATTTCAAACCATACAGCAGTGATCCTATTTCGGCTTTAAATAGCTTATTTAAAAAAACATTTGGAGAAAATAATAATAATAATAATAATAATAATAATAAGCGAATGCAGCAAATTAGCACAGAAGGAGTATAAGGCGAGACACGATTGGGTCGGCAAGGTGATCCACTGGGAGATGTGCAAGAAATTTAGATTTTACCATACTAACAAATGGTATATGCACAACCCAGTACCTGTCCTAGAAAATGACACGCATAAACTCCTATGGGACTTTGATTTATACACGGATCACCTAATCTCGGCCAGAAGACCAAACCTTATAATAATTAACAAAAAAAAAGGAGAATTTGCGAAATTGTCGACTTTGCTGTCCCGACGGACCACAGAATAAATCTGAAGGAATGTAAAAAGAAGGATAAGTACCTCGACCTTGCTAGAGAATTGAAAAAGCTGTGGACCATGAAAGTGACGATTGTGCCAATTGTAATTGGTGCTTTTGGCACAATAACTAAAGGATTATTAAAAGGCCTGGAGGACTTGGAAGTTGACGGACGGGTAGAGACTATCCAAATGACAGCATTGCTGAGAACGGCCAGAATCCTGAGACGAGTTCTGGAGACTTGAGGAGACTTGTTGTCACTCAAACTCCAGTGAAAAACCATCAGCTAACACTGATGTGAAAAACTCTAAAGGAGTAAATAATAATAATAATTAGTCGCAAAAAATTCTTTGGGATTTTGAGATTACAAACGGATCTTATAATCCCGGCTAGACGACCAGACCTAGTGATAGTCAGAAAAAAAGAGAAACTGCCGAATAGAAGACTTTACCGTTCCGGCAGACCTCAGAGTAAAACTGAAGGAAAGTGAAAAGAAATACCAAGTGAAATACAAGTGAAATACCAAGATCTGGCTAAAGAACTGAAAACACTATGGAATATGAAAGTGACAGTGATACCAATTGTAATTGGTGTGCTCGATACAGTCAGTAAAGGATTAATACAGACACTAGAGGACTTGGAAATAAGCGGAGAAGTGGATATATTCTAAACTACAGAACTATTGAGATCGGTCAGAATACTGAGAAGAGTCCTGGAGAGTTGAGGAGAGTTGTTGTTACATAGACGCCCGCTGAAACCATCAGGTAACGCTGGTGAGAAAAACTTTCGATGAATAGAATAATAATAATGTCTTTACTATCAACATGACTATTATTATGAATATTTTACTCATTCAGAGTTTTTCCCATCGGCGTAAGCTGATGGTTTTTTCCTGGCATTTGAGTGATTGAAAGTCTCCTTAAGTCTCCAGGACTCTTCTTAGTATTCTGGCTGATCTCAATAATGCTGTAGTTTGGACAGTCTCCACCTGTCCTGTTATTTCCAAATCCTCCAGCCCTTTTATCAATTCTTCGGTGACTGTACCAAGAGCACCAATTACAATTGGTATAATTGTCACTTTCATGTTCCACAGTTTTTTTTTTCAATTCCCTGGCAAGATCGAGGTATTCATCCTCCTTTCAGCATTGTTTCAATTTTACTCTATTCTGCCGGGACAGTAAAGTTCGCAATCCAGCATGGTCTCTCTTGTTTGTTGATTATTATCAGGTATGGTCGTTTGGCCGAGATTAGGAGATATGTTTATATGTTAGAGTCCCATAGGAGTTTGGGTGTTTCATTCTCCAGGACAGGATCTGCGTTGTGCACGTACTATTTGTTCGTATGGTCAACCTTCAATTTCTTGCAAGAATCACAGTGGATCACCTTGCCCACCCAGTAATGCCGGGTCTTATATTCTTTCAGTGCAAATTTGCTGCATTCGGTTATTTGGTGATTGATCGTTTCGTCTATATCACTACATAACCTACATCTACTGTTTTGCTGCGTCTAATTTATTCTCGCTTTGATATGGTAGATCCTTATGGCGTTGTTTTGTGCTGCTTTTAGAAGAGATTCAGTTTCTCGCTTTAGGTGTCTTTTTCTTAGCCACGTCTAGGTTTTCGCGTGTGAGATGTCGCTTGTTAGTCTCTTAAAACGTCAATAGAGTCGTTTTTCCTCCCACTTTTGTTTTCTAGTTATTATCGTTCTGCTGGTTCTCGTATTGTTAATGTTTTTCTGCTGGTTCTAATCAGACTTCCTCATCGTTTTTCTATATAGTCTTCGAGTCGTTCTCTCGATGCGTCAACGCTGTTTTCAATGCTTGCAAGTCCTCTTCTTCCCTCTCTTCTTGACACATAGAGACTGTCAACGTCATCTCTGGGATGTAATGTCTTATGCATGGTCATTAGTTTTCTTGTACTTTGCTCCATTTGTTTAAGATTTCCTCAGGTCCACTTTATAAATGGTCTCGAGTATATGACGAGGGGAACAGCCCAGATATTCATCCATTTGATAAGGTTCCTTCTATAGTGTTTTGTCTCGAGTAATTTTCTGATTCTTCTGAGATACTCTTTTAAAATTTTTTCTTTCCTTTCCACTTGATTGATAGTGTCCGGGTCTAGTATCCCCAATTTAGCACAGAAGGAGTATAAGACTAGACACGACTGGGTGGGCAAGGTGATCCACTGGGAGTTATATATTCTAAGTTTTATTATACAAACAAATAGTATATGTCCTGGAGAATGAGACAAACGAACTCCTTTGGGATTTGGAAATACAAATGGATAACCTAATCTTGACCAGAAGACCAGACGTTGTAATAATCAGCAAAAACAGAAAAAAGAGAACTTGCAAAATTGTGGACTTTTCTGTCCCGGTTGACCACAGAATAAAATTGAAAGAAAGTGAAAAGAAGGATCAATACCTCGACCTTGCAAGGGAATTTAAAAAAACTGTGGAAAATGAAAGTGACAATTATGTCAATCGTATTTGGTGCTTTTGGTAAAGTCAGCAAGGGATTATCTAAGGGACGGAAGGACGTGAAAATAAGAGGACGAGTGGAGACCATCCAAACTACTGTATTATTGATAACGGCTACAATACTCAGAAGAGTCCTGACGACTTAAGTAGACTTGCTGTGACTCAAACTCCAGTGAAATACTCTCAAGGATTAAATAATAATAATAATAATAATAATAATAATAATAATAATAATACACATAAACTCCTATGGGACTTTGACATACACACGGATCACCTAATCTCGGCCAGAAGACCAGACCTAACAATAATCAACAAAAAGAAGAGAACATTCAAAATTGTCGACTTTCTTGTTTCGGCTGACCACAGAATAAAACTGAAAGAATGTGAAAAGAAGGATAAGTACCTCGACCTTGCTTGATAATTGAGAAAGCTATGGAACATAGAGGTGAAAATTATTCCAATTGTAATTGGTGCGTTTGGAGCAGTAACTAAAGGATTACTTAAGGGACACACTGCTATGTCCGGAGGAGCTGGGAAGGTCAATATGCTGCATTCTTTGTTCAGTTTCCAACTCCTTCTCACACACAACCCTTTCAAATAAAGTGGGAGGTATATTTTTCTAAGAACTGTGTCGTTCGTCTTTATTGTGTCGTTATGATTCTTTATGCATCTGCATATCAGTATGCAACAGTTGTTTCGTCATTAACTTTTATAATGAATAGTGTTGTCATTAAACTTAACCATCTCGTGACCCACTTACACAAGCCACATATTTTAATCTAACCACGCATCTAAAAAAACTATCTCAGATTTACTCAAAAATAAGAAAAAATTGATATCCCTACAACGATGAGCTACTTTCTTCATAAAACTCAATATTCTATTCCAGTATCTAATGTGATATCATTTTTATCTTATAAACCTCATATTAACTGTTTTATTTTTCAGGGTTAGTTTCTTTATCTAATGGCATATCAAGCTTCTTGTGCTCTTCAATGCCAAAACCACCCTTATTGAAGTGTAGTGTTACTATGTAAGTTATAGTTTTGGACATAATGGGTTTATACTTTTTTTAGGGTATTAATCCAAAAGTGAACTTTATAGCGCGACTGGAGCTCGAACTCGCTAAATCTGATGTTGCAATTCAATACATTATCCACTATAACAGGGGCTCCTTTCCTGTTTTCATCGTACTTCAGTTCTTGTAAAATCATCCATAGTGGCAAAAATAGCTAACTCCCTGTGTCTTTTACTCATGGATGGATTTAGCTTCTGTGCACAAAATAACAAAACTTCTGCATTGTTTTGTTGTTGTTTGTTGGTTGTTTTTCTTTGTTTGTGTTTTTAATAAAAAAAAAAAAAAAAACGGACCCGTCCACAAACTGTCTAAGATTTAAAAAACTGTCTCTATCAACTTAAATGACACCCTTTTCTTCCAATAAACAGATTGTATGAACCTTTTGTCTGCTGGCATTTTGGTCTCGTGCTTTCTCGTTTTTTTTTTTCTCACGCTTAAACGAAACTAGAAATGATTTGTTTTTTAACTTTTGTACTTGCAATGCGAAGAAAAAAGACAAAAAAAACCAAAACAAACAAAAATAAAAACAACAACAAAAAAAAAAAAAAAACGAAAGAAAACTGTTCGTTGTATGAGTTGTCCCGACTTCAAGTCTGGCGGAAAATTGACATTTCAATTTTCTTGTAGATTAAACGAAGATCCGACCGACAAGCAAAGAAATTGAACAAAAACGTTGACAAATTGTTGACAATGAGCCGAGTTCGCTCACTTCCTCTTGCACAGACATCTACAGCCGTAAATAATGTCCAAGCACGCTTAAATAAGGATACACATTGTAAGACAGGAACGAAGACACGTCATGATAAACGCGAAAATATTCATGCATATATATATAAATGTATATATATATATATGTGTGTGTGTGTGTGTGAGAGAGAGAGAGAGTTTATATATTCCCCTCTCTCTCTCTTACACACACACAATATGTATATATATTTATATATATATATATACACACAATATGTATATATATATATATATATATATATGTGTGTGTGTGTGTGTGTGTGTGTGCGCATGCACGTGTATTATAAAAATATGCGCTGACCAGTTACAAGTGTTCAAATTTTCTTGTAAGAAATATTATATCAAAGTTGAACGAAAATCGAAACAAAATAAGAAAGTATATAAAAACGTACAATTTCTATATTATTTTTATCGATTACTATATAAGATTATACGTAGGTATCAAAAAAATTCTTAAATGTCATATTATCCAAAATTAAATTATTGCGTTAAACATCTTTGAACTATAGGGGGTATTGTATAATCAAAGAATAGAACAGCTTAGTCGCTAGCTCTTCCGATCACTCTCAGCTTTCATTGGTAGATTTTCCTAATTTCAGTAAATTACGCAAAGAATGGAATAAGTTTTGTTTCTTTTTGTGAATGAATTTGATTTAAGATTTATCGACGGGTTTTTTTCCACATACTTTTTAAAACAATAAACAAATAATTCAAAATCAATTATACCAAAAAAAAAAATTAACAAAATCAAATTTTATAAAAATCAATCTGAAAATTATCTTTTTCATTCAAAATTAAAGTGATATTTGGTTGTATACGTATGAATGCAATAGCATGTTATAAGGAAGTAAATCAGACCAATAATATTAGTAATATGAAAAATTTTCTTAATAACTGAGATATAGGTAAAATTATCATTGACAATGAGGTGTAAATAACTAAGGGAATTGTGACATCATTGGTGACATCAAAACAGCCTCAAATCTCTAATAAGATATGAAGAAAAGTAAAGAGTAAAGTTGGCGACCGTAGTCGAAGGCGACCAGAAGGCTTCCTTTTCAATAGCTACTACACCGAGGTGTACTACCCCGAGCTTCTCCACTTTAACCTTGATACATACCTTATATTGCTGAGTGTTAAGCAAGGCGGTATCAAGTACCATTTTTAAAGTCTTTGGTATGACGCGAACTGGGATTGAACCCAGGTCTACCGGACCATTGGCTAACACTCTACCTGTTATATTCTCATGTGCCGTATCATAACGATATAATAATAAAGACGCACGCAATGATAAAGACGCCGGAAGGAAGACGCAGGAAGACTTCTTTATAAAAATATATACCTCTCACTTTAGTGCAAAGGTTCGAAAGGGTTGTAAAAGGTTTGCGTGTGAGAGGGAGTTGGAGACCGAACATGACTAAAATATTTTGACCCCAAAGTTATGGCCCTCAGCGTTGTGTCTTTCTCGTTCTCCAGGGCTGCTCAACCGGAGCACTGTAGTCCACTCTGCTGGGTGATGGCTTTCCTGACTACACTCGTCTTTTCCGTCTCCAACTCTACTCCCTGTCCTGCCTTCTGTTCAATTCGTCGGCCTTATATTACCTTCAAACTCCCACGTGGTGATCTGGACACGCCTCCACGCCTCCGCAATTTCTTCCGATATCTGGTGATCGGGATGTGTCACTTCCGCTATCTTTGGAATGGCCTGTGTGATCGTCATCGAGCAGAAATAACTGTCATGCAGTGCAGAGGCCACTCTCTTCTGGTGCGTCAGTCTATGAGAGTATAATGGGATTTTTTTTTACCAGGTCCGATTTCATCAGCCAATTTCTGCCCACGCGATTTCCTCTCACAACTGCCATTAGAATGTGTCACTTCCTTCCGGTGCATCACCTTGAATGGCATTTTTGGTCGGGTCAAAAGGTCAAAACATAATATACCTACTGGGCGAACGAACAGTTAATGAAGAAAAATAGAAACAACAAAATACTCCAAATTTGAGGAATTTATTATGAAAGTCGAAGTTGAACATTTTGGTTATTATAAACTTCTTTAGAACTTTAAATTTATGAAAAGAGTTGTTATATTAGCGATGGATGTTTGATGAAATAGCGGAAGAAGAGAAAGTTGGTATAAATTGAAAGATTCGTAATACATGCTTTCTTTTCTCTTCATTGTGTTTACTTCCGGGTCCACTCTGACTCGGTATGGTAGAGCCTGTTAGGGTCCGATCTATGGGTGACATATAACTGTTCAATTATTCACAACCAAATGACTGATATTAAATTGAATTGTTAGAGCTACATATAAATACTTGAAACCACGTAGCTGTGTCCAAACGAATGACTTATGTGGAAGAGAATTATGAGTGATGAATAGCTTGACAGAAACCATTTAACAGTGGGCAAATAAATGATTAATATCAAATAGAATTTTTCGTGTTGAATTGCAATACTTGAAACGGTTTAACCATGAGCAAATACGTCATTGACATTGAATAGAATTAAATGCACTAAACAGCCATAGGGGAGAACATTTAACTAGATGCCAACAAACAAGCTCTGACTTGTTAAAAATATTCCCTACTAACTGTTCGTTTTCAAATCACACACACACACACACACACAGAGACATATATACATATATATATATCTTTAAGAAAAAAAACAAAGACCGGTTAATTTAGGATTATCAATTTATTTCCATCCTGTTTTTCAGTTTCTGGTGTAAACCAAAAACTCGAAGAAAAATATAACAGGACTTCTTCAGATCCAGTGGATAAATAAAACAGAATAGACACGTGGGGTGGAGGGGGAGGGGGAAGAGATTAAGGAGTTACCTCCTCGTTTTATTGAATTTCCATTTTTTTATTTACCTATTTATTTTATCTTCAAATTTCTTCCGTCAGTTATAATTACGGTAATTTAACTTTTTTATTTATTTGTTTAATTTATTTTCTTTTCATGTTAAGTTCGATAATTAACTTTTAAGAGAAATATTAATGCTTATATTAATTTCGATACCATTTATTTAGCTACCTATTTTTTCCTAGGGTCTTTGGTTTTTTCTTAAAGAAATATTGCTCTGTAAAAAAATTACATTGAGCTACACACCAAGAAAATTTAAATGTTCAGCTCCTGAATGATTTTCTTGTCCTGAAGGAATTACTCCCAACTCTGGTTTAACTGGACCGAATAATATATATATATATATATATATATATATATATATATATATATATATATATATATATGTGTGTGTGTGTGTGTGTGTGTGTGTATTATTCGGTCCAGTTAAACCAGAGTTGGGAGTAATTCCTTCAGGACAAGAAAATCATTCGATCCTAGCTTCGGGAATTTAGCCTGTCTAGCCACACTGTGAAGTAGAATCTTGGATTGGCGTTACAGTCAGTTAGGTTTCGATCCCAGCTTCAGGAATCTAGCCTGTCTAGCCACACTGATAAGTTCTGACAGAACGAAACAGTCTGTCTGTGGATGACAATATATATATATATATATATATATATATATATATATATATAACAGGAATTAACATCCAGTAACCTATATAATGATTAATATGACAACCAACCAAGTTACAAACCATTTGTAGTCTCTCTCGTTATGCAACCAGTCGAGGAGAAGGAAAACTCTGAATTCAGACCAGCTTTGATACTCTTAAAAACTTGACCTAGTGTTCGGTCATCCTCGTGTTAGATGGGTTTGGGAAAATACAAATATATGCTTTTATAAAATCAAAACAAGTAACCCTATTTCGCACCCACCAGTCTCACTATTAAGTTCCCATTAGAACTAATAAATGAATGAACAAAGAGTCCAAGATAAGTGACTGCAGTGTGTGTGTTTATTTTCTCACTCTCTCTCTCTCTCTCTCTCTCTCTCCCTCTCTCTCTCTCTAGCACTAAACGAATCAATCATTATTATCGACACTGATGAAATATTAAACAATCCAGGGGAAATTTGGAAAAAAAAAAACAACTTTGAAGTCAGTCTCGATATATTTAAGGAAGTGTTCTTGGCGAAACACAGAATTGTGAAATGCAGCAGTCTTCATATATACGAGACTTATATGTGCGGGTTTTTCTTATTTCCTAAACAAAATTGATAATTCAACCTAGGGATCAGATCTGCAGACATTAAAAGAAATAACAGGTTATTCAGAGGTCCTTCGATTAACTGAACACGAGCCGAAATGAGTTTAATTAAATCTGAAGAGAGAATCTTTTGGAAATTTATTTCACTTATTCTTCACTTTTATCTTAGTAAATATGTCTTTAATCTAAAAAAAATGTTTTATCTAGCTCGCGCTCCCCCCTCTCTCTTTCTCTTTCTCTCTCTCTCTCCTTCTCTCTTTCTCTCTCTCTCACTCTCTCTCTCTCTCTATATATATATATAGTTAGTTAGTTATAATTTTTCGAAGAAACATTGTTCTTATTATATTTTCAGTTCTCTTTCTCTCTCTCTCACTCTCTCTCTCTCTTTCTCTCTCTGTCCTTCTCTCTCATATATATATATATATATATATATACGAGGGTTAGTTGATACTCTTTGGGAATATGATCAAAAAAATATTTTAGCATAGAAACCCTTGTGACCCACACACTTCCGTCGGTGTTCCAGTACTTAGATCCTTTAGGTCAAAAAATCATTAACAACAGATATGACGTCAGCACCAGAATTTTTTTAGCCAACAGTATACCATCATCATCATCATCATCATTATGTGCTGCTAGCAAGGATTTCCCTGACTATCTCTCGCCGTTCGTCCCTATCATTCATCGTTTCGGGTAGGTCTTTTAGACTACAGCTTGTTTCCGTACAGAGCTGTTGTAGGTAAGTTTTTGTTGGTCGTCCAACACTTACACGTCCGTGTGAAGGGATCAGATGAGAATATCACAAATGAGTTCGTTCTTGCTTTTCCAGCAGTTTCCCGCTTGTATTTTCCGTCTTATTTGGATGGTTTTAGTGATGTGAGGAAAGTCGCTGTACAGCTGCTGTTTCATCGGTTTGTTTAATATAACTCATTGCATTCTTCTGCAATTCCCGTCAACATTTTTCTCTATACGCTTGGTCAGCATCCACGTGGTGCATTCTTATTGTAGAATTTACACAATCACAGCTTGGAAGAAATTGCATTTTATTTTATCGAATAGGTCAGACTTCCATATGAGCGATAATCTATAGATAGTAGTCCATGTATTCTCTAGGTGCATTTTAATGTCATTATCAATAGATGAGACGTTGCTACCGAAGTACGTGAACTTGTCTATTAATTTCAGAGAACCACTATTTAGAGTGGAGATTAAAACCCATCCCTACACATCCGAATCCCAACTACATAGTCTGGAGAAGGCAGTAGGAAGCGTTGGTTTTCATGCGAACTATATATATATATATATATATATAGAGAGAGAGAGAGAGTTGCGTGTTGCGTAATGTTTATTGTCAGAAGCAAATGGACTTTACCAGCAATGTTCAGATCCTAGTCAAGGCTGTTTGCCACTCACTTTGTGCTAATGATCTTGGGAGAAGGCATGAATCCATATATTCTCCCGCAAGGTGTGGGAAAACAGTTAGGTGGGAAGCGCTATCTTGTTTGGTCAACTTGTTTGGCAGAAGGAAAAAGTCTGTCAAAAAAGTCAGGAATACTCTTCAGAAGAATCTGTGACACATTGATGCCCCATTTTTCTGTTATCAGTTCATCCAGGAAGAGTAACTGGTTCTACACTTTCATCCCTATAAACAAATTCACTCTGTAATTATTCCAACTTTTCATATCTTTAATTCCACTCTAAGGTCTTCACTCATTGAAATCGATGAGAAAGTTGATCATATATATATATATATATATATATATATATATATATATATATATATAAACAGTATCACTGTGATAATTGAAACAGAAAAATAAATGTATAAAAGTTTTAAAAAGACTGACTCAAAATGTATCAGGGCTTGGCCTTGATGATTCAATTAAAACTTGCCATCATATTTTTTTCGAGTGTAAACGGAATGATTGGCTTGAGGAATAAAAAAAATTATTTCAGGGAAGAAAATTGTTTTTATGAAACCCTGATAAAATCTCCTGTAGAGTATTGTACTCAGGCTTCTGATCCACTATCAAAACTTTGAAATTTGTATAAAATATTGAGATTGGAGAGCATAGAAAGAAGGATCAACATAATAAAAAGAATAAGAAAATACATTTACGGAGGCAGACAGGAAAAATTAGGAAATACTAGGGCAAGGTGTCCTTGTGGTGTAATAGTTAAAACACTGGACTGTGGAGTCCGAGAAGGCGAGTTCGAACACCAGTCACGCTATTATGTTCACTTTCAGACAAATACACTCGGGAAAGGTATGAGCCCCCTTATCCTCCCAGCTATAGGTTAAATAGCATCACTGCTTTTCTTCTCGTCGGATGGCTTTGGTATTAAATAACCCACGAAGGTTGATATGCCATTAAGAAAGAATGAGCGGTGATCTCATTGAACATATCAAAATGATTAATAGAGTTTCTAATTATGGCAGATCTTTTTTTTCCAATATTTTTACTCTAACTCCAAATTATTATCGAGACAGGTTTCTTAAACTACATCAACTAATCAACCAGATTTTTCTGATTATAGAGTAATTGAAATTTAGAACAGAAAAATTAATCCGATGAAAATCATCAAAAGTGTAAAAAAAAATTAAGATAAAATTGGATGATTTAGTAAATAATAGCTTGAAAAAGAATTTAAGAGGGAATTTTTGGGTCTTATCGAATGAATCACAAAGCAAATTTTCATCTCTACTTAAAAATTGCATTAATATTCTACTTTTTAAATGCCAAAAAAACAAATAATTATTACAGTTTTGAAGACTTGGTGTTGTTATATTATTGCGGAAGAATTTTTTTTTATATTATCATTTTTCGTTTTATATATCTTATCTTTCGGTTTAGTTAAGCTTAGAACCTTTTGGTTTAGTGCATGGGTAGGTGCAGACATTAACGCAGGTGTTCACGCGCACGCGGGGTGGATGTGACAATCACAGATGTCACAATAAAAAACCCAGATATGAAATGACACTGGGGATGTGAATGACGTCATGCCCGGAAGTGATGGGCTGGAATTCTTAGCGATTTTGAATAAAAGCAGTGAGTTGAAATTTGGACTGAGACGAAGCGAGTTGATTGTTCGGACCTGGGCGAGGCCAGTCCAGTTTGTGGACTGCGGGGTGCGCTCGCGTGTTAGTTGGGTCAGTGAGTTGAAAGCTGGCGATGGACGAACAGTCAGCATAGAAAAATTGTGTCTCTCCTCGTGTCGAAAACCTAAACTTAAAGAAGGTAATAAAAGTTTTGTACCTGAACCAAGAGAGTCGTCAGTGTTTCGTATATTTCGGGATTCCTTAAGTATATTTCAGATATTCATATCTTGGTTGTATTTTTGGCCCTATGTTACAGTGTCACGGCATCTCTCCTGCCATACGTCTTTCACCAATCACCTGAAAATAATGAGTCCTATACTTGTGTCCTCTATATGTTATGATATTGTTTAAATTGTAAATATCAGCTTCCCTAGAAATGACTGGTAGTCATTATGCCAACAGGAAGTACGCTCTAAAAAACTTAGCAAAATATTAACAATGGTTGCAATCAAGACGGTGGGAGCATTTTGATTGAGGGAGTAACATTTCGAAGATAATTCTATACCACCTCCAAGAAGTAAATCATATATACATACTTATACTTATCTCTATCTAGAACGAAATGGTTGACACAGGAAATCATGGGAGAGGACACCCTGTGGAGCTAGATGAAACATCTTTGTAAGCGAGTTCGAACTCCAGTCGTGCTATTATGTTCACTTTCGGACATATACCCTTAGAGACTGTGATACCCCTTATTCAGTCTGCTATGGGTTAAACCCGGATTAGGAAAACTTTTTGATGGAAGGGCAGCATCACTGGGTTATGAATTATAAAAGGGCTGCATCTTTTAAAATCAAAAGAATTTAATCTCGATTCAAGTGCAAGTGTATATTTTTATAGATTCTCACAGGTCGTACGGAACAGGACAGCGGGGTACATGCAACGCACAGGCTGCAGTTTGCTCACCCCTGTGTTAAAGAGTACCACTAATGTTTTTTCAGCAAGGTTGGCTTTGGTATTAACAAATCCACAAAAGTCAAGTTTCTATAAGCAAAGAAACCAAACCAACGAAAAAGCAAGGAAAATACAAAGCCGTACAACAAGAAAAAGGTAGACATACTGAATATTGCATTAATATTCTACTTTTTAAATTCATAAAGAACAAATAATTATTACAGTTTTGAAGACTTGGTGTTGTTATATAATTGCAGAAGGATTTTTTCCGTTTTATATATCTTATCTTTCGGTTTAGTTAGGCTTAGAACCTTTTGGCTTAGTGCATGGGTAGGTGCAGACATTAACACAGGTGTTCACGTGCGCGCGGGGATGATGTGACAATCACAGATGTCACAATAAAACCCCAGATAGATAATGAAATGACACTGGGGATGTGAATGACGTCATGCCCGGAAGTGATGGGCTGGGATTCTTAGTGATTTTGAATAAAAACAGTGAGTTGAAATTTGGACTGTTTTTCAGCAAGTTTGGCTTTGGTATTAACAAACCCACAAAAGTCAAGTTTCTATTAACAAAGAAACCAAACCAACGAAACAGCAAGGAAAATACAATGCCGTATAATACGAAAAAGGTAGACACACTGAATTATATCGCTATCAATTGAAATTGATCTTAAACAATTTGATCCGTTGTCATTTTTATAGATTTTTAGAATTCAAACAATGGCTCAAATAAAGCCTCACTTCAATACATATGTAATAACAGGTGTTTTTATAAATGCAAACTTATCGTGACTAAACGTTTCACGCTTAATTTGTGATCTGCAGACGAGTTTAAAAAGAATATTCTTTTAAAAAATAGGAGTGTCAACTCGACATCTAATCTTTAGTCACGATTAGTCTTTATTTTCAAACTTTTCTATTTATTTACATAATACAACTTTCTCTATTGATAATCGGCATTTTTACTTTTACTTTGCCCTACTTGTCAAAGGTTTTTTTCCTTGACCATTGTCACAAATAATAAACTATATATATATATATATATATATATATATATATATATATATATATATATGCTTAGGTGGGTTTCGATCTCAGCTTGAAGCAACCTGCGTGTCTAGTCACACAAAAGAGTCATGATACAATAACACAATCTGTGGATGACAATGTGTATATATATACATATATATATATATATATATATATATATATATATATATATATATATATATATATATATATAAATCAAATGTAATTCAGAAGATATAAAATCACATATATAAATGCCCTGATGAAGGTTTAATGCAAAAACCAAATCATTTATCGTTGAAAAATAATTCAATAGTAATTCAAAAACAACACTCTGAATACCTTGTTTTTTTCATATTTGCATGCCCCCCACATACATATATATATATATATATATATATATATATATATATATATATATATATATATATATATTTGTGACTAAGAATACATCAAAACTCACGGGCAGAGCCAAAATAATTTTACATAAAATATATATAACCATATTCAACAGATTTCAAACGTTTCAATTCTGGCTCGCCTGAGAATCGGCAACGTGAAATTCAAAGTGGTTATTTTTCATCCTACTTTTATTGCTTTTCTTCGTTATAGTTGAAAAAGAAATACTGCTCTGCATCATTCTGCATAGTGAACTGTAAATATTTTACTGATCAATACTGCCTTTGGTGTTATATTTTAATGATAATTGTATTACCGCAAAACAGTGGTTCACTCGTAAAATTTTTTCACCATTTTCGAGAAAAATTGTCTAATCAACATAAGTAAATTAAATAATTTATTTTGATACACGTCGAAAACCTAAAAGTAAGGAAAAATATAAAAGTCAATAAATGGTTCAAGAAAACAGTATTTTCTTCTTAGAAAATGAATAATGTCTTCATTTCTCAAAGCTGATGACTGAGTGAGAGCAATATATATATATATATATATATATATATATATATATATATATATATGATGACCACTCTGTTCTTTTTAAGACGGATACAAAATGAATAAATAAATACATAATCCCTAATTGCAGATAATTTTTTTCTTTTTCTTTCCGGGGAGAGAAAATATGAATTTATCACATTTTTCAATGAAATAACTCCCGCATCGATATATATTACTGTCTTGACATTTTCCCAATCCAACAGCCTTCAAACCTTTTTCGTCATTCTTCATAAAATCTTTCTCGTCTTCCCTGAAAGTGGTCGTCTGTTTTTAATCAAATTTTCCCTCTTTGTTTTCATTGGCTAAACAACGGTTCAAGGGGCGTGACTCTTTCAGTAAAATTTGATTAAATTTATTCAAAACAATAAATATTTATAGTTAAATTATTGTTCCTTCTTTCCTATTAAACTATTCCTTGATTGGTCGTTTTAACTCTCTTTAACCTTATATATATATATATATATATATATATATATATATATATATATATATATATATATATATCACACACTCACTCACATATATATATTTTTACATATATCAAAATAGAAGTAGGCATCTCTACTTAAAGTTGCAGACCTCGGAAATTAGTTGGTAAGTTCACGTACTCCGGCAGCAGTGCCTCATCGAGTGAAGGCGTGAACTGCTGTCGATTGGATTTTGGTCATATGGATGTTAATACAATTGTATGTATGCACCCCATGAACAGAGCGTAAAAGCGAAATAAGGACAACTCAAGAATGCTACTAGTGATTGTAAACAAATCGTTGAAGCAAAACTTCACGAGACAACAACTGTACGGCCGCTTACCTCCCATCTCAGAAACCATCAAGAAAAACGAACAAGACAGGCAGGAAGCTGCTTGAGGAGCAAGGGCGGACTCATAAGTGACGTTCTTCTATGGACCCTTTCACATGGTCGTGCCAGTATTGACCGACCAGCAAGAGCTTATTTACATCATCTTAGCGTGGGTACAGGGTGTAGTTTGGAAGACCTGCTAGAAACGATGGATGATAATATTGGCTGGTGAGAGGGAGGGAGAGAGAGTGAGTCGAGGAAATTTGTGCTGTCTGCGTGCCTTGGTGATATATATATATATATAAGTGTGTGTGTTTGTGTGAATAATGGAAATTATTCTAACAGTATGAAGAAAATAGAAAAGCAAAGTAATCGAAATTGCAGAATTTATCATGATGGAAAGTCAACGTGATTACTTCTCAGTTTTGCTAAATGGATTACTTTGTTTTCTATTTTCTTATATATATATATATATATATATATATATATATATCGTATTAGCGTCCGAACACAATACCTGTGGATTATTCGTGTATAGAATATATGAGGAATTTCATATAAATCTACAGGAGTGCTCGATGTATGGCTATTGTTATGTATTCCTTATCCAGATTTATATAACAAAGCTCACATACCGAGCGTATACAATGTAACTGGGAGGAAACTCAAACTTAAATTGTTAAAATAAAATTATTTCGAAGAATAATATCATTATACTCTTTGTCTCATCAGATGACTTCACACGCTTAATTTGAGGTTCCAACCTGAAATTAAGCGTGCGAAGTCATCGGATGAGATGAAGGGTATAATGATATTCTTCAATGAAGTGTATAATAATATTCTTAGCCGGAATAAGTTTAAACTGAAAAATTTAACCAGGTTTGAGTTTTCTTCTGAATACATTATATATATATATATATATGTGTGTGTGTGTGTGTGTGTGTGTGTGTGTGTGTGTGTGTGTTAGGATACTATAGACACAGAGTCATCTATGCTGTCTCTTAACGGAAATTATTTAAAATGAATCGTTGCATACCAAACCAGCGTGAAATTAAAGGAAAATGTA
Organism: Sepioteuthis lessoniana; assembly: GCA_963585895.1. NCBI lineage: Eukaryota > Metazoa > Mollusca > Cephalopoda > Myopsida > Loliginidae > Sepioteuthis > Sepioteuthis lessoniana. The sequence continues at coordinate 73,773,844 of OY757920.1, read as the reverse complement.
AAAATATATGTTGAAGTAACACCAGTTCCCTTAAAAAAGAGGGATCTACACACACATAAAACTGCATTGAGGAAAAATAAAGACAAACACAGTATTCATGTGGGGACTGAACACGCAAACCAGAAAATCAAGAAAAAGATTACATCAGATTACAAAACAGTTTAAGTTTTGCAGAGAATTGAATTTGCTATAAACACCGACTCAGAACAAAAGAGATTCCAATGCAAATAGTCAGAATCTATCTCCAAATGTAGGCATGAAAAGAAAGTCCAACAAAACCAATAGAAAAAAAAGAAAGAAACCACACAGAAATGAAAATAAAAATAAATTTAAAATAATCTAAAATAAATAAATAATAAATGAAATAAATAAGTAAATGAATAATGATAATCATAATAATCAACTGTATGGATATTTAAAGCGAGAAACGAATGAAATCTCAAACCAGTCATGGCTAAGACAAGGGAACCTTAAGAGAAAAGCCTAATATCTTCGCATAGTAGCTTTGAACAACGCCATAAGGATCAATTATGTTACAGTAGTAACATTTTTTGACAAAGAAAAGCAGAAGGTACCCGCAAAAACTATTACTGACGCCGACTACGCCGATGACATAGCGCTTCTGGTAAATGCACCCACCAAAGTCTAAATCCTACTGGAACGAGCCGTTGCAGGCATTGGCCTCCATATCAGTGCACACAAAACGGAATACATGTGCTTTAATCAAACAGGTGACCTTTCCACACTAAACAGTAGCTATCTGAAACTAGAAGACAAGTTGACCTCCCCAGGAAACAGTGTCTCATCAACCGGGACTGACATCGATACGCGACTCACAAAGGCATGGACAGCTATCGATAGACTATCAGTCATATGGAAGTCAGACCTGAGCGATAGAATGAAACGCAGTTTCTTTCCGACAGTGGTCGTGTCAATACTGCTGTATGGATGCACTACATGGACGCTAACTAAACGGACCGAGAAAAAGCATGACGGCAACTACACAAGAATGCTGTGAGCATTATTGAACAAGTCCTGGAGGCAGCACCCCACAAAACCGCAGATGTACGGCCACATACCCCCCATCACGAAAACTATCCAAGTTAGACGAACCAGACATTCAGGACACTGCTGGAGAAGCAGGGACGAGTTCATAAGTGATGTTCTCCTATGGACCCCCTCACAAAGCTGAGCTAAAACAGGGCAACCAGCTCGAACCTACATAAAGTAGCTCTGTAAGGATAAGGGATGTAGCTCTGAGGACCTGCCAGAAGCAATGAACCATAGGGAGGAGTGGCGAAAGAGGATCAGGGATATGCGTGCTGGTGGCATGACAAGATGATGATGATGTTACAGCAAAAATAGATAAGATGCAACCAAATCTAAAATATAAGTAATATGGTTATAGAGAAGAAACGACCAATCTCATAATAAGCGAATGCTGCAAATCAACGCAAAATGAGAGTAAAACTTGATACGACTGGGTGGTCAAGGAGATCAACAGGGAATTTTGCAAAAAATTTAAATTTGACCATACGAACAAGTTGTATATGTACAACCCAGAATCTGTCCTTAAGAATGAGACGCACAAAGTTGTCAGACATTTTGAGAAACAAACAGATCAATCAATTTTGGCAAGACGACTAGACCTCGTGATATCCCCACGAAAAAAAAAAAGAAGCCAAATAGTGGATTTTGCCGTCCTTGCAGACCACTGAATAGAATTAAAAGAAAGCGAAAAGAGAGATAAATATGTAGAGGTTCCTAGCAAACAAAAAAAAAAAAAAAAAGAAAATACGGAAATGAGAGGATAATTGGAGAGTTAGCTAATGTAAGTTATGTGGTGACTGACACGAAACAATTAATCACATAATAAGGCGAAGCAGTATATTAGCGCAAAAAGAGTATACGTCTAGACTTGACTGCGTGGAGATGGTGATCATTAGGAACTGTGCAAGAAGTTTAAATTCGATCATACAATTAAATGGTATATGCACAACCAATATTTTTTCGGGATTTCGAGATATAAATGATTCATCGAATCTCGGCTAGACGACCAGACCTAGTGATAGTCGCCAAAAAAAAAAAAAAAAAAGAAACCTAGCGAATAGTGGACTTTGGTGTCCCGGCAGATTACAGGGTAAAACTGAAGAAAAGGAAAAGAGAGATAAGTACGTAGACATTTCTAGAAAACTGAAAAAATCTATAGAACAAGAAAGTGACTATGATACCAATCGTAATTGGTGCTCTTTGTATTGTCACCAAAGGACTGATACAGGGACTAGAGGACTTTGATTGGGAAACATCGAAACTACAGCATCATTGAGATTAGCCATAGTACCGAGAAGAGTCCAGGAGACTTGAGAAGACTTGCTCTCACTCAGTCATCAGTGGAAAACCATCAGCTAACGCTGGTATGAAAAACTCTCAAATAAGTAATTAATAATAATAATAATAAATAAATTATCATCATATTGTGCTCTTTACACGAATCTTCCTGACTCTCTCTCTGTCTCTCTCTGTCTCCCTCTCTTCATCCATCCTCATCATCTATCTCTCCCGACAGGTCTTCCCTAGTATTTCCTGTTTCCACAACCCCTGTTGCAAATAAGTTGAAGTATTGATATATAATGCTAATAATTTTCAAGTATCAATTTGGCCCCAAGATGGGACTCAGAAACTACCAGTCCGGGTCAGAATGGAGCTGGGATTAATGGCAATGAAGAACTATCGGACAGAAACACACCACCGTCTAAAGTTTATTGCCATATCAATGACACTATATTCAAAAGAGATATCGTATAATTGACCAACAACTTAGTAAACCATTTCAATACTTACTTATAAGTAAATATTGATATTAGTGAGTGGTCTCTTGATGAAGTTATTCACCCAAGCCCTTTACTAGGGGCAAGATGTGACACAAGGTCAATTGTCTAACGGAATAAAGCTGGTTTGAATTCAGGGTGTTCCTTCTCTTAGACTGCTGCCCAACCAAGGCTTGTACTGTTTACTCACAACTGAAGCGAGAACTGATGGATTCCGATCTTTCTCAAGGGCATTTGCGTATTGTAGAATGCAAACAATTTTGTCGATGTTTTGTACTTTCATTTTCTATTACGAACACCGTTACGCTAAGACAGTATTAAACCTCATCCGTTTCGCAAAGGTAGTTTCTTGTCATAACCATATTTCCATGGGAGGACAGTCCATAACATTTGCGGTAGATACAATTGGCGTATTATCATATTTACCAACCCCACCGCTCGGGCAGGATATGACACGAGGTCAATTTTTAAGCGGAGTTTAACAGGTTTCAATTCAGAGTTTTCCTTCTCCTAGACTAGTTGCCTTAACAAGGCTGAAGAACCAAGTCTGTCCTACTATTTACCCATAGCTAGAGGGAGAATAATTGGATTCATACCTTTCCCAAGGGTATTAGTGCTATGTGAAATGCAATCAGTCTCGTCCAGGATTTGAACTCGTGTCGCCGTGTCCAATTCATACGACGATAACCATTACACCACGTATTATAGACCCGTTAAAACGTTGCTTTCATGATATAAACTCATGAATGCAAAACAGACAGTGGATGCCATTTCTTAATAATTTCTTAAAATAAATTGCGGAATATTACAAAAATATTGCTCATTTTTTTTAATATTTGATGCCATAATAAAAATATAATCTTGAAGATGAAAAAAAGGGTTATTAGTTAGATAAAACTTTTATTGTACCATCAAAATGAACGCTTCTAATGCCATCTATTTACAAATATAAACAGTCATTCCAGATTACCCCAGCCGGAAAAAGGAAAAGAAGAAAGAGGTAAAATAAAAGCTAAGAAGGAAATAGATTTGACGGATTGGAAAGGTAGAGTAAGAGACATCATTGCCGGAGGTCTTCTATAGTCACTTTTTTTGTCCTTCAGATGGATGAGGTAGCGTGGAAGAAGACAAACCACAACCAATGAGAGAGAGAGAGAGAGAGAGAGAGAGAGAGAGAGAGAGAGAGGGACGAGGAAGTGAATGATTAAAGGTGATTTCAGGGCAAAAATGAAAGTAGAACAGACACAAAAGCCTGAGCTCACCAGGATGAAATATTTGATGGGAGTAATATTAAAAAAAGAAAAAAAAGAAAGAAAAATAAATAAAGAAAGAAAGAAAGAAGTTAGGAGGGAAATGACGGTGAAAACTTGGGTGATCTTTTAATGTTCACCAAATGTCGCGAATTAATATCTTCAAGCTGTATCGACACCTGAACGAAAAGTCCTGTTTCCTTTTGCTCGCTTTTCCCGGCACAAAACGCCGCCGGATACGTCAGCGTCTTACGCTGGTCAGTGGTTGTTTCATGGGGCCTGGCGGCGTCCTCATTGTAACCAAGCGAGCAAAAGAGCGCTCCTGACCCTTCTCACCATCCTCCAACGCTTATCCACGCTCCTGTTTCCCGCCATTTGCTCGTGTCAGGTGACCGTTGAACGATACACAAATAAAAGGAGGAGAGTTTTTCTCTCCCCTACTGTGCGTACTCCATTTTCATTTTCGGTGCTCCATCGCTGGTAACCTTTCTTCTCTATGCGCCATTTTGTTGCCTTCTCCATCGACATTTCGTTCGTTACACTTCACCATTCGCTTTTGTGTCGATTTGCCTTTATTGAAGGGTTTACCATTTTTCTTAACCATTATCTCTGCCCTCAGTCTTCATATTTACTCCCCCTTCTTTGGAACTTTCTCCTTCTTACATTTTTCTGCTCTTTTTTCTTTTTCTTTTTCTTTTGGCAATGTATTTGTCGATCTAATTTTTTTTCCGTCTTTTTAATCAGCATGTCTTCTTCTTTTCCTCATTCGTTTCTTCTTGAAATATATCCTCTTTTTTTCGTTCGATAGAATTAGTGTAAGAAGACTGTGTTGCGCCAACATTTTAAATAAAGAGAGACTTCTTTTATATAACTCTTTTATCTTTCTTTATGTTTGTATGTTTTAGTTTCTAACTTTAGGAGAAAGTTCATTTATATGAATATGTCCTTTTCACAATGTAATATATTTAATACTTTTTTTTCCTTTTCTACAATTGGTTGCAAGACATGTGTTGCTTATTTCCTTCCTATTTCCTTCCTGTCTCCTTCCGTTTCTCTTTTGACTGGAAGAACTTTTTAATGTTCTTCACTGTGTTCTTTATCTTTAATCTCTTAACTTGCATCTTCTTCTTCTTCTTCTTCTTCTTCTTCTTCTTCTTCTTCTTCTTCTTCTTCTTCTTCTTCTTCTTCTTCTTTTCTCTTTTCTTCTCTTATATGTCTTCTTCTTCTTCTTCTTCTTCTTCTTCTTCTTCTTCTTCTTCTTCTTCTTCTTCTGTTCTCCCTTATTTTTCTTCATCTTCTTCTCTCTTTCCTCCTCTTATATGTCTTCTTCTTCTTCTTCTTCTTCTTCTTCTTCTTCTTCTTCTTCTTCTTCTTCTTCTTCTTCTTCTTCTTCTATTATCATTATCATTGTTATTTATCAATCAACCAATATTCTCTTATCTTCATCTTTCTCCTTTTTTCATCCCCAGCTTTCCACCTTTATTCTATTCTCTCATTATTTTCTATTTCTTCTGTTTTTTTCTTTCACTCTCTTCTTTTTTCTACCTATATTCTGATCTATTCTATTCTTAGGACTATTCTTCTTTTTCTACCAATATGATATTACGCTATCTTCTTCTTCTTCTTCTTCTTCTTCTTCTTCTTCTTCTTCTTCTTCTTCTTCTTCTTCTTCTTCTTTTGAACAACCATAGCGTCTCTTTCTGTTCTGTTTAAATTCCCCATCTTCAACAATCTTTGCATTTTTCTTTTTTTCTTTTTCTTCCTTCTTTTTCTTCTCATTATTCTCTTTATACTCACACGACTCCTATTTCTGTTTCTCATAATTTTCTCTGCATTTTTCTTTTCCTTATTCTGATAATTATTCTTTTTCATGTTTTCCATTCAATTTTTTCATCCTTTCCTCATTACTCTCACTTTCTATCCTCCACATCCAACTTCTTCTCTCGATTTCATTTCATTATCTTCCTTCACCTACATTCCTTACCTTCTTTACAATTTATTTTTCTTTCTATTTCACCATAGTTTAATTTTCATAATTTTCCCTCCCTCCTGTTTTTCTTCTTCACCTACTTCTCTGCTTTTCTTTCTTTTTTTCTTCTTGTAAAAACTATACATGTACATAGATAGATAAATAGATAGATTGATAGATAGAACTTCCTTTACAATTTCTTGTTTTCTTATTTGTCTTTTTCATTCATCTAACAATTATTTTTCTATTTATCGTACTTCTTCTTCTTCTTCTTCTTCTTCTTCTGAATATTATATTCTGATCTATCTATCTATCTTCTTTTTTGTTTAAAACTTTCTTTCCGATCCGTTTCTCCATCTCGTATTTAAATATCCCTTCCTTTCATCAATATTTTTCTTCTTCCTCCGTTTTCTCTTCTCATCTTTTTTTCCTGTCTCAACTCAATTATCTTCTATTTTCCCCTTTGCTTTTCATTCATTTCTTTGCTTTCTCTTTACGAAACTTTCCCTACTCAATTGTCTTCGTACCTTTTCTTTTCCTTCGCGTCTGCATTCTCTTTCATTTCATACCAACACCGCCTGAATATCGGAAACTAATGGCTGGACGTATTCTTCCAGCGTCTCCCGTATTTTCCAGATTAGATTTGTCTTTCTGTTCACTACTTTTAGATTATGTCGGTCGGCGTAAAACTGTAAGGAGAGAATACGTTAGTTGCACCGGGTTTTGTGAGCAGAGCGACGCAAGCAAAAGGCCCATAGAAAGAAAATGGCGGCCTTGTGTAATGCATAGTGCTGACAGTATATTAACCTTTCACAGTATGTAGGAGGCCAGTCGAATGGACACTCTGTGTCTCCAGACCATTGTCCCATTATGGTCTTTCAGAAGAGGAAAAGCTTCTCCGCACCTATCTCCGCTCTGACAATAGGTTCAATATATGCCCATACTCCACCCATTATATATATATATATATATATATATATAAACACATCATATATACATATATGTTTCATACACATATATTTGTGTGAATCATTATATATACATGTGTGTGTGTGCGTGTATGTTTTGTATTTATATCCATGTATGCATACGTGTATGTCATAGCATAGTACCCATCAAAAATTATGGAATAATTTATGTTACTCAAAATCAGTTTATCTGTGTGCTCAGCGTTGGATCAAAGAGTAGCTTTTCGAACCCCTTTCTCGGATCAGTTCAGTATATGTTCACAATGCGATATGTTTCCCTCACGTATTATTTACAAGTTAATTTTATCATGACGTTTAAGCAAAAGAAATGTAATAGTAATCCCAGGATTAAAGAGTAAACCCGAGATTAAACGTTTAGATCGGATTAGCATTAGCTAGTTAAGTTTATATAGCTGTTTGATGTCATCATCATCATCATCATCATGTCGTGCCGCCAGCATGGATATCCCTGACCCTCTCTCGTCAGTATTCCCTATCGTTCATCGCCTCTGGCAGGTCTTCAGGGCTACACCCCGTATCCTCACATAGCTGCTGAATGTATGTTCGTGCTGGTCGTCCATAAGTGGGGATCCATAGGAGTACATCACTTATGAGCTCGTCTCTGCTTCTCCAGCGATGTCCTGCATGTCTGGTTCGTCTAACTTGGATAGTTTTCGTGATGGGGGGTAGGTGGCCGTATAGTTGGTGCTTTGTGGGGTGTTGCCGCCAGGACTTGTTCAATATTGTTCGATGTAATTTAACAGAACTTATATATATATATATATATATATATAGTGTTACACAAAGAAGTATATTAATAGATGAAAAGAGAGGGATAGAAAGTGATAAAGACTGACGAACAGAGAGAGAGAGAGAGAGAGAGAGAGAGAGAGAGAGATTTAACTGTGTAATTTTTCTGTTTTTGGCTTGTTTGCTTTTCAAAACTTTCGCTAACTGATTTACATTTTTTTATATACATATTTACCAACCCCTCCGCTCGGGCAGGATATGATACAACGTCAATTTTTAAGCGGAGTTTTGCAGGTTTGAATTCGGAGTTTTCCTTCGCCTAGACTAAGGTTGGAGAAATCAGTCGGCCCTACTATTTACCCATAGCTGGAGGGAGAATAATTGGATTCATAACTTTCCCAAGGGTATTAGTGCTATGTTAAATGTCATCATCATCATCATGTCGCGCCGCCAGCGCGGATATCCCTGACCCTCTCTCGCCATTTCTCCCTATCATTCATCGCCTCCGGCAGGTCTTCAGGATTACATCCTGTGTCCTCACATAGTTGCTGTATGTAAGTTCGTGCTGGTCGTCCTACTTTTGCACATCCATATGTGGGGGTCCACAGGAGTACATCGCTTATGAGCTCGTCCTTGCTTCTCCAGCAGTGTCCCGCATGTCTGGTTCGTCTGACTTGTATAGTTTTCGTGATGGGAGGCAAGTGTCCGTATAGTTGGAGTCTCGTGGGGTGTTGTCGCCAGGACTTGTTTAATACTGCTCTCAACATTCTTGTGTAATTTCCGTCTAGTTTCCTCTCCAGCCGCTTCGTTAGCGTCCATGTGGTGCATCCATATAGCAGTATCGACACAACCGCTGCCTGGAAGAAACTGCGTTTCATTTTATCAGTTAGGTCCGACTTCCATATGATTGAGAACCTATCGATAGCTGTCCATGCCTTCGTCAGTCGTGTGTCGATGTCTTTTTCGGTTGATGAGACGCTACTTCCAAGGTAGGTGAATTTGTCTACTAGTTTCAGAGAGGCTCCGTCTAGTGTGGCAATGTTGCCCGTTTGGTTGTAACACATATATTCAGTTTTGTTTGCATTGACATGGAGGCCAATGCCAGCTGCGGCTCGTTCCAGACTATGCAGTAGTGTCTCTGCTTGATTAGGCGTATTCGCTAGTAACGCCAAGTCATCAGCGTAGTCGGCGTCCGTGATTGTTTTTGCGGGGTACCTTTTGCTTCTTCTCTTAGTCAGCTCGAAGCCATTTTCTCTGATTTTGTCGATCGAAGTCCTGAGCACATAGTCTAGACAAATGATAAAGAGGTACGGGGCTAGTGTGTCTCCTTGTAGTACTCCTGCAACAATGTCGAAGTATTCCGTGTCTCCATCTGTTGAACGTACTTTCACTTTGGTGTTTCTGTAGAGAATCATTATCGCTGCTACTGTTTCTTTTGGTAGGCCGTATGCTAGTAGGATTTGCTTCATCTTCCCTCTGTGTATGGAATCGAAGGCCTTGGTAAAGTCGACAAATAGTAATGTCGCCTGTAAGTTTTTTGCCCGAACGCCTTCAAGGATTCTACGGATGGTCAGTATTTGTGAGGTTGTGGATCTATTTCTCCGGAAGCCGTCGTGTCGTCGTGTTCATTTCCTACGACGATAACCATTACACCACGGGCACCTCCATGTTCATTTTTTTTTTATATCGGTTTACGATGGTCGAATGATGGATTGATTTTGACGGCATTTAATCCGTCTAGAGCATTTTTGTGCCTTAAAGTTAGAAAATCGTCTTCATTGTTCTTTCATATTTACATTTTTTCTGTACTTATTCCTAAAAAGTTTGTTTTGTTTTTTATCCACTTCATTCGAATAAGTATAGTTTATAAACAGCTCTCTTTTACCCATAGGTGGGACTGTTACAGGTGCTACCATTTTGGTCAGTTTGGATATGGGAGGGAGGGAGGTCAAGGAAGTAGTACACCCCATTCTCCAATTTTCCAAAGTGGTAGCTTCACCATTAGATACAATTTAGTACTATCAGAAGGACAACCCTTCTTGGCGAGAGCTTCTTACCTTAAAGGGAGACAATTAGTGTATACTTATCCCCAACAACAAGATGAAGAAAACACTGAGTGGATATCTCATCATCATCATCATCATGTCATGCTGCTAGTAAGGATTTCCTTGACACTCTCTCGCCATTCGTCTCTATCATTCATCGTTTACGGTAGGTCTTCTAGACGACATCCAGTGTCAATACAGAGCTGCTGTAGATAAATTCTAGGTTTTGTTTGGTTTGGTTTATTTGTTTAATGGCATATCAACCTTTGTAGGTTATTTAATGCCAAAGCCATTCTCATAGAAGAACAGTAGTGGTACTATTTAACTTAGAGCTGGGAGGATAAGGGGGTTGTTACCTTTCCCGAAAGTGAACGTAATAGCGCGACTCGAATACGAACTCGCGTACTACGATTCCGCAGTCCATCGCTTTAACCATTACACCACGAGGATACCCCCAGATAAGTTCTAATTGGTCGTCCAACACTTACATGTTCATGTGAAGGGGTCCATTGGAGAATGTCGCTTATGAGTTCGTTCTTATTTCTCCAGCAGTGCCCTAAATGTATTGCCATTTTATTTGTATGGTTTTAGATATGGGAGGTAGGTTACCGTTAGGCTGCTGTTTTGAGGGATGTTGCTTCCAGGATTTGTTCATTAAAGCTCGTAGCATTTTGGTATGATTCCTGTCCAGTTTTTTCTCAATACATTAAGTCAGCGTCCATGTGGTGCATCCATATAGTAGAATTGACAAGCTTAAAATTTATTTACAAATGTTCCAGTTCTAGAAACAAATGATATGATTATAAATAATATTTACAACTATCCAACCCTTCCTTCACTCAAAATAACTCCAATACTTGAGGTAAAATACTTCTACTTCGTATTACCTAGGTACAATTTCTTTTATCACCATGGAAATATATTCATCCAAAAAGATGGGACTGTAATAGGATCACTTTTGAGACCTTTCTTTTATAATTTTTACAGTTTTTACAAAGCTTGAAAATAATTGCCCAGTCGGCTGGGGCTGTAGAATACACAGACTGAACCTCGGCAGATGGGTAAAACCCCCATGAGTGTCCTGATATGACACTAAACATTCTGATGGTGAGGTTCCAGTAATGCTGGGGCTTTGGGGAATACAGAGCACCCCATTCATTGCCATTGCTCCCGGGTCCACTCTGGCCCGGTGTGGTAGCACCTGATAGGGCCCTATCAATGGGTTAAATAAAACTAACGGCATACTTATGCTAAATTGAATTGTTTGACTAAACTGAATTGCTTAAAATAGAAATTTTTTTGACAAGTAAACCGAACTTATATTTAAACTGCGTGCTTATGATAAACTGAATTATTTGAAATAGAACTGTTTTTTGACATTGAAACTGTACTTACACTAATATGATTTGTTTAACATAGAACTGTTTAGACATTTAACTGCGTGTAAACCAAATATGTACTTATACTAAACTGAATTAGCCGAATTAGAACTGTTTGAATAAACTGAATAGTTTAAAATAGAAATAAACTGTGTACTCATGCTAAACTGAATTGTTTGAAATTGAATTGATTATTTACATAAAAAGGGATTTTAGCGTTAAATAACCTACAAAGGTTGATATGCCATAAAAACCAACAAACCAACAAACCAAACCTTGAAAATAATGTTTTGAATATCTTTAATAAAACTTATAATTATTTACGGTACGTTGAAGACATTCTCCTCCTCTCTAACTTGGTTTGGTTAGTTAAAGCATATCAACCAAAGTAGTAATTTACTAAGCGTTTGGTTCAGATGGAGCACAAGACCATATGAATGGGACAACAAATAAGGATCGAACTTACTCATGAAGGTTTGCTAGTCTACCTTGCTAACACTTACACCACCAGAGGTGCCTTCATATAAACCATAGTACATTATTTAATTCCAAATCTATTTTATACATATAAACAATTCTATTTGAAACAATTCATTTTAACGTAAGTACACAGTTTAAATGTCAAAAGTAGTTTTATTTCAGACAATTCAATTTAGCATAAGCACAATGTTTGGTTCTATTTGACCCATAAAGACGACCCCCCTCAATTGCTCCCACTCCGGTTCAGAGTGGATTTCGAAGTGATGGCAATAGGGGAGTACTCCGCATTCATCAAAGTTCTTGAATTACTAGAGCATCAACATCAGATTACGTAGTCTCATATCCAGGGCACTCGTTTGGGGAGCCTTACCTCTGTGTAGAGATGCAGTCGGTGTATTCTGCAGCCCCATATATATATATGTATATATATATATATATATATATATATATATATGAATCACAATTGTTATTGTTTGCATATGTCCGCTTAATATATATATATATATATATATATATATATATATATATATATATATATATATATATATATATATATATATATATATATATATATATATATATATATATATATATATATATATATATAAAGCGGATATATGTAAACAATAACAATTGTGATTTATAACCGTTTGGATTTACTTTGCTTCTGAGTGGTAAAATCTGTGAGATTGGTAGTGGAGCCAGCCGGGTTTCGATCCCAGCTTCTGGAATGTAGCCACACTGATGAGTTCAGATCGAACGAAATAGATTCGTATGTGGATGACTATATATATGAATCTATTTATTATGTGTTTTAGAATCTCCAATTTATTATCTTTTCCTGTCAGTCTTTTAGAGATATGGAGTCTTCACACAAAACATATACAATGATTACACAACAACTAAATACAGATAGAATTCTGTTATGTAAATTATACGATAGTTCATAAAACTACCAGTGTGTCCTTGTGGTGAAATGGTTAAAGCGATGGTCTGCGGAATTGTAGTAGGCGAGTTCGTACTCCAGTCTCCCTATTACGTTCACTTTCGGACAAATACCTTTGGGAAAGGTGTGGACCCCCTTATCCTCCCAGCGATGGGTTAAATAGTACCACTACTGTTCTTCTAGAAGAATAGGTTTGGCATTAAATAACATACAAAGGTTGATATGCCATTAAAACAAAGAAACCAAACCAAACAAAAACACTCTCTTAATTTCTTTTTATTTCTGAAATAATCCAATGCAATGTTAATTTTTATGTATGCTATTGTTGCTTTTGATCTGATTACGTGATTTGTTAAAAAAAAACATATAACTCAACTACTAAAAAAATCCAATTCGTTTGTAGACTAATTTTTTGAAAGTAGCGTATATCTACTATGATTAGAAATTTCATTAATTGTTTTGAAAGCTTCAATTAGATCACTACTCATTCTTCTTTCTAGTGAAGTAGTTGAATCTGATTCGTCAAATTTCTCCCTGTTACTGTAATCCTTGACTTTTTTTTTTAATCAATTTTATAACTCTGTATAGTATTCTCTCTAATCTTAAAATTACAAAAGAATTCCCATGTCCGAACTGATCTGAGTACACTATTCAATATGTTTTATTAGTTTTATATAATTTTAATCAAATTTTTTTTGTCCTTGAAATATTTCTCACCATCTAACCAATCATTCTATTTGCTTGCAAAGCAATATATATATATATATCATCATATCGCGCTGGTAGCACGGATATCCCTGACCCTCTCTCGCCACTCCTCCCTATCGTTCATCGCCCTAGGTAGGTCTTCAGGACAACATCCCGTATCCACACATAGCTGCTGAATGTATGTTCGTGCTGGTCGTCCTGCTTTTGCACCGCCATGTGTGGGGGTCCATAAGAGTATATCTCTTATGAGTTCGTCCCTGCTTCTCCAGCAGTGTCCTGCATGTCTGGTTCGTCTAACTTTAATAGTTTTCGTGATAGGGGGCAGGTGGCCGTACAGTTGGTGTCTTGTCGGGTGTTGCCGCCAGGACTTGTTCAAGATTGTACGTAGCATTCTTGTGTAATTGCCGTCTAGCTTCTTCTCCAGACGTTTTGTGAGCGTCCATGTAGTGCAGCCATATAGCATTATCGATGTGACCGCTGCCTGGAAGAAACTGCGTTTCATTTTATCGGTTAGGTCTGATTTCCAGATAATCGATAGCCTATTGATAGCTGTCCACGCTTTCGCTAACCTCGTTTCGATGTCCTTTTCGGTTGATTCGACGCTGCTTCCTAGGTAAGTGAATTTGTCTACTAGTTTAAGAAGGGTTCCTTCTAGAGTGGAGATGTCCCCCGTTTATTATAGCACATATTTTCCGTTTTGTGTGCATTAACATAGAGGCCTATGTTTGCTACTGCTCATTCCAAACTATGTAGTAGTGTTTCGGCTTGGTCAGGTGTATTTGCCAGTATCACTATGTCATCGGCGTAGTCGGCGTCGGTAATTGTTTTTGCGGGGTACCTTCTGCTTCTTTTCTTCGTCAGTTCGAAGCCATTCTCTTTGATTTTGTCAATCGATGTTCTAAGTACGTAGTCTAGACAAATGATAAAGAGGTACGGAGCCAGCGTATCCCCTTGTAGTACTCCTGCTACAATGTCGAAGTATTCTGTGTCTCCATCTGGTGATCGTACTTTTACTTCAGTGTTTCTATAGAGAATCGTTATTGCCGCTACGGTTTCTTTAGGTATGACGTACGCTAGTAGTATTTGTTCCATCTTTCCTCTGTGAATGGAATCGAAAGCCTTGGTAAAATCAACAAAAATTAATGTCGCTTGTAGGTTTTTTGCCCGTACACCTTCAAGGATTCTACGGATGGTTAATATTTGTGAGGTCGTGGATCTATTTCTTCGGAAGCCATTTTGGTTTTTTCTAAGTATGTTGTGGATTTCGGGTTCTATGTGGTTTCGTAGTAGGGCATTGTAGATTTTGGCTGCTATGGATGTAAGTGTTATGCCTCGGTAGTTTTTGGGTAATCCGAGGTCCCTCTTTTTAGGGAAAGGGAGTATGCATCCCTTCATCCATCTATCTATCGGATTTTGATTGTATACTGCGTTGCAGTGTCGGAGCAGTATGTCATCTAATTGTCTGGTCTTTCATACTTCTGGGGGAATTTCGTCCAGCCCTGCAGCTTTCCTATTTTTAATTTTTCTGAGAACCGAGTCGAGTTCTTCTTGTGTGAACGGTCCTAGTTTAATGTCTAATTGTTTGCTAATTATTCTGGTGATTGGTTCTTGTGTTATTTTCGGTGGGTTTCCTAGTAAGTTCTCGAAGTGCTGTTTCCACAGTTTTATTCTTTCTTGTTGGTTTGCTGCTTTCAGTTTTGCTTTGGCTGTGTTCTTTCTTCTACTCACTTCGTTTATTGTTTGCCAGGCTATTCTAGATTGTCTATCTTCCGCCGAGTCTCTAATCTTATCTATCTGATTTTGAATGTATTCTGTCTGTTCCTTTATATATACGCCTGCTAATTGATATTGTGCTGTTTTTAGTTTTAAGGCATTTGTGTTTGTTGGGTTTTTTCGATAGTTTTTGGAGGCTGTTTTCACTAGTGCACGTTTTTCTCTCACCGCTAAAGTTTCCCAAGGGACTCTATATTTAGTTTTGAGTTTTGTTTGAATGCATTTCGCTGTTGCCTCGAGGTGTGCATTGACGAAATTTTCATATTCGTTTGGTGTACTTTTTTCGGTCTTTTCTTGTTGTGTTTCGAATCTGTTTCTTAATTCTAATACGTATTTATCTCTTATATCTCTGTTGTTCAATAGGGCCCAGTCATAGTGTTTGGTGGTCGCTTTTCGTTTGGCGTTTTTTCGTAGGCTTAACCGTATTTTCGCCGTGACTATTCGGTGATCGGTGGACACACCCTCGAAAGAGGAGTATGTCTCGCAATTTATTGCACTATTCTTCCATTTCTTGTTTATAAGGACGTAGTCTATCTGAGCTTTAGTATTGTTCGCGTACGTGTATGTCCATAGTTTGCCCTCCCTTTTTTGGTAGTTTGTATTGAGGCATGCTAATCTATTTTCTATCATGAAATCTGTTAGATGTTGCCCATTTCTATTTGACGTGTTGTGGAGGCTGTATTTGTTGTTTCTGTTTTTCCCAATTTGGGCATTCATGTCTCCACCAATGACTAACATGTTGTGTCTCGGGATGCTACGCACTAATGAGGATAACTCATCGTAGAAGGTGACTAGTTCAGTTTCTTCACTAACATTGGTAGGGCTGTAGCATGAGATGATTGTTGCTCTGGGGTTGCCGTTAAAAGTAGCTGCCATCATTCTAGGTTGTATTTTCTCAACGCTATTTATCGTTTTTAATGCTCTAGGTCCTATAAGTAATCCTACCCCTCCTACTGCGGCGTTGACAGAGTTTTTCCATGCGGATACAGTGACGAGCGACCACCCATTGCCAGTTTCGTGATATTTGATATCTTCAGAGTGCGTGTATCTGTGTTCTTGTATGCATATTATGTCTATCTTATGTTTTTCGGCCGATGCGATTAGCTCTGGGAGTTGTCCTATTCTATTTAAGGTTCTTACGTTAAATGTGGCTATTTGTAGTGTTTGCTTGCATTTTAGTAGTTTTGGTTGTTTGAGCTCTGTAGCTGATTTTTCGAACACTGAGGCCAGGGCTCTAACCTCAGCAGGACGCGCCATTTT
Organism: Sepioteuthis lessoniana; assembly: GCA_963585895.1. Lineage (NCBI taxonomy): Eukaryota > Metazoa > Mollusca > Cephalopoda > Myopsida > Loliginidae > Sepioteuthis > Sepioteuthis lessoniana. Next base: position 73,757,488 of record OY757920.1, on the reverse strand, counting down.
TTTACCCGCGCGAAGAGCGATGCGGTTTGTGTATGTGTTTTGAGTGTGGGTCATGGTTATCTTTCGATGGCTGTTTTATTCTCTTCTATAGAAGCCACTCTTATGGATGAGCAGCAGTAGTTCTCCGATCGAACTAACGATCCTGAGCGTAAAGTCGTCAAACTCACGTCCAGGGCCCGTTTAGGTATTGAGTTTGGTCACCCATGGGTTTATTCAAATACCTTTACGTACATCATGCTGCTTCCCATGTGTACGTATAAATAAAAAAAAATTGAAAAAAAGGGGGGGTATTTTGATTTAAGTTTTTTTTTAAAGTTTTAACTTATATATATATATATATATATAACTGTTTTTTTTTTCAAGCGTGTGCTTAATAAAACATTTTAAAAGGGATTGAAATATTTTATAATCCTTATTTTTTATTTTAATCGTTTTAAAAAATATTCTATTATGCACCCACTTTAAAAAAGTACATTCTGTAAGAATTACAAGATCTTCACACACACACACACATATATATATATATATATATATATATACGTACATATATATATATATATATATATATATATATATATATATACCTGTTGGCATATTCTCATTGATGTCTGATCGCCCATATATATATTCATCAATACATTTACAAGGTCTCTCTTTCACTCTTTCTCCCCTTATATATATATATATATATATATATGTGTAAGTTGTAATATGCTTGAAGCATTGCACAAATTATTTTTTTCTATAGTATTGAATTAATCTAGAGGGCTATTGCCGTACGAAATAATAATTATTTTAGTCTAATTTCAAAGTAAAACTCCATCGTCAGAGACTTTTTTTTTTATAAATGAACTCAATATCGGGGGTCAAATCATTTTTGAGAATTGAACCTCCAACATTGTGTTCATTTAAAAAAAAAGAGTCTCTGACGGTGAAGTTTTGCTTTGAAATCAATTAGACGAAAATAATTATTATTTCGCATGGCAATAGCCCTCTAAATTAATTCAATACTATAAAATTATATATATATACATATATATTTTTTGTCTCTGCGTGTGATTCGTAATGAGTACCCCATATGAATTGTGTGCTTCACCTAAGTTACGCTTAGGAAGTGATCATATATATATATATATATATCCTGCTCCCAATTTATTACTATTCTTTATATACTTTGAATTTTAGTTTTTTTGGCGGGGGTTACCGACGTCTCCCTTCTTATGCTTGTGCAACTTACAGATATTTTTGCATTTTGCCGGGAATATTCATTTTTACTGGTAATGTTTTTCGCTCAATTTACTCCTAAATTTCATCTAATAATGATATTTTTATATATAAACATTTTAATTACGAAATCATCATAAAGAGCTGAGAATCAAGTTTTTAGGTTCTAAAACTCTACCAGATGAACAATTTCAGCTGCAATGAAAATGCTAGCAGTGACTGTGTAAAAGAAAATAGTAGCAGCAACTGCAATTGCAGCAGCAGCAGCAGCAGCAGCCAAGCCTTTTCAGAATTACATCATTGCGTGGAATGTTGAACATCGTGCGTTTGCCATTAAAATCTATTAAAAAGCTGATGATAATAACTGCATGAAGTATTCGTGTGGAGTTCCCATCAAACCTTTTATCTATGCGTTCCACTAGCATCCAGATCTATTTCAAAAGATCTATCAGATTTTCATATCACCATTAACCTGCAAAAAGCAGACCATGCTTTCGTTATGTACATGCTGACATTGATTTTAGTCGATGAGATTTTGCTCTTGAGATATGTAAATTGGTCCACAAATTTCAGAGGCTTGCCACTTAACATGAAGATGGCTCCTTCTTGTTTAAAAAAACAGCAGCTCTACGGCTGCACCTCCTATCTTCGAGTAAGTCGAACAAGACATGCTGAGTGACTGCCTGGAGAATATAGGACAACCCTTAAAGCGACATTCTCATATGGACTCTGACACATAGACGCGTCAGTTTTGGTAATCCAGAAAGGACATACAATTACCAACTCTGTGCGGACATTGGATACTTTCTAGAGGATCTGTCAGGAATTATAAATAATAGGTATGAGTCGCGAGAGGGTGTCAAAGAAACTCCATGCTACTCGCTTGACTTGATAATGATTACTATCAGCGGTGGGTATTTTTTAAAGAGAACTATCCTTTTATGATTTATTCCTCAGAGAATAGCTGAAGGCCACAGACAACTGAGTCTCTGAAAGTTTTTATTTGTTATCAAATCCCAGCAGTACCGAAGGCGATGTCTGGACGAGCGTTGCAGAACTTCAAGGTGAGGTTTTAGGAGTGTATCGCTCGAGAGAACAGGCCTTTGGACAATATAATGTTTAAAAGAAAATGATGACAATAAGAAAATAAAGCGATAAATATTCTTTCTCGATGTAAAATTAAATTTTGAATAGGATCTATATTGTCTTTTGTATCAACCTTCAAACCTCGTAAGATCAATCTGCTTTTCCCTCACGCTTTCACTTTCACTTTCATTTTCTCTCCCCGCCTCTCTCTCTCTCTCTCTCTCTCTCTCTATATATATATATATATATATATATATAATCAGTAGAATTTGGTTTTGTTCGACAAACCTTTGTATACTCTCATTATCCCAGGTTACACCATTCTTTTCGCTTACCCATGCACGCGCACATACGTACATATACACACGCCGACATACATGTATGTGTGTGGGTGTACGTGGGTGTGGTATTACAAACACATTTTATATTGTTACATATTTATTATATAGATGTATCTATTATTACATGGTTATATTATCTCACTCAACCACACATACACACACACACACACACACATATATATGTATATGTGTGTGTGTGTGTGTGTGTGTGTGTGTGTGTGTGTGTGTGTGTGATTGTGTGTGTGTGTGTGTGTGTGTGTGTATTAATAATACTTTTTACTATATTTACAGAAAAAAATGATCCTTATCAATGATGAAGAATATGTAAATCTAAGTCAAGAATACGGACTCACAGTGGTGTTAGTATCAAACAAAGATAATATATATATATATATATATATGTATATGTGTGTGCGTGTGTGTGTGTATATATATATATATATATATATATATATATATATATATATATATATATATATGTTATATTTTGACCTTCGACCCAGCCCAAAAATACTATTCCAAGGTGATACACCGGAAGGAAGTGACACATTCCAACGGCCAGTAATCGAAAGAGATCGCGTGGGCGGATTAAGGCTTATGATGTGGGACAAGGTGAAGGTCCCATTGTGCCACTACAGCGATGCACCGGAAGAGAGTAACCTCTGAACTGGATGACAATTATTTCCGCTTGATGACGATTAAACATTCGATTTCAAAGATCCAGTGGGCGATCGTGTGGGCGTTGAATTATTATATAATTGAATTGAGTTGGGTGCCAAAGCAGTTGCCAGCAGGCTCCCAGAGAGTTAGAGACGAGATGTGGTAGGGAAGGCCACACCTGACCAAGGGGGCCCTCGGAAAACCCCGATGGAGTGAACCCCAACATCAGGAGAACAAGAAAGACACAACGTGACGGTCATAACAGTGGGGTCAAAATATGAAGTTTATGTTCGGTCTCCAGCACCCTCTCACATGCAAACCTTGAACAACCCCTTTCGAACCTTGCAATAAACTGAGAGGTAAATATTTTTCTAAAGAAGTCTTCTTGCGTCCTCCTTCTTGCGTCTTTATCGTTGTGTCGTTGTGATGCTGCATGAACGTGTAAATGACTCTATAACATATATATATATATATATATATATATATATACAATTTTCTGTAAGGAGTCAAATTGGAGAAAAGTTAAAAAATTAAATTGATTGGTGTACAAATGGATTTCAAAGTGATATTTTAGGGTTTTATTTTCTAGACATGTGTTTCAAGTGTCGTGGTCTTTTTCAAGAGACGAACAATGTGCTTAGTCTCTTAAAGAAGATCTCGAAATCCGAAACATACTAAATTGAAATTCATTTGCTGACTTATTTATTTTAAAACATTATATATATATATATATATATATAGAGAGAGAGAGAGATAGAGAGCCAAACAGTAATTATATGATATAAAATTATGTACTGGCATAATTTTCTTGCAAAACATTTTTCAATAAAGACCAGAAACACCCCCACACACACGTGTGTGTGTGTGTGTGTGTGTGTTGAAATGATCAAGCGATTAAAATGTTTATTACAATTTTCTGATATATTGTTGTTTTATTGTTGTATAGCCGTAATACAAATATAAGGAGAAACATAATCAAATATAATTTACAAACTTCAATGAACGAACGAAACACTTCTTTATAAAAATATTTCCCATTTTATTCTCTAAAGGACCCACAGCTAGTTGTTAATTGCGAGATAGATGGAGAGACATATCTCAGAGAAAGGACTTTGTCCCATATCTTCTTCCATGTGCCATGGGGTGCCAACGCTTGCACCCCCTTGCAGGCTCGTCAGAGACGCCCTGATCGGCTTCTTGTCCCTCGCTCAACTGCCTAAATCTGGCCGCGTGGTTCTCATCACGTGGTCTCTTTCCGGTTACACACCTGTTGCACCCGACTGCCCTGACCGTGCTGTCCTATTTACTAATCACAACGTGACAGCTTGTCAAAGCACACAGGGTCAATAGGAACGAACTGAAAACCCATGGCATATGTTATATAACATTATTTTGATCACACTTATAAAGAAATTCATTTTCCAGAATTTCACTGTTGTATATTTTGATACAATATAATATGATTTTACTAGAATTGATAAAATTATCCTCAATTTGGTTTCGAATAGAAATAAATTAAAAAGAAATTCATGAATACGTCTATTCATCGTAGATCCTAAATATACATATATATATATATATATATATGTATGCGTGTGTATGTGTATGGTGGGTGTGCGCGGGTTTTTTTATGAGTGTGTATGTATTCTTACGTGTGTGTGTGTGTGTGTGTGTGTGTGTGTGTGTGTGTGTGTGTGCACATGTGCTCTTGGTCTGTCTGTCTGTCTCTCTCACGGTTACTGTCTATCTCCTTTTCTCTGTCTCCTTCTCTGTCAATGTGATACTTTCCTATGGGACATCTTTATAGGATCAATAGATGCACCTTTCTGATTCTAGCGGTCTTTCTCTTTAAATCTTTTCCTTTTTTTATTTATTTATATGACGGATGTTTTCTCTATGTCGGTTTTTCTTTGCTTCAGCGATCGTCGACTAATCAAGATTTGCAGTGAGCATTAATTGCTACTCTTTAGAAGATGAGGCGAAAAAATCAGGTTAATGTGATATTCTAATCATAATGTTATTCAAGCAATCTTTACGCACTATCGTTATTTCAATCAACAAATGACCAACAGTCAATGAATTATGAAGGAGAGTTAATTTACCATAAAACATCTTGGATTATCCTTTTCAAACATGCCCCCATACAGCATATATGAATGTGTACTAGTGTGTGCATGTTTGTAGGTGTACGTATATATATATATCATCATCATCATCATGTCACGCCATCAGCACAGATATCCCTGAACTCTCTCTCGCCACTCCTCTATCGTCCATTATTTCCTGCAGGTCTTCTAGGCTACATCCCGTATCTGCTCATAGCTGCTGTATGTCGGTTCGAGCTGGTCGTCCAGCCTTTGCTCGGCTATGTTAAGGGGTCCACAGAAGTACATCCGTTATGAGCTCGTCCCTACTTCTTCTGTAGTGTCCCGCATGTCTGGATCGTCCAATTTTAATAGTTTTCTTGATGGGTGGTAGGTGGCTGTACAGCTGCTGCTTTGTGAGGTGCTGTCTCCAGGACTTTTCAATGTTTCCCGCAGCATTCTTGTGTAGTTGCCGTCAAGCCTTTTCTCCATCTGTTTAGTGAGCCTCCATGTAGTGCATCCATATAGCAGTATCGACATGACCGCTGCTTGGAAGAAACTGCGTTTCATTCTATCGTTCAGGTATGACTTCCATATGACTGATAAGCTATCGATAGCTGTCCATGTCTTTGCTAGTCGCATGTTGATATCTTCCTCGGTTGATGGGACACTGCTTCCTAGGTAGGTGAAATTGTCAAACTCATAGAGCTACCGTTTAATGTGAATATGACGCCATTTTGACTAAAGCACATATATTCTATCTTATGTGTAGTGACATGGAGGCCAATGCCTGCAGCGGCTCGTTCAAGACGAAGTAGCCGGGTTTCGGCTTGGGCGGGCGCATTTGCCCGAAGCGCTATGTCATCGGCGTAATCGGAGTCGGTAATTGTTTTTGCGGGGTACCTTCTACTTCTTTCTTTTGTTAGCTTGAAATCGGTCTATTGATAAATTCAAAGAAAACGGTATATATATATATATATATATATATATATATATATATATATATATATATATATATATGCAGATAGAGAGATCTAAGTTTTAAGAGTTTATACATAGAATCAACGGTATTTGGGGACCAATATTTTCTGGCCAATGGGATCATCGGACCATATGCTTTTACATTTGAACTTAAGTCATTCCTTTTGATATTGCTATTATTATTGCTCGAAAGATTCTTTCTTTGATATCTTTGAGTATTCATTGAATCTTAACTGTTGCACCTGCGCCATGACCACTTCTGATGAGTCCTTTTTTTAACACATAAACTCTATATCATCGTTCGAATGAAAGGTTTTGTGAATTATTGGCTTGTTTTTTGCTGTGTTTCTCTTCATGTCCATTTTAAGAATGGTTTTGAGTATCTTACCGAAGGGTTTACCAAAGTATTCATTCTTTTGGTTCGATTCCCAAGTTTCTTTTCGCGAGTCTTTCTCTTTCTTCTGGCATACAACTTTCTTACTTTTTCTTTCTTCTCTGTTTCCTCGATGGTGCTTCCTTCCGTTATTTCCAGTTCCCTGTAGTTTTCTCTCTTCTGCAACTGTTCTGATGCGTTTCTCCTTCTGTAGATCTATTCATTTCGTTGTTTCTCTTTCCCTTTTATTCAGTGTGGACATTTCTTTCTTGACAAGTGACTTCATATCATCCACATGGTTGATCTTTTCCCGTGATTCTGCAAAATTGTAGCCTCTCGTGCATTTTAAATAGATGATTTAGTTGTCTATTTTCTATAACAAATCTAAGAGGTGATAAAGAGTTTTTGTCTTTTTAGATTTTTACTCTGTCGGCTTGGGCTGTAGAATAAGGTGACTGCATCTCTGCAGAGGGGTAAGATACACCCTCCAAATCGAGCATACTGTTGGCCATGGGGAGCGACTTGTAAGGCGCTAGGACGGAATCCTGATAGTTGAAGATTCATTGATCCAGTAACAGAATTTGCCAAATCGGCTGGGGCTGTAGAATACGGCGACTGAATCTCTGTAGAGGGGTAAGACCCCCCTCCAAATCGAGCATACTGTTGGCCATGAGGAGCGACCTGTAAGGCACTAGGACAGAATCCTGATGGTTGAAGATTCATTGGTCCAGTGACAGAGTTTGCCCAATCGGCTGGGGCTGTAGAATAGGGCGACTGTATTTCTGCAGAGGGGTAAGAACCCCCCGACGAATGTCCTGTATGACACTAAACAACCGATGGTGAAGTTCCAGTAATGCTGGAGCTTTGGTGAATGCAGAGTACCCCATCATTACCATCACTCCCAGGTCCACCCCAGGCCAGAGTGGTAGCATCTGATAGGGTCCTATCTATGGGTCAAATAGAACTAAACTGTGTACTCATGGTAAACAGAATTGGTTTAGATGGGACTGTTTGTGACATTTAAATGTGTGTAAATAAAAAACTATATTTATACCAAAGCGAATTGTTTGAAATAGAACTGTTTATAAGTATAAAAATCGATTCGGCATTAAATAAGTTACTATGGTTGATATGCCATAAAACCAAACTAAACCAAACCAAAACACACTTTGTAAACCGTTTCTTTAACTCTTCCAACAAATTCAATAGATGTATTTTTTGAATGGTCATTTCGTTATTGATTAGATTGGGAAAATGTGAGGTACCATTCCTATAAATATGATCAAAATAATCAATGAATGTATAAATAGTAAGAATTCTTTAAGTTAATCATAATAAAATGTTAAGTACAAAAATACAGTGGATGTTTAGTTCAATATCTAAAATTTGTTCAATTAGCTTGACACATATAATCTATGCGATTAACACATTTATTCTGTCTGCCATTTTACTCCTTTGAGAAATTTTAACATCTGCGTTGATTGATGGTTTTTCACTGAACTTTGAGTAACAGAAATTGTCCTCAAGTCTCCTGGACTTTACTGAGTATTTTGGCCGATCTCAACAATGCATTACTTTGGATGGTCTCCATTCATCCTCTTATTTCCAAATCCTCCAGTCCCTCTACCAATCTTTTGGTGACTATTCCACGCACGTCAGTAACAACTGGTATCACTATCACTTTAAAGTTCGATAGTTTTTAATATCCGTGGGTCAAATAGAACTAAACTGTATACGTATGCAAAACTTAATTGTTTGAAATATACCTGTTTTGACATTTAAAAGTTTGTGAAAAAAAACTATACTTTTACTAAACTCATTTTTTAAAAATTTAATTCGTGTTTAAAGACCCGAAAAAGAACAACGAACCAACAAATTGGAAAAAAAAACATCAATTTCATGTTGCACAGGTTTTTTTTTCAATTCCCAAGCAAGATCCTCTTTCACTATTATTTATTTTCAAATTTTTTTTCTTCTATGATTATTCCTTCGTCTCCTTGTCTTCTCCTATCCTCATTTTTAAATTTCATTTCCCTCTTTTTTCTTTTCTTTTTATTTGTTTTTTATTTTTTGTTTTTTTTCATCTTTCTCACCTTCTCCTTACTCCCTCTTCTTTCTCTTCTTTTTAAACTCATTGCTGATGCTGTTGTTGTTGTTGTTGTTGTTGTTGTTCTTCTTCTTCTTCTTCTTCTTCTTCTTCTTCTTCTTGTTTTTGTTCTTCTTCTTCTTCTTCTTCTTATTATTATTATTATTATTATTATTATTATTATTATTAACATCATTTTACGTCTCGCTAGTTTTTCACACCAACCTTAACTGATGGTCTTTCATTAGAGTCTGAGCGGCAGCAAGTCTCCTAAACTCTCCAAGACTCTTTCCAACATTCTGGCCGATCCCAACAAAGCTGGGCTCGGAATAATCTCGACTCCTCCACCGATATCTAGCGGTTTCAATACCCTTACCAATCCACCTTTGTAAACCTGTCAACCGCATGATCCACAGTTTTTTTTTTTTGGGTTCTTCAAAGTATTTATTTTTCTTCTCACTTTTGTTTTCACTATGATGTCCACTGAAACGGTTAAACCCACTAATCGGCAAGTTCTCTTTTGCTTACCATACTCAGGACATCCTGTTTTGAAGAGACGGATCAAATCTCTCTGCATGTGATGCAATCGCTATATTCTAGGCCTTGCAGATGTATCGAGATAGATTAGTTTATGTGGGAATACGTCCTTTGCCCATGTATTTCCGGTTGCATTATCATCTGACCCCACATCATACTTGCAGGTTGAAATGCATGAGTCCAAGGCGAGTTCAAAAAGGAAGAAAAAAGCAAAAACAAAAAGCTGAATGAATGTTATTTTAAAACCAAGGAGATGTGTGTGACAATTCACTAAATGACGTTTTGTGTATTCCTCCTTTCGCTACGAAATTTCCTAAACTAAAAGCTGAAATTAATTGCTAAGTTTTCGGATCAACGTCGTTTTTCCCTTCAGTGGATCCTTTTTTGACGACTGTCTATCTCTCTGTTCTCTGTTTATCTTTATACCTTTTTTTGGGGGTTTTATTTTCTGTCTTCTCATCCTACCTGCGTCTATTTCTCTCGCTGTACCTCTGATGCCATCTTCCTGTTCTTCTCTCTATCTCTTCTATCTATCTCTTTTCATTCTGTCAACCCATCAATGTATCTGTTCTGTGATCCCTTCTGACGTTCCTTCTGAGTAGCAGACTGATTTTTCTTGTTTATCTGCTGGGGTGAATGTTCATATGTCTTGTCTTTTGGTCGGGGTTAAGTGATCCATTTCTATGTGAAAACCCACGAGAATTTTATGTGTTGCATTTTCGAGGGTAGAATCTGGTTTGAGCATATATCGTTTGGTAGTATGGTTAAAACTCAATTTCTTGAACAATTTCAAGTGGACTCTTCTTCTTCCTCTTCCTCTTCTTCTTCTTCTTCTTCTTCTTCTTCTTATTATTATTATTATTATTATTATTATTATTATTATTATTATTATTATTCACTCATTAGAGCTTTTCACATCAGCGTTAGCCGATGGTTTTTCACTGGAGTCTGAATGACAGCAAGTCTCCTGAAGTCTCCATGACTCTTCTCAGTATTCTGGCCGTTCTCAATAATGCTATCGTTTGGATGGTCTCCACACGTCCGCCAACTTCCAAGTCCTCTAGTCCCTTTAGTAATCCTTTAGTTACTGTTTCAAACGCACCAATTACAATTGGTATAATTGTCACCTGCATGTTCCACAGTTTTTTTCAATTCCTATTATTATTTTTATTATTATTTACTCTTTAGAATTTTTCACATCAGCGTCAGCTGATGGGCTTTCACTGGAGTTTGAGTGAGAGCAAGTCTCCTCATGTCTCCAGGAGTCTTCTCAGTATTCTGGCCGTTCTCAATAATGCTGTCTTTTGGATGTTCTCCACTCGGCCGCCATCTTCCAAATCCTCCAGCCCCTTTAATAATCCTTTTGTTTCTGTACCAAAAGCACCAATCATAATTGGTATAATTGTCATCTTCATGTTCCATAGTTTTTTAATTCCCTAACCAGGTCGCGGTAATTATCCTTCTCTTCACATTATTTCAGTTTTATTCAGTGATCAGCCGGCACAGCAAAGTCGACAATTATTACTATTATTATTATTATTATTATTATTATTATTATTATTATTATTATTATTATTATTTTACTACCAGTGAGTTTTTCTCATGAGTGTCAGCAGACAGTCTTTCACTGGAGTTTGAGTGACCGCAAGTCTCCTCAATTCTCCAGGATTCTTCTCAGTATCCTGGCCGATTTCAATAATGCTGGAGTTTGGACAGTCCCCACCCGTCCTTCGTGTCCCTCACCACATAAACGACATCTGCTGTTTTGTTGCCTCTTATCTATTCTCGCTTCGATATGATTGGTTCTTATGGCATTGTTTCATGCTGCTATTCGAAGATTTTGTTCTTTCTTTTAAGCTTTCCCTTTCTTAATCACTCCTACGTTTTCTCGTGTCAGAAGTCGCTTGTTAGTCGCTTAAAAGGTTCATAGAGTTATTTTTCTTCCCATTTGTTTTCTGGTTATTGTAATTCTGCTGATCCTCGTGTCGTCAGTATAGTTTCTGTTAGCTGTAAATAGTCTTTCTCTGCTCTTTTCTATGTAGTCTTCGAGTCGTTGTATCAATGCGTCATCGCTGTCTTCAATGCTTGCAAGACCTCTTCCTCCCTCTTTCTTTGACAGATATAGTCTGTCAACGTCAACTTTTGGATGCAAGGCCCTATGCATGGTCATTAGTTTTCTTGTCCTCTGGTCCATTTGTTTGAGTTTTTCTCTAATCCACTTCTAGAATGGTCCCGATTATCTTACGAAGGGGACAGCTTAGATACTTATTCTTTTGACCTGATTCATGCTATACAGTTTTGTCTCGAGTAATTTTCTGGTTTTCTGTCATATTCTTTTTTATTTTTTCTTTCATTTCCACTTGTTTGATGGTGTGAGATTTCAATATTCCCAAGCATTTGTAGGTTTCCTTCTCTCAGAGCGTTCTGAGTTTTTCCTGATTTGGTAGTTCGACTTCTTCTGTCATGTGGCGTTGGCCGCTTTTCATTGCTAGCATGGTACATTTTTCTATACCGATATTATTATTATTTACTCATTAGAGCTTTTCACATCAGCTAACGCTGATGGTCTTTCACTGGAGTTTAGGTGACAGCAAGTATCCACAAGTCTCCAGGACTCTTCTCAGTATTCTGGCCGTTCTCAAATATGTAGCAGTTTGGATGGTCTCTACTCGTCCGCCAACTTCCAAGTCTCTAGTCCCTTTAGTAATCCTTTAGTTACTGTTCCAAACGCATCTATTACATTAGGTATAATTGTCACCTATATGTTCCATAGTTTTTTCAATTCCCTTGGAAGGCCGAGGTACTTATCCTTCTTTTCACATTCTTTCAGTTTTATTCTGTGGTCAGGAAAGTCGACAATTTTGCAAGTTCTCTTTTTTTTTGCTGATTATTATTATTATTATTATTATTATTAATTCATCAATTTCTTTTCAGTTTTATTTTCAATTTCCTAAATTCTTTCTACAAATCCCTCTAAGACCTAGGAGGGTAGTGACTATATACATAAAATGTATTCATGGTTTTCCAGTCTCTTTTGGGTTTAATTTTTCCCATCATATTGACAATACTCTCCAAAAGAAGTTAACAGTTCCACCGTGTGCAATAATTTTTATTTCATTTGGGTTGGGTCAGGCTATGTAAAATATACATTTTCTAAATGTATTTCCTTCTCCATTGTTTTTTTTTTTCATCTCCCTTTGTTGGTTACTATTCCTCAGTATTTCTACGCTTTCTTCTTCTTCTTCTTCTTCTTCTTCTTCTTCTTCTTCTTCTTCTTCTTCTTCTTCTTCTTCTTCTTCTTCTTCGTTTCCTCTAATTTGTGTTTCTTCTTCTTGAGTTTTTTTTTCTTCTTCTTCTCATTATTATTATTATTATTATTATTATTATTATTATTATTATTATTAATAATTATGTTTCTTGTCATCAAAAGAGCCTTAATTCTAATCAATGAAAATATAAGTCGTGATCAATCATCATGTCGCTTGCAATGGACAATAGGGGTCTCATTGTTAGCCAATGGAAATCAGTTGACAAAGATATCGCAACATTGTCTAGCAAAGAAAACAGGCTTTTAAAAGATAAATCGACGGAGGGGATGAAGTGTTTCCCTCGCGAACAATACCGGTTATTTGTTATAGAATTGTCTTTCCTGATGACGTTACCAATTGTGAATGTTGGCGTTGACATGCTTACTGATGAATTATCACAGGTCATATAGAACAGTTGTGTAGGGTCAGCGTTTAGATATCTGAGCCTATGAAAATATCCCAACGGTTTCTCACTCTTTCTCTCTATTTGTTTCTCTCTCCTTTTTTCTCTTGCTCAAGCTGGGTTTTTTTTTCTTGGGGGGCGGGTATCGTTAAGCGCCGGGGGTGAGTATGTTTATTTTCAGATAATTATAATAATCTGTGAATTTTGAATTCTTCTGGTAGAAGGAAATCATGTTTTGTATTTGTGTCAACAAAGCTGAAAGGGGTTGGAAAGAGGAATACAGAATAAAAAGACAAATAGTGAAATGAAAGCTGAACAAAGGCGAGAAATGAGAAACAAAGTAGAGACAAAGAGAAGAACTTATAAAAGAAAAAGAAAGAAAGAAAGAAAGAAAGAAAGAAAGAAAGAAAGAAAGAAAGAAAGAAAATTAATGAATATAAAGAAAGAAGAAAAATGAAGACTGAATTGAAAGAATGATAATAAATGAGAAAGAAAGAAAGAAAGAAAGAAAGAAAGAAAGAAAGAAAGAAAATGAATGAATAGAAGGAAAGAAAGAAAGAAAGAAAGAAAGAAAGAAAGAAAGAAAGAAAGAAGAAAAATAGAGAGTGAATTGAAAGAATGTTAATAAATGAGAAAGAAAGAAAGAAAGAAACAAAGAAAGAAAGAAAGAAAGAAAGAAAGAAAGCTAATGAATATAAAAAAAGAAGAAACATGAAGAGTGAATTGGAAGAAAGAAAGAAAGAAAGAAAATGAATAAATATAAAGAAAGAAGAAAAATAAAGAGTGAATTAAAAGAAAGAAAGAAAAAAGAAAGAAAGAAAATGTATGAATGTAAAGAAAGAAAGAAGAAAAATAGTGAATTTAAAGAATGATAATAAATGGGAAAGAAAGAAAGAAAGAAAGAAAGAAAGAAAGAAAATTAGGGATGAAAAGAAAGAAAGAAATTTTATAAATATGAAGAAATAAAGAAAAAATTAGGAGTGAACAGAAAGAAAGGGAAAATATAAATATTAAAAAAGAGTGAAAAAATTAAGAAAGAAAGAATGTTTGGGGGAAAGAAAGAAAGAAAGAAAGAAAGAAAGAAAGAAAGAAAGAAAGAAAGAAAATTAAACTCTCAAAAAGTGCAGGCGTGAAAAACTTTATTTTCTCTACTTGTATCGGACTGAAATGAGAAAAAGAATATTTACCATTTTTTTCTTTTTAATTTTCTTTTTTCATATTACAAAAGATGTATTTATTCATACATTTATCTTCATTTTTTTTTAAATATCTGCAATATCATTTCTTAATAATATTTGTATGTATTGATGATATAATCATTCAAATATAAGATTGGAATTCTTCTCATAAGCAATGTATGGGGCCTAAAATTCATTTTTATTCATTTTCTCTTAACTTTCTTTGAGAATTATGTAGAATTTATTTCTGAAAGATTTCAGGAGATAATGTACACAATAACATCATAATGTAAATCAGAAACTTTCGTAGATGGGATCAGCATTTGATATATATATATATATATATATATATATATATATATATATATATATATATATATATGTGTGTGTGTGTGTGTGTGTGTGTGTGTGTGTGTGTGTGTGTGTGTGTGTGTGTGTGTGTGTGTGTTAAGCAAGGAGGCATATAAGGTACACATCAATGATAGCAACACAATCACAGAATCTTGACTTGATAATAAAGAAAATATTTATATATATATATATATATATATATGGAGGAATGTGTGTGTGGGTGGGTAGGTGTGTGTGTGTGATTTATGAATGACCTCATTAACCTGAGGCTTAAAATTATGTGGGACTTTGTGGAAAACAGACTGAGGAAAATGGGAAATCAGAGTAAGAATTAAAACCATCCAAGCCGCAAAAATCATTTGGGATACTGAGAACAGTTCTGGAGATCTCTGGAAACTTGGGTAAAACTGCACCACCAATTACTGCTGGCGTAAAAAAAGCAGCAAGAATAATATAATAATAGCAATAAAGTTAACCAAATAATACATTTTAAAAGTATACTTGAAAATTCTCCCCTCCAGTCAGGTTTAAATAGTATCACTGCTGTTCTATAAGTGTAACTTAGGCATCAAATAACCCACAAAGGTTGATATGCTATTAAACAAAGACATCATACCAGAATACAGTTATTGATCATTGCTTTAATACAAACGCGTTCTAATATAAAAGTTTCACCCGAAAAGTTCTAAGCCTCACTGAGAAAGAAAAGCATTGATGAATAATTCTGCTGTGGCAGCAGTCTACCTCATCTTATAAAACAAGAAAAACTAATTCAGATTTTTCTAGTTTTATAAGAAGTGGTAGTGTGTTACCACAACAATGATGTTCAGCTATGCTCTTCTTTTTGGATGAGCCTAAGTATGTTTTGAATGTCCCTCGTATTTTCCACGCCTAAACATTTGAATATACAAGCATATTAAAAATCGTTTTATCATGTGTCCTGGATGGTAATAGCGCCTAAAAATGCCCAGCTGCTTCTCTTGAAAAAGAAAGCGAAGTGCCTATCATTCGCAACGTAGTATGTAAAGATAAATTGTCTTATTCACTCTGGCAGGATAAACGTTTGGCGTGACTCAAGACGAAATCATTTGTTGTATATCTTAGGGACAACGCACTTTTATTTGGGTATGAATAAAAAAAAATCCTAGCATTAATTACTGTTTCAAATGTAGTTTTATGACACACCAACACAAGGTGCTCTATTTTGATTGATTCAAGTAATTATACCGAGAAGAAATATCTTGGGCACCTTGGGTGGTGTTATGGTTAGCAAGGTAGACTAGCCAGCCTTCACATTTGAGTTCAATGCTCATTGGGTACCCAAATCATGCGTCCTTGAGCTAAATCTTGGTAAAAAGCTTAGTAAATAACTTCTTGCAAAAACTAATTTGCATACAGAAAAAAGACCTTTTCAATTATTACTATTTATAATTAGTAATTAATGATTTCTTTGCATATGCTTGTATTTCATTAGATATTCCCATCCAATACAAATATCCTTTCAAACAGAGTAATTTGACCCATAGACTTGACCTTAATATGTTCTAAGATTCCGGCCAAGAGCAAACCTGTGAGTAATGGAAATGATTTGGTTTGGTTGGGTTTCATGACATATCAACTATTGTAGGCCAGTAAACGCCAAATCCCATTTTAGTGGGTAGAGCGTTCGTCAATGGTCCGGGAGACCTGGTTTCAATCCAAGGTTGCGTCATACCAAAGACTTTAAAAATGGTACTTGATACCTCCTTGCTTAACATTCAGCAATAAAAGGTACGTATCAAGGGTAAAGTGGAGCAATCCAGGGAAAGAAGTTATGCCCTCCCCTACACTTCGGTGTAGTAGCTATTGAAAAGGGAGCCTTCTGGTCACCCTCGACTACGGTCACCAACTACTATATATGATTTTTAAACACATTTTGTTGATAACGTTCTTAAACGAGCCTGAACTCTTTTTTTCACAATATTAAATGGTTTCAAGTTTTTCAATATAACAGTCATAATTTGACATCAGCCATTTGTTTGTACACAGTCTATTCAATTTGATAAATAATAAGAACCCTATTAGGTGCTGCCACTTTGGGTCAGAGCGGAACTAGGAGCAATGGTAATAAAGGGGTACACTATATTCCCCAAATCTCCAAGGCTGGAGCCACGCCGTTGGACCGTTTAATGCTATCAAGCACACGTTGCTAGGGGGTCTTACCCCTCTGCAGTGATGCTGTCAGGGTATTTAACAGCCCCCCCACCCAACCGACATGGTTAAATGGAAATAAAGAGTGTACACTCAACACTACCCAGAACTCAAGAACTGGAGCCTTACCAACCAGTTAAGTTTTGTATCTCAATTTGAAAGGAAAATGTATTTTTTTCACATACATTTTTGAAATAAAAATTTTGAAAATCAATCTGATTCTTTATGAAAACACTGACAAGATATGCAGTTATAAAATTGAATGTAAATATTTGAAAAATGTTATTCCGTTAACCCTGGGTCATTTTGCTTTGGAAATTGACATTATTTTTAAGTAAAGTAAAAATTGTTTGAGATGTTCTTGTACTTGATATACTGGGTGTTTAAAATATATCCTTTCGTTCTGTAATTACTTAATTCCGTTCAAATAATCTCAGATTTTAACATGTATAGAAACAATAGACCTATAACTTAAATGTCTGAACGCTTTTTCTCTACCAGTGAATGACATTTCTGAACATGAAACCCCCACCCACCAAATCACAGAATTTCGAGTTATTTCAACGCATGCTATTAAAATTCAAGATCATTTAATGAAGTTATTTGATTACCACTGTGTATCAATTTTTCTGAAACTGTAATATAATTGCGGAGGAATTTCTTTTTATATATCTTGCCTTTCGGTTTAATTAGGCTGAGAACCTTTCGGTAAGTGCATAGGTTAGTTAGGTGCACACAATGAGCGCAGGTTTTCACGCGTGCGCGGGTGGGATTTGACAATCAGAAATGTCACAATAAAAACCGTAGATAGGAAATGACGTTATGCCCAGAAGCGCTGAGGATGTTGGGGATTTGAAAAAAAGCAGTTAGTTGAGATTCGAGTCTAGGAGAAGGTAGTCGACCAGTTGGGGTCTACGAAATGTGCCGCACGTGGTGGGGTCAGATGGAACAGTCAGTATAGAAAGAAATTGTGTCTCTCTCTCCCCATGGCGAAAAACCTTAAACTCAAAAAGGTAAATAAAAGTTTCGTACCTGAACCAATTTCGAGTGTTTTCGGATTCCTATATGTGTATGAACATTTGTGAATGTTTTCCCTATCTGTATGAATATGTCTATCTCACGTATTCATATCTTGGTTGATCTCGTGGACCCATTACAAAACATCCTGTAAATATATAACTTCCATTGTATTCTGAAAAAAAATAATTTGTTGATATCTATTTATAACCTCATCAGACGTAATTTTTGAACAATATTGAATTGTTTGATTATGAAAATAGTCTCAGATTAGAAAAGTTAAGAGCATTAAGAGGAAAAGATATTGATGCCTTTTGAAATATGAAGGCTAGATGGGTCAAACAAACAGTCGAAAGAGAATCGATTAACAATATAAAAGTAAAGTTAGCGACCATAGTCGAGGGTGACCCGAAGGCTCCCTTTTCGATAGCTACTACACCAAGGTGTTGGGGAGGGCGCTACTCCATTCCCAGGATTGCTCCACTTTACCCTTGAACCGTACCTTATAATGCTGAGTGTTAAGCAAGGTGGTATCAAGTTCCATTTTTAAAGTCTTTGGTATGACTCGACCTGGGATTGAACCCAGGTCTCCCGGGCCATTGGCGAACACCCTAACCGCTGGGCCAATTCCCGGTTATTAACAATATAGACAAAGAAAATTCAAACAAACAAAAGAAAAATCTATTTCTTCAGAGTCGTTTGATGTCGACCTTTTTAGTTTAGTTGGTTGGGGTTGCAGAATACACTGACTGCATCTTTGCCGAGGTTGTAAGGCTTTGTAGAGGGGTTAGGCTCCCCAAACGAGTGTCCCGGATATGACACTAAGCAATCTAATGGTAAGGCTCCAGTAACGCTGGAGCTTTGGGGAATGCAGAGTACTCCTTCATTGGCATTGCTTCCTGGTGCACTCTGGCTCGGTGTGATATCAGTAGATAGAGCCCAATCTATGGCACATATAGAACTGTTTTGCATTTAAACTGAGTGAAAACTAATGACTTAGGCAAAATTGAATTGTTTAAAATATAACTGTTTGATTATTTAACTGCGCGTAAACAAATGACTGACGTTTAATTTAATTGTAAGTGATAAGCACCAATGTAAGGAACAATTTAAATTGGTTGGTTGGTTGGTTGGTTGTTTTATGGGGTATCAACCCTTTTTGGGTTATTTAACGCCGAATTAAATTTCAAACAATTCAGTTTAGTATAATTTAGTTTTTGTTTAGAAACAGTTAAATGTCAAAACAATTCAGTTAGATGACAAAAATGTTTTATTTAGAACAATTCAGTTTAGCATAAGTACACAGTTACAATATAAAAAACAGTTCTGTTTAAAACAATTCAGATTAATATAATTATACAATTTAGCTCTATTTAAAAATAGTTCTATTTCAAACAGTTCACTCTCAAACAGTTCATTTTAGCATAAGTACGCAGTTTAATGTCAAAACAGTTCCATTTCAAACAATTCATTTTAGCATAAGTACGCAATTTAAATGTCAAAATAGTTCTATTTCAAGCAATTCAGTTTTGTATAATCGCACATTTTAGTTCTATTTGACCCATACATAGACCCGTATCAGGTGCGACCACTACAAGCTAGATTGGACCTGGAAACGAGGGCAATGAAGGAGTACTGCACATTCCCCAAAGCTCTAGTATTACTGGAACCTCGCCATCAGATTGTTTCGTGTCATATCGTATCGATTTGATTAGGGACCATCAGAATTTAGTTGTTCCCAAAAGAAGGAAATGACTTTGAAAGGTTAAAATTTTTATTGAATGACAGACAAAATGATTTCCTTTTAAAAATGAAAGAAAAGAAGCAGGACTGACATTGATGAATAGCAGATGAAAAAAGAGAGCATTTCATCTTCTTTTTTTCAAATATGCTGCACATAATTTCAAAGTCGCCTCCAGGGAAATTTTTTGATTTATGAATGGCTGCACCAGTTCGACTCTAACTAAACGCCGAGTGAAAAAGCACCACACTAAAAAAAAGTGCAAGTGTACAGCCACTTACCTCCCATCACACAAACCATGGACGAACAAGATATGCTGAGTAAAATTGGTAAATTAAAGATGAGTTCATAAATTACATTCTCATATGGACTCCCAAACATAGATACACACGTGTTGCCCGACCAGAAAAAAAATTAATTCATCAGCTCTGTGGATGCCGTTTAAAGGACCTACCAAGAGTGAGGGATGATGAGGTATAGTCAAAAGAATGTGTTGTTGATATGCCTTGATGGTAATTATAAATATTATTTGCCGAGCTCCCTTGTAACGTTTTGTCTTTACACCCAACTTCAACTGTTGTTTAAAATGTACATTTAAGATGATGGACGAGACTAAACAGAACGTGACTTAGTAGCAGATCGTGATCCCGAAACAGGACTCTATAGTCGTGTTTGAGGAAGCAGAAAATGGGTGTAAGATTCCAGAAGTACTTTAACGCGGACTAAGGTGTCATTACTCTTGGTAGGAAACATTTTCGCTGATATCAAATGACTGAACTATTTTCGAACATATTCGCATTATGCACACAGTGAGGAGGCGCTCTTTGCTTAACATTTAGCATTGCTAGAAATCGAAGCGACGAAACGAGTTCAAATCCTTGACAATTTCTTTACGCTTCGTTTCGCGTTGATGCCATTGGGAAAAGTTCTCCCCTGAACTAGAGATAACTAATGGAATAGGTTGAGTCCTTTAGCATTGATTTTGAAATCAGTCTCGCTGAAGAAAAATCTCGAATTTAAAACAAAAGTGCCGTGCTTAAAAACTGACCTTGTACGTGATGAAGGGGTCGGGTAAATTCACCCAGACACATATACTCGCGTGCATACATGTACGTATGCAGAGAGAGATATATTCGTCAGTTTGCATTAGGGTATATCTTAGATTTCATATCTATCTATCAATCTATCTATCCATCTATTTATGTTCTCTCCTCCCTTTCTTTCTCTTTCTCTCCATCTTTTTTCTCTGGTAACCCCCTATATATATATATATATATATATATATATATATATATATTGTATGTCTGTGTTAGTTTCTCACTCTCAAAAAAGAAAACAAAAATGCGCGTGCGCACTCATGCATGGTAGTTTGTCTCAGCCTCCCATTAAACAGAACTTAACACAAGGCCATGACACAAGGTCATTTAATAGTCGGGGGTTTAGGGAAAGGGAGCCTTGCCAGACTTACGGTGGTCATTGGTTCACTCAGTGCAATGTGAGCCAGATTAGCCTGCTGCTGGACTTGGAAAGCGCACCCAAATATGTGTGTTTAAATATAAGTACTTAGGGTGAGAGATATATTCGTAATTATCACATATGTACAAGTGCATATTTAAGTTTTCACATCTATCTATCAATCAATTTCTTTATATATATATATATATATATATATATATATATATATATATATATATATATATATATATCTGTGTTCGTATGTCTCTTTCTTTTTGTCTGCGATCGGTCTCATCAGAAAACGCTCATTCAAATGAAATGATATAAAAGATCTATTTGAAAATGTCAACATAGATTACATTCCCTCCTTTTTGAAAGCAATAAAATTATACGATAATCTATAAACGTAAACCTGAATAATTTCGTACCAAGTAAATCCTCAACACGATCTCGACGCTGATAACAAATCGTAAAAACTACTAACTACAAGTGTTAACAGCGATATACAACGTGCATTATGGCTAACCCCAGAATAACACCGAACAGTTTGACACGCCGATAAAATCCCTTCATCAACCAACCACCTTTTTATCTGTCTGTCTGTCTGCCTTGTCATCTCTCCTGAAATGATAAAGAAATGCATTATATATATGTATATGTGCTTCTTTTTTTTTCTTTTTTTAAAGCCGGCCGGCATTTTACCAGCGGCAATGAAGCTTTTTCCTATCACTTTTTTTCTATTTTTACCAACATAATTCAACCAAAACGTATTTGGAACATCAATAATGCAAAGGAAACAGTAATGGAAATCTCTAAAGCGAAGATGTCCAGTGATCTACAAATAGGACAGTCATACATATATTCTCACCCCGTATTATATATATATATATATAAAGAGAGAGAGAGAGAGAGAAAGAAAGAAAGAAAGAAAGAAATAGAGAGAGAGAGAGAATTGCTTGAGGCTTTGTGTTTGTTAATCTTGTGCGCTGTCCTCAAAGATATTTCTAGTAAAAAGAGAATGATTTCGACAACGTTTGTCAATTAAATAAGCAAATTTAATCACCATAATATTCTACAAACAATTTGCATTGGACAACTCCTATGTTATTTCTGGATTTTCTTTATGAAACGCATGTATCAATTTTGAACTACTAACAATTTTAACATCTTCTATTCAGTTTGATCTTTACTGGAAGCTCTAAGCTAGTGACCTTTTATCAAACTAATTTTTATAACGAAGCTCTCACAGTACAGTACCACAAGCGACACCCTATCAAAGAAAATGGATAAAAAAAAACCTAATCTCTCTCACATTGCTGACAAGTGAAATTTGTTATGAAATTTTCCAATTAATATTCGATTAACTTTGATAGACAAGAGATTTCCAATACGGAACATTGTGTTTACCGTTTAACCTGTCTCCAGGTAACTTCCATTGACACCTATACTTTTTCAACCAACAACCGATGACATCGGTGTCATTTCTATACCACCATATCACACCCTGAACACTGATATGCCTGGTGGCTTTAGTCGTCGGCGATACCGGACAATATTTGATTTACAGAAATTCAAAAATAAAGAAAAAAAAATTAATCTCAACCAAAAAAAAAAAGTTATGAAGCATGCCACCACTGAGCTAAAATATTTCATACCGCTGTTAAATAGTGTTATTGACGTAACCCAAAGAACCTTCGGCTGCCGTCGATCATGGTGTCTATAGGCTGAACTCCTCGGTGAAACGAACTAGCTGGAAATATATATTATGTTATAAACTGCTATCTTATAGGCTGTTAAGTAGAATATAAAATTTTTTTGGCAATAGCGATCTAGAAATGGGGTTTCTCAAATCGAAATTCGGGCCGGTCGGGTATATGTACTTTTAAGTAATGACATAGATACTGGTGTGTTCAACTCAGCAACCTGCATTCAAAATGTTGAAATTTACTTCAAACTATTTCATGTACGCATCTAAAGACTCGATTTAGACTGTAGAAAATACTGACTGCGTCTCTGTTGAGGGGTAAGACCCCATCTACATAAGTTCCTGGTTATGACATTGAACCATCTGACATAGAGGCTCCAGTGATGATTGAGCTTTGGGGAACATGGCCTTCTGCTTCACTGACATCGCTCTAAGGTCCATTTTGACCCGGAGTAGTAGCACCAGATAGAGTCCTATCTGTGGGTCAAATAGAACTGTTTGACATTTGAACGGAGTGAAAAAAAATTACGGAAGCTAAGTAGGATTGCTTGAAATAAAACTAATAATTTCACTGTGTGTAAACAAATGACTGATGTTTATTTGAATACATGGCAATACGTGGAACTATTTAACTTTGTTGACTTATTTACAAAACATATATATCTAATACATATGTGTAAACCGAATTTGGCATTAAATAAACCTACAATGGTTGATACGCCATAAAGCCAAACCAAACCAATTTAAAAATGATGTCTCATATTTCACGTATGACACGAAACTGACTCTAGTTTTGGAGCACTGTGAAGTATTGAATCACACTCTCTTTGCCATTACTCCCTGGTCAGCTCAGACCCAAGTTGGTTGTACCGATTAAGATCCCATTTTAGGGTAAAATACATGTATTTGAGAGAAGAAAGAATTTATCAGCTTAAAATGATTGCGATATTGTCGGACTGTATATTACTGGAAACCACAGTTATGAAACTGACTTAAGCATGAAATAACCGAAAAAAGATTGACACGCCGTAAAAACCTACCAACCAACCATCCAACGAACCAACCATACCTCTATGAGACAACATTCTTCAGGCTAATAGAGATGCTACACCAATACACACACACACACACACACACACACACACATAATATATATACATATATATGTTGAATTGATAGATTGTGGTCAATCTGACAAGATTGTAAAAATAATTCCTGCTTATTCAAAGAATTTCGTCAGACTATACATTTTTTTTTGTTTCCGATGAAATTCTTTATTTGATTAATCCATAATTCCACAAATTTATATCATATATATATATATATACCCAAGTAAAAATCCTGGACTTAGCTGTTTGTATTTTACATAGCTCTAATACCTTTGGGAAAAATTTGCATCTACTACTCTTCGTGCTGCTACGGGTAAATTATAAGAAAAACAGTGCTCTTTGATCAGGTGTGGTAACCAGTATAGGAGAAGAATTACTCGGTATTCAAACCTGTCAAATACAGAAAACAAAAAAAAATGAACTTTTATCGCATCCTGTTTGTGTAGAGGGTTTGATATATATATATATATATATATATATATATATATATGGTGCCTTCAATAATTTTCTAGACTTTTGTTTTCTACAGGCATCTAAAATGATCATAGACTTTTGAAAATCCAATATGTTATTGCTGTACATTTATAAGATGACTGAACAATTGTTAGGATTTCAATTTCAAACGAAAAGCTTCAGAAGGAATTGGAATACACCCCACTAAATCCTGATTGTCACAGCTGGTGAATTTCAAAAATGCAATCTGGACGTGAGGACACTATAGAAGAACGGTATGAAATAAAATTCTGCTTTAAACTAGCAAAAAATGCCACAGGAACGTATGGAATGCTTCAGACTGCTTTTGGAGCATCTTGCAGGAATCGATCATCAGTTTTTGATTGCCATAAGAGATTCAAGGAAGGCTGGGAGTCTGTGAGGGATGATGAGAGGTGTGGGAGGAGTAAGAAAGTCAATAGACCAGAGTTGATTGGCCAAAGGGTTAGGGTTAGGGTTACTATGTTGAGGTTTTAAGGGAGTTCAGCAAGAGATTCGGTTGGAAGAGGCCAGCACTCTCCAAATCGGGTCAGTGGCATTTCCAGCAGAACAATACACCAGTCCAGGAGTCCATCCTGGTCACAGACTATTTGACCAAGATGGGAATCAAGACAGTTCCTCACCGTCCCCTTAGTCCAGACCTTGCTCCCTGTGACTTTTGGTTATCCCCTAAGCTCAGTGGCAGTCGTCATGAGACAATTAAGAAGATGAAAGAGGCTGTGACGAAGGTCATTCACACGCTCACACAAGTGGACTTCCATAGGGTCTTCTAGAAGTTGTTGGAATGTTACAACTAGCGCATTGCAGCCGAAGGAGATTACTTCGAAGGGGACTAGAGTTTCATGTGTGTACTTATCATATGCACCTTATATATATATATATATATATATATATATATAATTATTACGTCTTACATTTTATTTTAGATATGACGAATTCGAAAATTTTCATTAATTGGTTGATTTTAAGTAAATGACCATCTTTCTAGGGTTATTTTATGTCTGGAGTTTCTGGAATCCCGCTCATATTTCTATTTTCGTGAACGTTTTTCCGAAGCATCTTTGGGTGTTTTTATTTTCTTTATTTTTTTTTTTCACTTGGTTCAGTAAGAGTGGACCTGGAAGTAATGTTTATGAAAATGTACCCAACTCCTTCTAATTGACAGTGTTGACAAATTTATGACCTAAAAACTTCTGAAGCTGCCCAAAAATGTTATTGAAAGTGAAAGTAAAACCTGTATGGGCAGCTGAATTTTTACTAGGCAACAGCGATGTAGAATCGGGGATGTCGTGGTCTGAATTCCGGCCACCCAATGATGAGTGCTTCTATGTTGTAAGAGTTAATAGTATTTCAAAGAATGTATATGATTAAAAAATATCTGCAAGATACTTTTTAATCAATTTTTTGAAACTCTGTGTTGTTTCCTGGGGGAAAAGAAATAAAAGCGACTTATATTTGTGTAATTCTCAAACAGCTTTCTTGTCATTCGTGCACCAACTGCTACTCGATTCCACTCAAGAAATTTGATTATTAGTGAGAGACACGTCAAAGGCGGTGGGGTCAGCGATGCCAGCTTGTAATACGTAACTCGACGAATCGACCTGAGACATCATCTTTGCTTGTATAGCTTTACAAAATGGCGTCTGAACTCGGTTGTAACGTTCTCAGTCCATGTCATTATTTATCAATGATTCCTTAATAGAAGAAAGATAATCAAGTTGACGATACAAAGATGTTTAAACAATGATTCCCTACAGAGACTATTTTTTCAAGAGTAAACCAACGCAAATACTACAATGTCGAAATAAACACTAAGACTTACCCAGTTCCCAAATTACTTGCATGAAGCCACTTATCTTAGTGGAAATACACACTTTTGTTCTCTCTTTCTTCTTTTTCTTTTTGTTTCCTTTTCCCCTAAAAGCGGAATTTTATTTTATTTTATTTCATTCCTTTTACGTTTTGTTGGTGGTTTGTATTTCTCTTTACTCCTATTGAGCCACCAAAGAGGAAATAATGACTAGTGCATTATGGGTAATGAACTGCTACCGGGAACTCTTAATATGAATCTATTTGGCCTGCGAATAGATATCACGCCGTGTAGCGGATGGCAGAGTATTGTTCGTTGAAGTAAAGTTCTATTGAACACGTTACTTTACCAGTAAAAAGCTTGATATGAGCGGGAATGACGAATAATGTGAAACGGAGGGAATAATTGATTCTCGGTTACACACTCAAGTGTATTTACACGGACCAGAGTCTCTAATTGGAACAAGTAGGAATGGATAGATCGAATCAGGAGGGGGTGATTATGGTGAGAAGTGGCAGTAGTGGGGATCATGAATACAGAAGAAGAAGAAGAAGAAGAAGAAGAAGAAGAAGAAGAAGAAGAAGAAGAAGAAGAAGAAGAAGAAATAGAGGAGGAGAAGAATTAGAAGAAGAAACTCCAGAAATTAGACAAGAAGAAGAAGAAGAAGAAGAAGAAGAAGAAGAAGAAGAAGAAGAAGAAGAAGAAACTCCAGAAATTAGTCAAGAAGAAGAAGAAGAATAGAGGAGGAGAATAATTAGAAGAAGAAGAAGAAACTCCAGAAATTAGACAAGAAGAAGAAGAAGAAGAAGAAGAAGAAGAAGAAGAAGAAGAAGAAGAAGAAGAAGAAGAAGAATTTCTACTCTCATATAAGTATCTAGGATTCCTATGATCAAATCATGCTTATACTACGGAGTGCCGTGACTCCCTCTCTCTCTCTCTCTCTCTATCCATCCCTATCGTCCATCTCTCCTGGCAGATCATCTAGACAGTATCCCGTGTCCGCACAGAACTGATGTATGTTTCTCCTTGCTGGCCATCACTAGCTCGTCCATGTGTAAGAGAACGTCACAATGCTGCTTGCTAATTATTTATCTTAAGCTCTCATTGTTTGCAAAGAATAATTTGTTACTTGAAAACATTTAATAGCTTGAAAATTATTGGCGTTACATAGAAATACTTGAAACCATACAACAATGTGCAAACAAAAGATTATAACTAAATAAGAGTAGTTTACTTTAACCGTAGAATTGTGCACAAAGATTATTTGATATTATAAAACTGTTTGAAAATTATTTGTATTAACAATGGTTATTTTAAACTATAAGTGTTTACTAAGAATTTTTATCAGTACAAAACGTTGAATAGTAAAGGTAGATTTTAAGATTTAAAAGAAGACGGCTAATAAAAAGGAACAACTTCTGTTTGCTAAAAAATCAGTGCAGGGCTAAAAGGACTTGGAGCAACTTTTAACACCAGACGAGAAAATTATTGATCGGAAGAAACAAAACAAAACGAACAAACAAACAAACGAACAAACAAAAAAAAACACTTTTGTAAGAAAAAGCAACTTCTGATAATGAAAAAATGGAAAACATGAAATGTTTTAAAATATCAAAAGTAGAAGAAAAGTTAGTCAGAAAATGTCATCTATTCTCGCCTATTACACAAAGGGCAAACAAGTTAAAGGTGACATAAACAAGACGAACAGTGTGGTAACTTACAATCGGAAGGACTCGGCGCAAATTACAGGGAGTAGAAACAATTTCCATCAGATGGTTTGGTTTGGTCTGGTTTTGTTTTATGACACATCAGTCATTGTACGTCATTAATAGTTAATCCATTTTATTCATATAAACAGTTTCAGTTTCAAACAATTCTGTGTAGTATATGTATAGTTTTTGTTTACACACATTTAAATGTCAAAACATTTCTGTATTAAACAATAAAGTTAGCATATAAAAACAGTCCCATCCCAACCAATTCAGTTTAGCATAAGAGCACACTTTAGTTCTATTTGACCCATAGATAGGTCCTTATCAGGTACTACCACTCCAGGCTTGAGTGGACCTGGGAGCAATGGCAATGAAGGAGTACTCCACATTCCCGAAAGTTCTGACATAACTGGAACCTCATCATCAGAGTGTTTAGAGTCATATCCAGGACACACATTTGGGTGTGGTTTACCCCTTTGCAGATAAGCCGTTGGTGTATTTTACAGCCGACCGTGACAGGGCGAAATTTTCATCAGAGTAAGATATATCGAAATATTTCGAAATATGAAATTAAAATCTGTTTTAGACGATTAACCTCTATGACTTAACCTTTTGAATGCCGGGTACGACTATAGTCGAATTCAATGAGCTGTTCAATAAGAGGCATATCTACCTCTATGGCCTGAAGCACAGCCTCGGAATCTGCTGTTTGAGAACTACCCAACTTCAGCTGGTCGTCTAGATTCATGCAACCCAAGAGAAATTTCTTCAACCAACGGGTTGCTTTACTGTGACCTACTGAGCCTTCATCTTTCACACAACAAATGTTTTTGCTTACTTCTGCGGCGTTATGTCTAAGTTCGAACTCGTAAATCATAAGATCCTGTTACATAATTCATCTGTTCGGCTTTCGAATCCCACACGTTGTTCTTGAATCAATGTAAAACTTTGTGCATTGATTGAGAAACTATCACGATATTACCAACCGCAGCAGGTAAATTCTATGGTTTCAACTGCATCAGTCACGTGATATTATTCGCCACAAACAAACACCTACCAAAATATTGCAAAATATTTGACTCAATCTAGTAAATCGACAGAATTTTCTCTTTGATAAAAGCCTTAAAGCTAGCAAACCACCAGTTTCATGAGTTTCAATGACAGTGTCCCAGACATGTGAAGATCGACTTGAACCTGGACATAATTTTTTTCTTATCTAATGAGTAAACAATATTGTGTCACTTTTGATTGTGATTTGTATTCTCAGAAATTTGGCGTTTAAGCGGTATTTTAGAATGCCATTTTATTGAATTTCTACAATCAAGTTCATTCCAAAATATTTCACCTCAAAATACTGCTGACACATAGATGATGCCCTGTTAATATAACCATGTAGAGATTAACAATTAAATATCAACACAAAGGTAAATATTATTGAACTCTCAATTGAATTTACATTCGAAAATGAAGCAAATGACTTATTACCATTTCTTTTTGAGAGAATTAAAAGTTGAAACCCAAATTTTTCAGAAAACCGGCAAATAAAAACGATCTCATGAGTCTTTTCTTACATCTAATCAATGAAATTAAATCTAGAAAGATAATCGATTTTTTTAAATACCTTTTAGGATCTGCAGCTTGGAAAAAAAACTATGGAAGGAAACATTTACTACTTTTGCTAAAGTTAATGGAATTAGCCCACTTACAAAATGTTCACCTTGGTTTTATTTTTGTTCAGCAGAAAATAACCTAAATACAAATATTTACTTAATAGCTGCACATTTTTGATTCATAAAACATATCTTATACAAACTAGATACAATCATTTTAATTTAAGGGATATTTTTCCCAACCACGTAGAGGAAAATATTAGGAAAGAACCCAATATTGAGGAACAATTATGGAATTCATAGACTAAAAAAGTTAAACATTGTTGCCTCTCCTCAAGCTTTTTATGACAACCTTAATTCTTTCGGTGGCCCTGTCGGGTGGGGCTGTAGAATACACCGACTGCTTCTCTGCACAGGAGTAAGATCCTCACCAAACGAGTGTCCTGTATATGACACTAAACAATCTGATGGGGAGGCTCCAGTAATTCTGGAGCTTTGAGTAATGCGAAGTACACGTTTATTGCTATTGCTCCCAGATCCACTCTGACCCGGAGTGGTAGCACCAGATAGGGTCCAATGAATGGGTCAAATAGAACTAAACTGGGTACTTATACTAAAAAATGGATAAAAATGGATTTGGCATTAGATAACCAACAAAGGTTGATATGCCATAGAACTAAACCAAAGATTTCTTTCAGGTATGGATTTCAAAAATTAAAAATCAATGGTTTTTACTGCTATTCCAACTTTTTTTGGAGGTTAATTGATATTTGGGGGATAAAGCCTCCTGAATGGCCCTTTTAATATCCTCCATAAATCTTCAATTGAACTTCCATCTGGACTGTTCTGTGGCTATGTTACATCATTCTATATACCTTTCCTGTAGGAAATCATTGATCTCCTTTGCTCTTTGCCAAGATGCATTATCAACCTGAAAATGACATTGTTTTTAAGCTGAAGATATAGAAAGAGAACCTTTTTTTCGGTCACGTCTCGTCAGAGAGTTCCGTAATAGTAACTTCTGTCACAGAGTTCTCTGACGAGACCTGACCAAAGAAGAAATCCTTTTGTAGAACTTCTGATGCACGCCCTAATTAAGCTATTCTATATATTTTCTATTTTCAAAGTATAGGGCTTTGAATTTCATATCTTGACGCTTTGATGTATTTCATGGTTTATCAGAGAATTTTTTTAACCACCCCATTTCAAATACTTTTAGAAAAATAAGATCAAATTACTCACCTCTAACCCAAGATGAGAATAAATGAACCGAAACCCTCCACCGCTGGCAGGATTCGACACCAGATCAATTTTTAAGTGGAGTACAGCTGGTTTGATTTCAGATATTTTCTTCTATACTGTTTGGTATACCAAGGCTTCCTAACACAGCGGCGTCGAGATTTTCTTCTCCTACCCAAGACTAAAGCATTCAGTCTGCTTTGCTATTTTTGCACATGGAGGATGTAGAAAAGATGGTTTCATGCCTTTCCAAGGGTTATGAAAACGCAAGCAGTTTGAGTGAGTTTTTGAACTCGGGTCATCGAGTACATTTCCTCCGAGGATAAACGTTTCACCACGCACATCGCTGAGGTGAGTAAGTACATAAATAGTAGCCAACCCCATCGAATATTATTGCAATCAATCTTATATATATATATATATATATAGTAGGTACATGTAAGTTGTTCGTGTTTAATCGTATTCGCTAGGAAATAGACGTTTGAGTTATTCATTGTTTACATTGAGATCGATCATTAATGCGATCGATTTATTGATTGTATTTTAGCGGGCGAAAGTTGGATGAAAAATGCCCCTCCATTGATTAGAAGTACGATGTTGGAACAAGGGACTTAATTAGTATTTTCTCTGGCCATGCTGAAAAAAAACGACTCAAGGCAATAATTTTCCTGTTGCGCACAACCATTGATTTTCGAGACATTTCGACAGCCCGACGCCAATTTTTTTTCATTTCTACTTGGGTGAGTCAAAAGTCTTGGAATATTCAGGTATGTGCTAGTTTGCGGTGCTTATATCACATGAGCGAAACGGTTCAAACCGTGGGAGATACCTGCAATGGATGGAAGTATCGTGGTAGTTTGTGCGCTTTAGGTGCCCGTGGTGTAATGGTTATCGTCGTAGGAAATGGACACGGTGACACGAGTTTAAATCCTGGATGAGACTGATTGCATTTCACATATCACTAATACCCTTGGGAAAGTTATGAATCAAATTATTCTCCCTCCAGCCATAGGTAAATAGTAAGGCAGACTGTGTTCTTAAGCCTTGATGCGGCAACTAGTCTAGGAGAAGGAAAACTCTGAATTAAAACCTGTTAAACTCCGCTTAAAAAATGACCTTGTACCATATCCTGCCCGAGCGAATGGATTGGTAAAATGGTTCGTGCGCTGACACGTTGTGTATCGCACCACTCGGTGTGTGAATTGAATGTCAAATAGATGCATGTTCTGGAGAAACTTTAGCTTTAAAAGTTCGAACTGGGCTATAACGGAAGAAAACTCTCAATTCGTTGAGCAAAAGGTGTAGGTGCAGTTGATAGCAGTACAGCAACTTGATCCTATTTACCAACCCCTCCGCTCGGGCAGGATATGACACAAGGTCAAACTTTAAGCGGAGTTTAACAAGTTTGAATTCAGACTTTTCCTCCTCCTAGACTAGTTGCCGCACCAAGGCTGAAGAACCCTGCCTGCCCTACTATTTACCCATAGCTGGAGGGAGAATAATTGCATTCATACCTTTCCCAAGGGTATTAGTGCTATGTGAAATGCAATCAGTCTCGTCCAGGATTTGAACTCGTATCGCCGTGTTCATTTCCTACGGCGATAATGACTACACCACGGGCACCTCCACCTGTGACATTTGGTTATCCCCTAAGTTCAGAGGCTGTCGTTATGAGACAATTGAGGAGATGAAAGAGGCTGTGACAAAGGTCATTAACACGCTCACACAAAAGGATTTGAACACGTATCGTCGTGTCCATTTCCTACGATGATAATCATTACACCACAGGCACCTCTAAAACAGCAACTTGATGGTTTGCGAAATTTAATCGAGTTGCAAGAACCTCAACGATCAGGTAAGATCGGGTATTGGTCCAAACCGTAGATTTTCAAGGCTATGGAAGAGGGTAAACTCGATGAGTATCTCACGGAGAGTATCAGGCGAGTTTAACATCTCAAAGTAAAGTAAGATTAATCACTTTCACGACTTCGGCTCTTTCACTAACATAATATTGCAAAAGTTTTGACTCATCCTTTTAAAAAAATGAATTAAGATAGATGAAAAAACGAAGCCAACGGGAATCAAATTTACTGATATTTACCATCTGAACTCGACAATTCTGGAGCAACTGTTGCGAATTTATTTGTAATCTTTTTTTAATCAAAGAACAGTGGTTGGTTGGTTGGTTCTTTTATGGCATATTAACCAAATCCAATTTTATGCAAATATTCTGTTCTATTTCAAACAATTCAATTTTGCATGAGTACGCAGTTTAATTCTCAAAAACATCTCTATTTTAAGCTATTCAGTTTATTCGAACAGTTCTAATTCAGCCAATTCTGTTTAGTATAAGTATAATTTTTTTTTACACACAGTTGAATATCGAAACAGTTCAATATTAAACAATTCAGTTTAGCGTAAGTGCAGTTTCAATGTCAAAAACGGTTCCATTTCAAACTATTCAGTTTAGAATAAGTACACAGTTTAATTGCTAAAAACATTTCAATTTCAAGTTATTTAGTTTAGTCAAACAGATCTAATTCAAACAATTCAGTTTAGCATAAGTATGCAGTTATTTCTATTTAACCCAGGGATAGGGCCCTATCAGGTGCTACCATTCCGGGTCAGAGTGGACCAGGGAGCAATTGCAATGAAGTGGTTCTCCGCATTCCCCAAAGCCCCAGCATCACTGAAAACTTTACCAGATTGTTTAGTGTCATCTCCAGGACACTCGTTGGTGGGGGTCTTACCCTACTGCAGAGAAACAGTCGGTGTATTCTTCAGCACTAGCCGACTGGGCCAGAAAGAAAAGTGAAGAAATGTTGTTTTTTTTAACATATGGTAGAACCATTTCACCATAATTCCCCCTTTGTGAATGGACTGAAACAGAGTTGCATCTTTGTCCCTACAGTGTTCTCAGTATTCTTAGTATTCTACAAAATCTATTGAAAAAAAAAGCTGGTGTAAATATCTGTTTTACCTAAAACAACAGTAAGACAATTATGTTTAAACATGTGTAAAAGTCGCATCTGTATTGGTATGTACTTAAAACTTATAAAAAAACATGTGACTGAGCTTTACAATCGCTCATATACTTTAATATGTTGAAAATAAGTTCTTCATAAGTAAGTATAAAAAGCACGAACAACTTTTCAGTTCTTCTTAAGACCCGCCATGTTTAAATGTCATCATCATCATCATCATCATCATCGCGCTAGTAGCACGGATATCCCTGACCCTCTCTCGCCACTAGGTAGGTCTTCAGGACAACATTCCGTATCCTCACATAACTGCTGAATGTATGTTCGTGCTGGTCGTCCTGCTTTTGCACGGCCATGTGTGGGGGTCCATAAGAGTACATCTCTTATGAGTTCGTATGTAATGCGAAAAATATTGCGTTTTATTTATAGAATTACAACAAAAAGAAGTTTTTATTGTAAGAAAACATTTATTCATTATCCTCTTTACATTATGAAAGAACATTTTTATTACTTAACTTTATTTTATTGAAACTACCAATAATATAGATTTTCAGAGGGTAAATAAAAAAACAGCAATTAAACTAAAATATTGTTTATCGATGAATCAAAACTGATTTTTTAACGAATACTTTTCAAATTACTAGAAACAAAATAAATTAATTTTAATCAGAGTAACTCACAAACTTTTTTTTTTTAAATAAGAAGAAGAAATAAACTATTTACTGAATAAACGATCACTTTTAATTT
The DNA here is from genome assembly GCA_963585895.1 of Sepioteuthis lessoniana. NCBI lineage: Eukaryota > Metazoa > Mollusca > Cephalopoda > Myopsida > Loliginidae > Sepioteuthis > Sepioteuthis lessoniana. Next base: position 73,723,068 of record OY757920.1, on the reverse strand, counting down.
GAATTATGATGAAAAATTAACCGCCCGAAAAAGGAGACATTTTACATTCTTAGATTCTTTTTATTGTTACATTTTTATTGGGCAAAAAATAAAATAAACGAAACGAATACGTTTTTTCACTGTAACTCAACAGGCAATTAAGAACTGAAATAAAACTTTTGTCATATTTTTTAAAAAGTCTGGAAAAATAAAATTCTAATTATGTGTCAAACTTCGTAAGAGGTTACATTTTTAAAAATAATATTTTAATTGTAAACAATAAAAAATCCTAAAATAAAAGAATATTGTAATACGTGAATTCTTAGGTTCAGTAAATTTCTAGAGGGTAAATAAAAATTGAAAATCTTTAACTTAAAACATGTTCTATAACTGAACACTAATTGTAAAAAAATATAAATTTATTGTGGACCAGAAGAAAAAAAACCTATCAAAATGTTTTAAACCTTTCACGATTGAATGTTGTTAAAAGTAGTCGAGGGCGACCAGAAGGCTCCCCTTTTCAATAGCTACTACACCGAGGTGTAGGGGAGAGCGCTACTTCTTTCCCTGAATGGCCCCACTTTACCCTTGATACGTACCTTACATTGCTGAGTGTTAAGCAAGGAGGTATCAAGTACCATTTTTAAAGTCTTTGGTATGACGCGACCTGGGATTGAACCCATGTCTCCCGGACCATTGGCGAACACTCTACCCACTATAATAAAAATGTTCATTTGAATAAGTAGGGCGAAACGTTACAACAACAAATAGACATATTTCAAATTCTTAGTTATTACTCTTTTCCCCTTTTCTATTCCATTCACTGGTGTTTGTAAAATTCTTTTACTACGACCATGGACCAAATACTTCTACCCGTATATATATATATATATATATGTGTGTGTGTGTGAGAGGCGCTTGTGATGTGTTGACTGATCAGTCGACTGGGGCTGTAGAATACACCGACCGCACCTCTACAAAGAGGTAAGACCCCCTAAAGAGTGGCCTGGATTTGACATTATGAAATCTGATGGCGAGAGTCCAGTAATGCTGCAGCTTTGGGGAATACGGAGTGCCTCTTCATTGCCAGCGCTTCCAGGTCGACTCTGACCTGGAGTGTTAGTAATTGATGGGGTCCTATCTATGGGTCAAATAGAACTAAACTACGTACTTATGCTAAACTGATTTACTTGAAATAGAACTGTTTTAATATCTAAACTGAATACCTATGATAAACTGAATTGCTTGAAAAAAGAACTGTTTTTTTTATACTAAACTGAATTGTTTGAAATGGAACTAGTTTGACATTGAATCTGTTTCTACGCTAGACTGAATTATTTGAAATATAACTTTTTTGACATTTAACTGTGTGTAAACAAAATCTATATTTATATTAAACTGAAGTGGTTAAAGTAGAACCGTTTGTATAAACTGAATAGCTTGAAATAGAAATGTTTTTGACAATTAACCTGTGTACTCGTGCTCAGCTGAATTTTCTCAAAAAGAACTGATCATTTGTATAAAAATGGATTTGGCATTAAATAGCCTACAAAGGTATATATGCCATAATACCTAAACAACCAGTCAGCAACCATATGATGTGAAGAGTCAACCAAGACTAAATCCTGAGCGAGTCTTTATTGGTAAATAGTTGTACTGATTGAGCTTTTTAACCTTGGTATAGCAACCGGTCAAGGAGACGGAAAAATATGAATTCAAACCTGTTAAACTCCGCTTAAAAATCGAATTTGCGTCGCTTCCTGTTCATGAGGAAGGGCTGGGTAAATACACAGGCAAACATATAGATATACATGCTTTGATAAATATATAATTTTTTTATTAAGTCACCGTCCTTCACGTTATAATCTAACAGTTTCCGTATATTCACCCTCCGTCTTAACAAAGCCTTAGAATTCCCCATTATTGATTTAAAGAAAAGATGATTATTTCAACTGAGTGTGTCTTTATTAGAAAAACAGAACTGATATTACTGAGACTTCCTGGGGAAGATTATACTAATGTGTAGGTCAGCATAGTAGACAGGTTGGTTGTTTGGTTGAATTTCATGGTATATCAACCTTTGTAGGTTATTTAATGCTTAATCCATTTTTATACAAATAATCAGTTTTATTTCAAACAATTCAGTTTAGCATGAGTACACAGTTCAATTGTCAAAATAATTTCTATTTCAAGCTACACAGTTCAGTCAAACATTTTTAATTCAAACAATTCAGTTTAACGTAAGTACCGTTTCAATTTTTTTTTAGTTTTCGGACTATTGTCTTCATCTTTATTGTTATTTCCACAACGTTTCAATTTTATTGAGATTTCGGACTATTGTCTTCATCTTTATTGTTATTTCCACAACGTTTCAATTTTATTGAGTTTTCGGACTATTGTCTTCATCTTTATTGTTATTTCTACAACGTTTCGGCCAATATGTCCTCCGGCCTTCTTCAGGTGTTTGTCGAACTCGGGAACCTACGTCCTTTTCGAATCCATGGGGGTCGCCTGTTCTGATTCCGTTTGCCATAACCGGATACACGTGTTAAGTATTCCTGTATTGTTACTCGCCTGCAGTCAGGATTGAACCTGCAACCTCTAGACCCCTGTGGATTCAATAAAGTACGTAGTTTGAACTTGCGTGTAGGTTACCGAGTTCGACAAACACCTGAAGAAGGCCGGAGGATATATCGGCTGTAAAGTTGTTGAAATAATAATAAAGATGAAGACAATTATCCGAAAACCCTTAATGAAAAAATCATCTAGCTTCGTCTCAGAAATTTAGATAACTACAGTTTCAATGTCAAAAACAGTTCCATTTCAAACAATTCAATTTAGCATAAGTACGCAGTTTAAAAGTCAAACAGTTTTATTAGACCCATCGATAGGACCCTATCAGGTTCTATCACTCAGGGTCTGAGTGGATCTGGGACTGACGGCAATGAAGGGGTGCTCTGCATTCCCCAAAGTTGCTGCATTACTGAAACCTCACTCTCAGATCTTTTTTAGTCATATCTAGGACATTCGTTGGTGGGGATGGAGGTCTTACTCTCTGCAGAGATACAGTTGGTCTATTCTACAGCCCCAGCCGTCTGGTCAATATAGTGGACAGGTGGAGACTTTAAATTCTTAATATCAGAAAAGAACATTAAAAAAAAATGTTAACATTTTCAAACACCTCATCTATCTATCTATCTATCTATCTATGTGCGTGTATATATTTCTCTCTTTCTCTTTCCCTTTCTCACCCTCTCTCTATATATTTATGAGTGTGTGTGTATGTGCGTAAAAAACAAGGCACTAGGCATTTTTTAGTTTCTCCTGAGTCACCAAAGTTAAGTAGTGATCATTCTGGTTTGGTATAGTTTCCTAGTTTAATGGCAAATCAACGTTCATAGTTACTTTAATGTCATAGCCATCCTTCAAGAAGAACAGTAGTGGTACTATTTAGCCCATTACTAGGAAGGCAATTGGCTTCTAAAACTTTCCGAAAGGTATTTGTTTGAAAGTGAACGTATTAGCCCGACTGGAGTACGAACTCATTTTCTACGAATATGCAGTCCAGTGCTTTAATCATTACACCACGAGGACACACCCTGGGTGGATAAGGAGGCTCATACAATTGTATCACGACAAAAGTAAACGTAATAGCTTGAGTGGAGTTCGAACTCGCTTATAATGAGGTCGCACTGCAGCACGTTAGCCACAACGCTATGGGGATGATTCTCTTTAGTAGTTACATGTGTGATCATGTGGTAATAGCCTATGTATGTGACTCAGCAAAGCGTGTTAAATTGCAACAGACATTTTCGAGGTAGGTTTAAGCAAAAAATATTCAAGTGAAAGTTATCAAGTGGGGGATGTCGGTGATAAAACGTTCACGGCCTGATTGAAATAGGAACGACCCTGAATCTTATATGCTGTTCAACCAATTCATGACACATTTCAATACTTGAGTCATATAATATTCTTCCTAGTGAGTAGCGTATTCACCAATGGCCCGGGAGGGGGGTTTCAATCTCAGGTCGAGGCATATCAAAGAATCAAAAAAGAGTACTTGACGCCTCCTTGCTTAACACTCGGCATTATAAGGTAGGGATCAAGAGTAAAGTCTAGCAATCCAAGTAACGGTATAGCACCCTCCCTTACACCTCAGTGTACTACCTAATAAAAAGGGAGCATTCGGATCGCTCTCAACTACGGTCACCAAATTTACTTATATATATATATATATATATATATATATATGTGTGTGTGTGTGTGTGTGTGTGTGTGTTTTGAAAGAGTTATTCTCTTCTGAGTTGGTGCAAGAATATTTTAGCTGCTTTCAATTTAGCAAAAGTAATAATCAAGCAGAAAGGAGGCATCAGATACAAAAACAAAAAAACAAAAACAAATTGCAAACCTGTAACAGGTAGTGTAGATTTTAAAATAAATCAAGGAAATTAACGTGTTTGGAATCATTATTGCGCAGATAGTGAAAAAGAAGTTTAATTTAGATATACGTAACAAACAGATAGATAAATAGATAGATAGATAGATGAGAAGACACGATGATAATGAGAAAGGTCCTTGTGGATTGATGTGAAAAGGCAGATACATGAAGAGAGACAGATATGATCTTAGGACTTAAATACCTAGACAACGACATATTCATATCGATAGATAGATAGATAGATAGATCAAAGCTTCACCAGTTTGATCAATATATATATATATATATATATATTAGCAGGATTTGACATTATATAACTACAATGTTGATGTCTATACGGGTAGTTGGTTGAGTTTTGTGGCATATCAATCCTTGATGGTTATCTTATGGCAAATCCTGTTTGTTTATATACATATATATATATATATGTGTGTGTGTGTGTGTGTGTGTGTGTGTGTGTGTGTGTGTGTGCATGTTGATTGGGTAAAATTATTTTAAAAGAACCCACACCACATTTGTTTGCACATGGTTAAATGATTTCAAGTATTGCTATCTAACATTACTCGTTGTATTTACACACAGTTCAAGTATTCCTTTTTAATAATTCAATTCACCTTTATTTATTCGTTCGTCAACATGTGAGACGTTTTCAAGAATTGCTATGTAATACTATTTATTCATCATATTCATAATATTCATCATTTGTTTTCACTCAGTTAAATGGTTTCAAGTATTGTAAAAGGTTCAATAGTCTAAGCTTATTCAGAGATAGAACGTTAACAGGTGCAACAATTCCAGTTCACATTGGACTTGAGACGAATGGTAATGAAGGCGTATTCCCTTTTTTATAAAACTCCAAGACTAGAACCTCAGCATGTAGTTTATAGACATATACGGGACACTCATTTAGAGTGGGGACTTACTCGTCAGCAAGGATCCTGTCGGTGTATTCTATAGCCCCAGTCAATTGAGCAATTTGATAGATGTATGTAGACTGAATGGAACCAAGTATGATATAGTTACATAGATTGATAAACATGAAAAGACTTGGATCCCAACCTTTCTTTCTCTCTCTCTTTCTTTCTCTCTCTCTCTCTCTATATATATATATATATATATATATCATATTCATAGTCTTGCTTCTTTTTTACCAGTATTGTTAATTAATAACGATATTTTCCTTGTCTAATATTAAGTTATACAATTAGTCTTAGGAATATATATCATCTCATTTCATTTCATATTCTATCTATCTATCTATCTATCTATCTATCTATCTATCTATCTATCTCAATGATTTCTTTGGGTATGTATAACGAGGGTGATTGTAATAGATAGATAGATAGATAGATAGATCGGTATTTAGAACTCTCCCTCTTTTAACACACACACACACACACACACACATATATATATATATATATATATAGAGAGAGAGAGAGAAAGAAGGAGAGAAAGAGAATCTGAGATAGATAGATAGATAGATAGATAGATAGATAGATAGATAGTAGGAGATTTAGAACTCTCCCGCTTTTTACACACACAAACACCTATACGCACACAGAGAGTATCAGACTGAGATAGATAGATAGATTGATAGATAGATAGATATGATCTAAACAAGATACACTTCCAACGCTATTTGATACACGTTGAGTAAAATATAATTATTAATAATATTTTAGTTTATGAAATGAGATGATTCGGTCGGTTTCTTCGCAGTAAACGTCTCGCTTTAACAATTAGAATAATGCCGAATCTTGTCCATTGTGTATAGAGGACTAAGTCTTCGCAGGATATTCATTTCGGTTTCATTTGTAAGAAGACGGACGATTAACGCCGTCGGCAATTTCTATCTAATATACCAAATGATTTTGTGTATTAAATAATAATAAGGTGAATATTGCACCATACGAAAAATGCTAACGGCTGCCTAGCTGGATGATCGCCAACGGGTGTATTAAAGATAATGTCTCTGCTGACTGGCTTTTCTGTTGCCTTGCCTCGAATATTTTCTTTGTTAGAAACTTGTTATGTGGTTTAATCAACGGAGTTAATTATATGAACCTACGCCCGTTGACAATTGTATATTTTGCCAGTTCCTCCTGGTGACTTTCAGTGTCGATTCGCTGACTTATCATAAGTAATTAGCCAACCTTATGAATGTCATTTCAGGTGAGAGAGCACAGAAAAAAAACAACATTATGTTCAACAAGGTGCTAAAGCGAACCAAGACAGAGAGATAGATATATTGATATTATGAATGGATTAGTATTGATAAATTGCAAGCTATATATATATATATATATATATATATATACTAGCTGTACCCGGTCACACGTTGCTGTGGCTCAGTTTGTTTAAATGGGGAAAAAAAGAAGAAAATGCATGTTTCTAATATGTTTAATTTTCCAATATTTGTGGATACACAATATTTTTGGTACTTCCATTTTCTGAGTAGATAAAGAGATTGTCTGAATTGCCAACTCTGGAACAGGCAACATATAATTGCCCATGTGTGAATCAATCAGTGTGTAAATATAAGTCACACAATTCTAAAGATTGTCACTGTGCTTTGTTGATCGTGATTGCAAATGCCAATCAAATTGGGAATTGAGAAAGAAAAGAATTAAGAAAGAAAACTTTTAAGGAATATCTTTCGTTGAAGTTAAACAAAAGAAAAAAGAATGTTGAAAAACAAAGAAAATATTTTGTAAACAATTCGTAAGAATAAAAAAAAATTACATACTACTGAACCAACGAAATATGGTTTAAAGTTTAGTGCCTCTGTTTAAGTTAACCAAAAAAGAAAGAAAAGTGATAAAGCAGAAAAAAAAAATCACGTGTGAAATTCTTGGAAAACGGACCTAATGTTTACCTTTATAATTCGTGTTCGGCTTTTCCCGGAGAAAAACGACTTATTAAAAATATTTTCTTTATTTAATGTAATATTTTTGGATTATAAGTATATAAAAGCACACCTAAATTCGAATAAAATACTCTCTGAAAATTTTAAAGCAATTATTGGTATAAAACTGGAGATTATCGGTTAGTAACAAACATTTACATTTTTATTTATATAGATATGAACGTACCGAGGTAGGATTGATATCTGCTTTGGTTTCTTTGTTTAATAACATTTCAATCATCATATGTTATTTAATGCCAAAACTATCCTTGTAGAAAGACGGTTGTAGCACGATTTAACCCATCGCCGGTGTGTTTAGAAGGTTCATATTTTTCACGAGAGTATCACTCCGAAAATAAGAGTCATAGCTCGACTGGAGTTCGAACTAGCTTTCCAGGATTTCACTATACAGTTCATTAGCTATTACGCTACAGTAGCAAGCCTAGATAGATCAGAATAAATCAAGGTATACCGAAATAAATGCATAACGAAGGATATAAAAAGATAAATATTGGGCCAATGAAAGCTTCATATATATATATATATATATATGTGTGTGTGTGTGTATGTATGTATGTATGTATGTATAATTGGAGGAAAAACTAAGGGGACCGTCATTCGGCTATGATAAATTCATTTCAATTGGCCACTCCATATAAGAAACGAATCACATAGCCATCACATAATGAAGAGAAAATATTATTTATATAATATGATTATCATATATCTATATTACATAAGACCATCCTTCATCGAGTGTGGTGGATATGACATTAAACAATCTGATGGTGAGGCTCTTGTATTCTTGGAGATTTATGGAATGCGGAGTATTCATTATTTTGCCATCGCTCCAAGTTCCATTCTAGCCCAGCTTGGTAACACCTGATTGGGTCCAATCTATGGATCAAATAGAACTGCTTGGCATACTTGCAAATATTTAACTTTGTTGACTTACGATTATTTATCATATGTATCAGATACATATATATATATATATATGAGTAAAGCGGATTTGGCATTAAATAACCTACAATGGTTGATACGCCATAAAACTAAACCAATCCAAATACTGAAGAATACTCCAATTACTTCTTTGCTGAGGGGTAAGAGCACACTAACGAGTGTCCTGTATATGACGTTAAACAATCTTATACGTTGGAGCTTTCGGGAATGCTGAGTACCCCATCGTTCCCAGGTCCACTCTGTCCTGATAAGCTTCTATCTATGGGTCAGAGAGAACTAAACTGTGAACTTTTGCTAAACTGAATTGTGTGAAATAGAACTGGTTTAACATTTAAACTTTATACTTTTGCTAAACAGAATTGTCTGAAAAAAGCTCTTTTTACATTTAAACTGTGTAATTATGTTAAATTGAATTGCTTGAAATAGAAATATTTTGACATTGAAACTGTACTTATGCGAAGCTGAATATTTTGAAAAAGAACTGTTTTGACATTTAACTGCTTGTAAACAAAAACTATGCTTATACAAAACTGCTTATTTAAAAATCTAATTCGGCGCTAAATGACCTGAAAAACTTTGATACGCCCGTAAAACAAACCAACCAACCAACCAACCAACCAAAACATATATATATATTTATATATAAATAGATATATGAACAAGCTGAGATAGATAGATAGATAGATAGATAGATAGATAGATAGATAGATCCTAATTTGGTTTTACAGCATGTTAATCCTTGTTGAGTTATCTAATATCATAATTTTTATATTTGACGTTTCAGACATAAAAAATATAAGATATAAAATAAGTCGACAAGGTTTAACATGCTGTAAAACCAAACTAAGATATATATATATATATATATATATATATATATATATATATATATATATATATATATAAAGAGCCTATTTTGCGTTTCACACAGGCTCTTTCATCGAGGTATCGTATGCACACACACACACACACACACACACACACAAACTCATATATCTATCTATCTATCTATATATATATATATATATATAAACTATCCAAGTTAGACGAACCAGACATGCAGGACACTGCTGGAGAAGCAGGGACGAGCTCATAAGTGATGTACTCCTAGGGACACCCACATATGGCCGAGCAAAAGCAGGACGACCAACTCGAACATACATACAGCAGCTATGTGAGGATACGGGATGTAGCACTGAGTACCAGCCGGAGGCGATGAACGATAGGGAGAATGGCGAGAGAGGGTTAGGGATATTCATGCTAGCGGCACGACATGATGATGATGATATATATTCATAATCACATTAGTCGCCCTCTCAGCTGGCGCTGTTGAATACGTTGACTGTACCTCCGCAGAGAGGTACAATCAAGGTTGCTGTGTGTGGCTATGTAATGCTTGAGGACGGGATTCTGGTGGCTAAGCAGACCTTGACCCGGCAACTGTAATGGTCATGTGAAATCAAATACCCCATTCAGATCTCTTTTGAGGCTCGATAGACGATCGGAATAGCTTGATCCGATCATTCAGCCAATCACCAGCTCCGACACGATTTTTCCGACCGTATTCTTAAAATTGCTCGTGTGGCAAACGTTCACAGCCCTACTTTATCTAAACGGTGCAAAAAGGCAGAACCTGAAGGTCAACTGAGCAGGAATAGTAATACTTAAACCAGTTAAACTGTGTGCAAATAAATGATTAACACTAACAAGAATTAGATATTTTTAGATATCAATATAAGAAGTCATTTAACATTCGTCTGCAGTTTACAGCGTGGCTTGTTTGTCTTATTTGGATGGTTTTAGAGATGGGAGGCAGGTGGCCGCATAGCTGCTTTTTTATAGAATGTTGCTTCAAGGATTTTTTCATATAAATCATATCATTCTTGTGTAAACATGAATGCTAATGCATTTGAAATAAAGTTACCTAGAAAATATTTGCTTTCAAATCTTCTTCATATATATATATATATATGTATATATATATATATATATTTATTAGCAAAAGGAAGAAGTGCAATACTATATCAGGTCCTGACCGGGCATTCATCGGCGGCTACAATGTCCGTGCCTGTCTAAGTCACGTGTGTACATGTACCAGGTCTCTCGATCATTTTTCACGAAGCCAAGCTATATATATATATATATATATATATATATAGCTTGGCTTCGGATAGATAGATAGATAGATATTGGGATGAATAAATTGTCGCCATTTTAAGTAATAAATTTAACGCTAAGCTTAATTTATTTCAAGTTTTGTCTATTGTGCAGCAAAATAGTCAGTTGTGCACTCTCTGCGTGGATTTTTTTTTAATGCAATAGATATAGGAAAATCTTATGTACTTGTCTGTGACACCATATTAAGATAGTTCTAAGTCCAGTCGCGCCATTACGTTAACCTTTGGAATAATCCCTTTCGGAAAATTATAAACCTTCTAAAACCTCCCCAGGCATGAGTAAGATAACAATCTCTTCGACAAGGATAGATTTGGCATTAGATAACCTCCGGTGGTTGATATGCCATTAAACAAAGAAACCAAATCAAGCCAGTGAAAAAGAGGGGCTTCTTTGTTTCTTGAGAGAATATGCATTCATCGATTGGTTAGATAAAGAATCTTGATACAAAAGACCTAAGAAAGAATGATGACGTATGCCCAGAAGATTGTTTGTTTGTTTGTTATTTAATGGTATATCAACTTTCTCTTTTATTTAATTCTAAATCCATCCTTTTTTTTGTTTTGTTTTTGTTTGGAAGGACAATAGTGGTACTATCTAACCCATAGATAGGGACATTAGGGGTTTCATACCTTTCCCAAGGGTATTTGTGAACGTATTTGAATTTTACAATTTTATCTATTCAAAGTCATACTGGACAGAATTTGAGAGGGATTTTTTTCAAAAAAATCAGGTACTTAACTTGCTTTTAAAATTTTTCACTTGGAAAAATAGACTTTAAATTAACAGATTCGTCTTTTCATTTAGATAGCATTTAATGTTCATCAAAGATTTTATATTCAAGGACAAAATAAAATCTAAGACGTGCATTTGAAAACAGTTTAATTAAAAGAATGAGTATCTACCAACTCAAGTCGTCATTCTCTTTCAAAGCCCCAGTCAATAAATTCCTTTTTGGGGCGGGGGGTTTCTTTCCTTACTTTCTAACTTCTTTTGGATGTGGGACGGTTTTCGGAATGGCTGTTAATTTTTTTTTACAGAGTTAAAAACAATGCACACGCATCTTGAGAGTTGTCCATTCGATACCCCTCCCTCATACACATAGACCTCCATACGCATTCAAGCAATCTTCGAGATATTTTCGAAGAAATCGATCCATTACATGACAAATTTTGACCCTCTGTCGAATCATGGATGGAGTCAGAGCAAAAAACCTCCAGGCAACACTATTATTTATAGATTTCTCTCAGGTATTTGACTCCATTCACGGAGAGTTGATGGAAAAATACTTCTAGCCTATAGTCTCCCAAAAGAAACCGTCGCAGCTATAATGATACTCTGTAAGAACACGAAAATAAAGGTTCGCTCTCGAGTTGGAGACACAGACTTCTTTGACATTGTCGCAGGTATCCTGCAATGAGATACGTTAGCCCAATGCCTGTTTATAATCAGCCAAGAGTACGTATTGGAACGACAGTAGATTTAATAAAAGGAAGTCAAGTTTAGTCTAGTAGCAAGCGATAGCCCGCACAAACAATTATGTACGCGGACTACGCTGATGACAAAGCGCTTCTGACAAATACACCTGCCTAGGCCTAACCCCTGCTGAACAGTCTGGAGAATGCAGCAGGTGGCATAGGCCTCCATGTCAATGCAGACAAAACGAAATACATGTGCTTTAATAAAAAAAAAAGGAGGCATCTCTAAACTAAAAGGTGGGTCTCTGACACTAGAGGACAAGTTCACCTACCTCAGAAGCAGCGTCTCATCTACCGAAAACGATATCAATACGCGTCTAGTGAAGGCATGGACAGCTATCGATTGGCTATCAGTCATATGGAGGTCAGACCTGTCCGATAAAATAAAACGCAATTTTTTCAGGTAGCAGTCATGTCCATACTACTATATGGATGCACCACGAGAACGCTGACAAAGGAAAATCGACAGAAATTACATAAGAATGCTATGAGCAGTATGAAAAAATCATAGAAGCAACATCCCACAAAGTAGCAGCTATGCGACTACCTGGCTCCCATGTTATAACAATCCAAATAAGACAAACAAAGACATACTGTAAGTTGCTGGAGAAGTAAGGACGAACTCATAAACGACGAGCTCGTCTGGACCCCTTTACACTGACGAGCAAGAGATGGACGACCAGCTAGAACTTACCTACAGCAGCTCTGCGCGGACACCGGATGTAGCATAGAAGACCTGCTAAAGTGATGAACGATAGAGACGAGGGGCGAGGGAGAGTCAGGGGAATCCATGCTCAAGGCATGACATGATGATGACACACACACACACACACAGATACACACACACAGATATATATATATATATATATATATATATATATATATATATATATATATATCTTTAAGAAAAAAACCAAAGACCGGTTAATTCATGATTATAAATTTATTTCCATCCCGTATTTTCAGTTTCTGGTGTGAACCAAAAACAAGAAGAAAAAAATTAATACAGGACTTCTTCAGACCCAATGGATAATTGATTAAATTTAAATTTAAATTTAAACCAGAATAAAACACGTGGGGTGTAGGGGGGACAAGATTTAGGAGTTACCTCCTCGTTTTATTGAATTTCCGTTTTATTTTAATTATTCAAATTTCTTCTGTCACTTATAATTACGGTAATTTAACTTTTTTATTTATTTGTTTAATTTATTTTCTTTTCATGTTAAGTTTTCGATAATTAACTTTTAAGAGAAATATTAATGCTTATATCAATTTCGATACCATTCGATCTGCAAATTAATACATTTTTTTTCTTTAAATTGAGTGAAAAGTCTGCTGACAAATAAAAGTCACAAAATCTTTTATTGTAAGAAAAGATGATATTAGTCAGAGCGTGAATAATTTTATGAGAGAAAGTGAAGTTTTATGTATAAAATGTAGTAGTTTTTGCTAGCTTAAATCTGGGTGTCTGGTGGTGTAATGGTTAACAAGCTAGATTAGCAAACCTTTAGTTTGGTTTGGTTTCTTTGTTTAATGGCATATCCACCTTTGTAGGTTATTTAATGCCAAAGCCATTCTCCTAGAAGAACAGTGGTGGTACTATTTAACCCATAGCTGGGAGGATAAGGGGGTTCATACCTTTCCCAAGGGTATTTGCCCGAAAGTGAATGTAATAGCGCGACTGGAGTACGAACTTGCGTACTACGATTCCGCACTCCATCGCTTTAACCATTACACCACGAGGACACCCCCAGCAAACCTTTAGGAATGTGTTCAGGTCTCCTTTGGTGCACCGTTCAAATGGCTTTGAGCCATATCTTAGCAAACGGCTTAGTAAATTATTACCGTTACATTTCGAGTATGTGAATTTTTTTTAATGAATGTGTAACTATCTGAGATAGAAAATATATTTATATGTTAAAAATGAATACAGCGGCTGCTGCTGAAATTTTCGTCAGTAATCTTTGGTTGAAATAGTAGTGTTCATGAATCTATGTAAATAATATATTCGTCCAATTTAAGAAAATTGAATTCTTGAAATTAAATGCATTCTTGGTGGAAACGAACGTTGAAATTTTCATTAAAGAAATAAACCGAAAGGTACTTGAATAGTTGTAGAATAGATCCATTCCTACAAAAAATATTTCCTCGCTATTTTTAACAATGTGGTAGGATCTCGGATTCTTATTGGTTAAAAATGTATTTGTTATCAATCGAGAAAAGGAAAGATTTCTTTAATTGTTTTTGCTTTTGATCCTTCAAAGTTTTCGCGGAAAATTAAATATATGCGTTTTCAAGTCTCAAAGTAAGTTTGAAACAAGAGCAAAAAGAACCGATTGATCAATAAACGCAAAAAATTCTGATAGAAAAAATGAAGCTTTTCTTGTTTATTTTTTTTGCATAAAAACTTACTTTTCTTTGTGTGGAAACACATTGATTCCCCCCCCCATATATATATATATATATATATATATATATATATATATATATATATGTGTGTGTGTGTGTGTGTGTGTGTGTGCAAGTGGGTAATAAAACAAATTCTTCCGAACTCACCTGAATACCGAACTCACCTGAATACCAACGACTCCAAAGATTAATCAAACAAATAAATAAGCGAAAATAAGCAGGAATAAATAAATGAATAAGATGAAAAATAGCAACAATAAAAATTATACTAGACTATAAGAAATTAAATCTTTTGGGAGGTGTCCGTGGTGTAATGGTTATCGTCGCAGGAAATGGACACGGCGATACGAGTTCAAATCTTGGACGAGACTAATTGCATTTCACATAGCACTAATACCCTTGGGAAAGATATGAATCCAACTATTCTCCCTCCAGCTATGGGTAAATAGTAGGGCAGACTGTGTTCTTCAGCCTTGGTGAGGCAACTAGTTTAGGAGAAGGAAAACTCTGAATTCAGACCTGTTAAACTCCGCTTAAAGTTTGACCTCGTGTCATATCCTGCCCAAGCGGGGGTGGGTGGTAAATATGATAAGAAATTAAATCTACAGTTTATGAATTAAGTTAATGAAATTGATACAATATCGGCACGTAAAAAACGATGCCGGAATGTGAGACAAACTAGATCACTCTTCCCATCATACCATATACAACAGTACCCAAGAAATCTCCACTAGAAACCATAGAAACCAGTTGGTCAAATGATTTCATCGTCGAGAAAACGACAGTCACAAAGCACCGTTGACCCTAAGCTATCCTACCTCTGATACATTTAGTGAAATATATGTAATAAAGTTTATTAGAGTGTTCGCCAGTGACCCGGGTGACCATGGTTCAATCCCAGGTCGAGTAATACAAAAGACGCCTCAAAATGGTACTTGATGCCTCCTTGCTTAAAACTCAGCATTATAAGGTACTGATCAAGTGGAGCAATACGGAGAAAATAGGAGTGGCCTCCACTACAGCTTGTTGTAGTTAGTATTGAAAAAGGAGGCTTCAGGTTTACCTCGACTACGGTCAGCCGTATATATATACAGAGAGAGAGAGAGAGAGAGAGAGAGAGAGAGAGAGAGCTGTTGCATTCATATCAATGCTTCAGTTTGGTCAAATTTTTAACAAGCCGGCTGGTAAAATGAAAGAAAACATGTATTCAGATTTTAAAAGAAAATCAATTGGTAACTTCATTGTCTTGAGTTCATTTTGGACTGTCTCATCTAAATTTAACGAGTTAATTTTTACTTTAAGATACATGCAAATGCCTAATAGTCTTCCCAAGCAATTGGGGTAGACACCATTACATACTTCTCCGATATATATTATTCTGCAAACTTGCCGAAAAATTGGCTTGATATCTAGAAGATTAAAAGAACAGAAATAAAGACTTAACTAGAAAAAAAATTTAGTCAATGTCGAAGACAATTAAGAATAATTAATACATTTGATATAATAGAAATACTTGTATCAGTATTAATGATTTTTGGTTTAAAGCAAGGGATCAATAATTATGATGAAATGAGAATATTTTTCTTTGGAAATATTCCTTCAGGGGAGTTTCGGAAATAGAATGCATTCATCGAGGTGTCTGAGAACTCAAAATATATATATATATATATATACCTGTATTTGCATAATCGTATTATGTAGATACTAATAAACGTTTGTGATTGCCTTCATTCTACCAAGTGGCGTCTACTTATCTTTCTCTAAATATACATACATATATATATATATATATATATATATATATATATATATATATATATATATATATATATATATATATGCGTGTGTGTGTGAGGGTGTGTTTACCGATAATATATACGTGTGTGTGCGTGCCTGCATGTGTGTAATTCATCTATATATCGATCCATTATTCTTTCAATCTCTCTCTCTCTGTCTCTCTTTCTGTATATTTATATATTCACCATTCTCTCTCTCTCTCCATCTCTTCGTCTCACCCTCTCCTTGTTTGTTTTGTTCTTTTTCCTTTCTCACTATATATACGAATGTGTGAGCATATGTGTATGCACTTGCGTGGGTAGGCATGTGTAATCATAATATATATACGTGTATGCATGTGTGTGTGGGAACATGAGAGTGAGTATGTATCAATATATATATGTGTGTGTGTGTGTGTGTGTGAGTGAGTGAGTGAGAGAGAGAGAGAGAGAGAGAGAGAGAGAGAGAGAGAGAGAGAGAGAGATGATATTGATCTTTTTGCACAAATGACTGCATATTATTGCCGGGAGATAAGTTATTCCTCTACAAAGCAATTTGGAAAAATATCCCCGCAAAGAAAATGAAAATTTTGAACAAATGTCGTAATTAGCCATTTTTTTGTTTCGACTACCAATATGATGCTGTAGACTTACATTGCTAAATAAGATTTGTGAAATAAATGGGAATTCACTGTTCTTTTTTTTAATCGTTTCTATTTTAGTAAGTAATTAAAAGACATTTTGTTAATATTATCAAAAGTAGCAATATGAATGTAGACCCAGTAGAGGAACCCCACGGTCGGAATAAAAACATTTGCAAGAAGTCAAGCACTCTCAAAATTAGGTTCTCTATAGAAGAAAGTATTTTTATTAGTTACGAGCATGGAGATTCTAAAAAGTTTCAATTTACTTCTGAAGAATAAAAATGAAGAGAAAGACGAAACAAATAGAAAGAAAAAGAAAGAAAGAAAGAAAGAAAGAAAGAAATATAGAAAAATGTAAAAAAAGAGAGAAAGAATGTAAAGAAAGAATGTAAAGAAAGAAAGAAAGAAAGAAAGAAAGAATGGAAAGAAAGAAAGAACGGCTAAATAAAGAAAATATGCATCAAATTGAAAAATAAGAAATGGAAGAATGCCTACTAAAAATACGGAAGATGATAGAAAAAGAAAAAAATACTGCGAAGAAAGAAAGAAATTCCAATAGATAAAAAGAAAAATATAGAGAATATAGAAGAAAGGGAGAAAGAAAAAAGAAAGAAACTAACAATGAGATAAAAAGAGTAAGTAAAACGCTTTATAAAAAAGAAACTTTAAACAAAGTGTGAATGGATAAGAAGATGAAGACGAAAAGAAGGAAAACAAAGAAAAATATTGAAAGGAGAAAAACTTTGAATAAATGAAGAAGAAAGAAAGAAAGAAAGAAAGAAAGAAAGGAAGAAAATGATAGGAAAAATAAATGAAAGTTCAAAGTTGAAAAAAGAAAGAAAAAGGAATGAAAGGGATAGGTAAAACAAATGAAAGATGAAGAAGAAAAGTTGATGAAAAGAAAGAAAGAAAGAAAGAAAGAAAGAGAGAAGAAAAGCATGAAGATGAACTGACAGAAGAAAATGAAGGACAGAATTAGGGACAGATGACAAGGAAAAGTAAGAAAGAAGAAAGAAATGAAAAGGAAAAAGAAAAGAAAGCACAGTAAAGGAGACACAAACCTTAAATATATTTATTTA
The DNA here is from genome assembly GCA_963585895.1 of Sepioteuthis lessoniana. NCBI lineage: Eukaryota > Metazoa > Mollusca > Cephalopoda > Myopsida > Loliginidae > Sepioteuthis > Sepioteuthis lessoniana. The sequence goes on along the minus strand of OY757920.1, from coordinate 73,705,220 downwards.
CAAACTTTATCGTCGTCTAAAACAAGAATGCATACTTAAAGCACCTAATACAAAGTAAATCTGCCTACATAGAAAACAAAATGATAAGGATTCATGTTTAAACCGCCAAATACTAAGCAAAGATGCATACATAGAGCACCTAATGTAAAACAATGATGCATACTTAGAGGATATGATGCAAAGCCAGGATGCATACATAGAACATCTTATGCAAAACAAAGATGACTATTTAGAGCACCAAATACAAAAGAAACCTACATCCTTTGATCACTTGGATGTATCCTAATGCAAAAAAAAATGCATACTGAGAGAACATAATGCAAAACAAGGATGCATCTTTCGAGCACCTAATGCAAATAAAGGATGCATACTAAGAGTACCAGATGCAAAAAAATATGCATACTTAGAGCACCTGGTTCCCCAAAATATGCATATTTTGAGCACCAGAAGCAAAAAATATACATACTTAGAGCACCAAATGCAAAACAACTGTGAGTAATAAGTGCACCAAATGCAAAATAACCATGCATACTTAGAGCACCTAATGCAAAACAAGGATGCATTATTCGATCACCAAGCACAACAAGAATGCATACTCAGATCACCTTAAGCAGAACAATGATGCATACTTATAGCGCATAATGCAAAACAAGTACGCATATTGACAGTACTTTTCGCAAAATCCTTACTAAGAGCACCAAATGTAAAACAAGGATGCGTATTTAGAGCACCTTATGCAAAACAAGGACGAATCCTTCGATCACCTAATACAAAACAAGGATCCATATTTAGAGTACCTACAGCAAAACAAGGATGGATACTTAGGGGACTTAATGCAAAATAAGGATCCATTCTTCGATCACCTAATACAAAACAAGGATCCATATTTAGAGTACCTACAGCAAAACAAGGATGGATACTTAGAGGTCGTAATGCAAAATAAGGATCCATACTTCGATTACCTAATGCAAAACAAGGATCCATATTTAGAGTACCTACAGCAAAACAAGGATGGATACTTAGAGGTCGTAATGCAAAATAAGGATCCATACTTCGATCACCTAATACAAAACAAGGATACATATTTAGAGTACCTACAGCAAAACAAGGATGGATACTTAGAGGTCGTAATGCAAAATAAGGATCCATACTTCGATTACCTAATGCAAAACAAGGATCCATATTTAGAGTACCTACAGCAAAACAAGGATGGATACTTAGAGGTCGTAATGCAAAATAAGGATCCATACTTCGATCACCTAATACAAAACAAGGATACATATTTAGAGTACCTACAGCAAAACAAGGATGAATACTTAGAGGTCGTAATGCAAAATAAGCATTCATAGATAGAGCACCTTAGGCAAAATAAATGCACAACAAGACTGAATTAGTCTTTGCAACGTATTTGCTGCTATCGTCTAATCTTCTGTTATTTCCAAACTATTTGTCAGAAATTTCCAGTTGCTATCAACTGCCAACTTCACACTGTTCTCCTCATCAATTGAATCTTTTCTTTACATGCCAAATGCTCTATGTTTTACTTCTTGAAATGCTTAAAAGTGCAATTTAGAGTTTTTTTAAGATAGATTGTCAGTTTTCCTATTTTAATTATTTTAAAATCCCTGTTGGCTAGGGTTATATAATACACCGACTGCGTCTCAGCAGAGTTGTAAGACCCCCAACACTATCCTGGATATGACTCTAAACAATCTAATGGCTAGGCTGGGTCTTTGGAGAATGCAGTGTACCTCTTCATTGCCATCGCTTCCTGGTCCACTCTGGTACGGAGTGGCAGCGCTTGATTGGGTCATATCTATGGAATTGATAGAAGAATTTGACATTTAAACTTAGTGCAAACAAATGACTAATGCTAAATTGAAATGTTGAATTGCTGAGATACAGTTGGTGCGTTCTTCTGACTCAGCCGACAGGGCAATAATAATTAGTACTCTTGAATGAGAAATTATACAAGGGTGAACCAAAAATGTAGCCATATTTGAAGTGCTAATTTGCAACGGGGATATCACGTGACTAAATCAGTTCAAGTCGTAGTAGGGACCTAATGAGGTTGGTAGTTTCTTAATCGTTGTTGCGCTGACACGTTGTACATTGCTTCACAGCGTGTGTGATTTTAAAACCGGGAAGATGAATATACAACATAATTCGGGAATCTATGAGTTTTATTTTGGTTGCATATACGTCTATAAAGCCAAGAAGCAACCCAACGCATCTATTTCGCAAAAAAAAAAGAACAGAACAGAAACCAGTAAAATAGAAATGGATCAGCAGTAAATCAGCAACGAGTTCTGATTGGCAGGAAGAAACTCAAATGAAAATACCTTTAGGGGAGTGAATGTATGATAGAAAAGAGGAAAAGACAGTTCGGTTGGTGCCCACACGCAAAGAAATGCAGACGTGCAAGAACTAAAACCGGGATCGAAAAAGTTAATATCAAGGTCTCTCTCTCTCTCTCTCACTCTTTCTCTCTCTTTCTCTCTCTCTCTCTCTCTCTGATTCTCTCTCTGTCCTCACGATTTTTTTTTATTTCTCTCTGTCTACCTAAAACGGTTGACTCATTTTTCGTACGCTTTTTCTCTCTTCTCGACGATTACTAAGAGGTGAAGTAGAGAATAAACAATTGTATAAGTGAACCAAGACGGTGTTTTGTGTATTCGTTTCTTCTTTTTTTCATCTTGGTGGAGGTTACCACGAGCTCCAACTGAAACTTAAAGCGTAGTATTCCACTCATAGAGCCGCTAGAACGGTAGTGGTACAAATGTCTATGGTGTGTAGTCGAAGTACAAAGGTCCATTTGAGAACCGTAACCATAAAAACTTATATTTGAGAGCCGTACCGTTACTGCAGATTGTTGAACAAATTTCACTCGGGTTGCCAGAGCGGCAACAATCGGATCAGGTCAGATAGTCTTAAGGCGGTGGATTCTGAACTCGAGCTCTTATCTATAAAAATAAACTCAGCAAGTAGCGCACGGAGAGTATGTCTGAGTAATATAAAACATAAGCGTAGCGTTCTGTGCGTACATCTCTGTATCTATAGACATAATATTTAAGAAAGAAAGAAAGAAAGAAAGAAAGAAAGAAAGAACGGGAAGTGAGATCTCTGACTTTTTTTGTTGAAATCTTTAAAGAAAGAAAAAAAAATTCAAGTGAAAAACAAAGAAAGAAAGAACCAATGATGTGAATTGTGGCTTGCAAAATCGAAAGAGAAAAAAGAAAACAAAGTAGACTAGGTGTCATGTTAGAAGTCGTAACAACAGGCTGACTCGAGAACTAAAAAAAATAAAAGGAAAGAAAGAAAGAAAGAAAGAAAGAAAGTTGAGATATCTGAGGTTTTTGTTGTAATCTTTAAAGAAAGAAAGAAAGAAAGAATCGTATGATCTGTGGCTTGCCATATCGTCAGAGAAAGGAAAAAGAAAGCAGACAATTTTTCGTGAAAGCATGCTGACGTCACAACGAAACGTTTCTTCAGTATTGGAGTTTGTCTGCTTGGCTATATATCATTTGAATCTATTCTGATAGCAACAAGGAAGAGACAGAAAAAGAGAAAAAGTGAGAGAGTCTCCAATTTTCAAAATGATATAAAATTCAACCGTCATTTTTGACGGGTGTATTCAAGTTGAAATATGATTAAGGATAGTAATGAATTATATTAGTCAATTATTTTATTGTTAAAGATAAATTGTGAGTTAGTTTAAAAACACTTTGAGTTGAAGTGTAAGTCGCATTCGAAGGTAAAAAATTTGCACGTGTCGCACCGAATGGCAGCATATGAAATTGACCGGTTATTTCGAAATTTGCGGTTGGTAGGAAGTTGAAGATAAACATTTGGACAATGCCAGCTGATATTAGATGACGTATGACAGGAAAGTTTCGCCGATGACGAGGCTAGAAAGTCTTACTGACACGTGTTTCTGTCCCATTAGTTAATAAGATAATTAGATGATATATATGAGAGTGATTTAGTGGTCAGTCGAAGAGTCACAGTTTGTCAGAGTTTGGTTGGTAAATTTGCATCGGGCAGTTTTGGGTCCAGCCAAGAGATGAGACGAATGGCCCCAGTAGGGGTTAGGGTTTAATCGGAGAAGAAATGGAGTCGGGGATTTGTTTTGATCATCTCGTCTACCAGGAAAAAAACTACATGCTTTTAAGTAACTACTCACGTCTTCCTATCTATTTCTGTCTCGTTTCGTGCAACAATGACAAATGTTGCAGAAAATGATAAATTTTCAAATCGAAACAACTGGGTCCGTCTTTGAATGTTACACCTGCTTATATTTCATAACTGATGCCGTAAAGTTACAGTATCGAGCCAGGTTGACATTTTACAGTCGAGTGTTGTGCTACTCTTTGACCTCGCCAAGAGTATTCAGAGATATTGACATACCTTGTTTTGTTGTTGCTGTTGTTGTTGTTGTTGTTGTTGGCGAACGTAGTAGAGGGCGACCAGAGGCCACCCTTTTCAGTAGCTACTACAATGAGATGTAGGGGAGGGCGTTACTCCTATCCCTGGATTGCTCCACTTTACCCTTGACACCTACCTGATATTGCTGAGTGCTAAGCAAGGAGGTATCAAGTACCTTTTATAAAGTCTTTGGTATGACACGACCTGTGATTGAACCCAGGTCTCCCAGACCATTGGTGAACACTCTATCCACTTGGTTTATGCTTTACTTTGCTAAAATATTCTAAATCTTTTGGTTCAGCCTTATAACTTCCATGTTGAGCCAAACTTATTTACAGCGATTTTGGGATATTAAAGAAAGTTTCTCCGTGAAACGTTAAGTATCAGTCTGTTTCTCAATCAATAAATATGATTTTTTTTGCTTTATCTGTCGACTGATAAATATATAATTTTGTAATATAAACAACTAAAAAAACTCTTAAAACACTTTTTACGCATGGAAATAGCCCCTGTTGATGGGCTGGGAAAGGTCTGAAAGCGCTTGGGAAAATTCTCGTAAATTCATTTACCAATTCCAACATAAAACCAAGACATTATCAGGAAAGTTGAAATGATCTAAATAAAATTATATAGAAAAAAATGTGTCATTATCATTTAATCTAACAGACTTAAATGAAAGACTGCTGCCCAACCACACATACACACACACACACACACACACACACACATATATATATATATATATATATATATATTATTTTCCTGCTCTCTCTTAAAGAATAACGCTGACGGAGCTAAGCTATATTTTAGCACTTTCAAGAGACTTGATTTTTATGGGTCTCCTCATATTAGGTTTGGTTTGGTTTGGTTTGGTTTCTTTGTTTAATAGCATTTAATGTTTAATGCTTATATAATGTAAAAGCCATCCTTGTAGAAGAACAGCAATGATACTATTTTACTCATAGTGGGTGCATAACACGGTTCATGCCTTCCCCAAGAGTATTTGTTTGTGTGACGTGAGTTTGAATCCTCACATTAAACCAGCTTTGTGACACATTCTGGTACAGTAGGGGTAGTAGAGATACTAATCTATAGAGAGTGAATGATGGTAAATTTTGTTTCTTTCTTTTTTGTTATATATATATATATATATATATATATATATATATATATATATATATATATATATATATAAAGAACTGGGTCCATTTTTCTAGCTCTATAAATTACTTATGTCTTTTAAGATCTCAACAGAATTCTGGAGGCCTTCACTTTTTATGTTGGATAGAGAATGAAACAAAATTGTTGATTACAACAGATGTAAATCAATTGACATTCTTGTGCAGGTTAATTATTCATATTCAACGGCAAATACGCAACTTACTTCGAATAGAACGTGTTAATCAAGCCTGCAGTAAAATAACGTCTGGGAGGAAAAAGAAAAAGTGTAATTTTTCGCAGCTCTTCCTTCACCGATATTTTTTCTTTTTTTATCATTTTAAAAATTAATAATCTTATGGCATTTTTCTTGTGCGATATACCCAAAAGAACCCGCTGATCTCCAGAATATTCGTCCATATTCAGTGAAAAGAAGAAAAAAACTCACAGAATCCTCTTAATTCAAAAGCTTTAAATTCAAACACTTGAGGGTAAATCCCTGATGTTAAAGAAGTGATTAATGATGTAAAAAAAAAGCTTTTAAGTTGACGTCATTAACACAAAAAATGTTTTAAAAAATGCCTCACTTTTTAAAAAATTTCACTGCTGAGAAGAAAATAACAGGGTTTCAAAATACAATAAACACGCGATTTAACAGACTAATATATCCGCTATTTTCGAAAAGTCATACGCGAAACCATTTTTACAAATATTAGAACGCAATATAAAAGTCTTTAATACAATATAGAGTACAGTACACAGGTGACTCTCTTGATGCATTGGTTAAAGGTCTTATCTACCAAGCCAATACTACAGAGAGGCTCACAGAAGATTGATAGATTTGATATCCTCTAGTTTGGATAAACGAACTAATGAGAAGAGAAAATATTGGAAAAAAAATGTAAATATCGGTTTGGTCAAACATATTTTTTGAAAGTAAGTTTAATTTTCATGATTCTTAGGTGTTAGTTTACATACATAATAAAAAAGAATGGGAAATTGTTGAAGCTAATATCATTTCAAGCTACAATGCTATTAAACAGTTTATCTCTGAGTAATGCGTTTACATGGTGAAATTGTTATCGTCGTAGGAAATGGACACGGCGACACGAGATCAAATCCTGGACGAGGCTGATTGCATTTCACATATACTAATACCCTTGGAAACTGTAGCTATGGGTAAATAGTAGGACAAACTGGGATCTGTAGCCTTGGTGAGACAACTATTCTTGAAGAAAAAATTCTCTGAATTCAAACCTGTTAAACTCCGCTTAAAAATTGACATTGTGTCATATCCTCCCCGAGCGGAGGGGTTGAAGGTGGAGGTGCCCGTGGTGTAATGATTATTGTCGTAGGAAATGGACATGACAGTACGAGTTCAATTCCTGGACGAGGCTGATTGCATTTCACATAGCACTAATACTCTTGGGAAAGGTATGAACCCAATTATTCTCCATCCAGCTATGGGTAAATATGTAGGACAGACTGGGATCTTCAACCTTGATGAGGCAACTAGTCTAGGAGAAGGAAAACTGTGAATTCAAACCTATTAAACTCCGCTTAAAACTGACCTTGTGTCATATCCTGCCCGAGCGGAGAGGGTTGGTAAATAGGTTAATGCGTATACGCTAATATTCCAATATATATATATATATATATATATATATAATGATAGAAAAACTCAAATAAGAAAAGTTTTTACTGAAGAAGGGTGCTTGATTTTAGTATGGCTGAGGAAACATTAAACCTTTAAATAAAATAATTATGGACATATTACGTCGGTAATTTACTCAACTTTCTTGCTTTGATATTGCGCAAGGCCGTACGAATGTATCACTCAAATGAGACCGGAACCCACTAGTGAAGGTTTGCAAGTCAAGCTTTCTAACCAGTACTCCACCCGAGACATCTGCATCGGTTATTTTTATGTTTTACACAATCTTTAGACGGAAATTTGAAAAAAAAATAGCTAATCATGAGTGAATTACAGCTAATCGATAAAATCAATGATAATAAAATCGCTAATCAATCACATGAGGTATAGTTATGTGATAAGAGGTTAATACGCATGACATTTAAACTAAAAGAAGAGATAGAAATACAATATATATATATATATATAATTCCAAACATTGGCGTAAAGAAGAAATAGAAACTGAACTTTTCGTTTTGTTCTGATCCATTATTTTATTTTTTGTATATTTTTTTCTTTTGTCTCATTTGGATTTTATATTCGTATTCATGATTTTATTTACTTTTCGTTTTTTTTTAATTTCATTCTCCTTGCCTCTTGCATCTCTCTCTCTCTCTCTTTCTCTCTCTCTCTCTCTGGTTTTCTCTTTCCGTTTCTTTCCCTCCACCATTGCGCAGCTTATCCTGTGTGAAGACAATGGCTATGCAAATTACAAATGATTTAGTTATTGTTTATACTTTTTATTTCATAGTGTGCAATTTTGCTTTTAAAGTTGTTTTTATTACCCTACAAATGTGGTCGAAATAAATTTTTATAATCCACAATCTCCTGACTTGACTAATATGAAAGACACGGGCTCAATTTAAGACGAAATATGGGAAAATTTTAATTAAAGGAAACTGGAAAAAAATGAATTCAAATCACTACACGAAAAATAAAATAAGTTGAACTCGCAATAGCCGGTTAAAATGAAGTCGGACTGTTCGAGTTTTATTAACTTCTAGTTTTGAAACATTACAAAAAATCTTAAATTTTTTTAAACTGAAAATTCACTTCATCAAAACCTTATATCAAAAGATGTATATATGTCCATGACAATTATAACTACGAGGTGCATACGATAAGTTTCCAGACATTTTTTCGTATGGGCACTTTTATTGATAGTACACACATGAAATTCTAGTCCCCTTCGAAGAAATCTCCTCCGACTGCAATGCCCTTGTTGTATTGTTCCAACAATTTCTTGAAGGCCTCATGGAAGTCCTCTTGTGTGAGCGTGTCAATGACCTTCGTCACAGCCTCTTTCATCTCCTCAATTGTCTCATAACGACAGCCTGTGAGCTTAGGGAATAACCAAAAGTCACAGGGAGCACGGTCTGGACTATAAGGAGGCTGAGGAAATGTCTTGATGCCCATCTTGGTCAAATAGTCTGTGACAAGGATGCAGTTGTGGACTGGTGTATTGTCCTGGTAGAAATGCCACTGAACTCATTTGAAAAGTGTTGGTCTCTTCCGACGGAATCTCTTCCTGAACTCTCTTAAAACATCAGCATAGTAACCTTAACTCTAACCCTAACCCTTTGGCCAATCAACTCTGGTCTATTGACTTCCTTACTCTTTCCACACCTCTCATAATCCCTCACAGACTCCCTGCCTTCCTTGAATCTCTTATGCCACTCAAAAACTGATGCTCGATTCATGCAAGATGATCGAAAAGCAGAGTGAAGCATTCCATACGTTTCTGTGGCATTTTTTCAAGTTTAAAACAGAATTTTATTGCATATCGTTTTTCTAAAGGGTCAGATTGCATTTTTGAAATTCCCCAGCTGTGACAATCAGGCTTTAGTAGGGTGTATTCCAATTGCTGCTGTAGCTGTTCGTTTGAAGCTGAAATCATAAAAATTAGTCATTCATCTCATAAGATATATAGCAATAACATACTGAATTTTCAAGTGTCTACGACAATTTTAAATGTCCATAAGAAAAAAGTCTGGTTACTTATCGTATGGACCTTGTATGATCAAATTGGCAAGTTCAAACTCCGCAACAATCAAACAACAATAACCATTTAGTCACCTTTTCCTGGCCTATCATTGGATATAAGATTCTGGCTGAGTTGAATGTTATACGAGTCATATAAGTGTGCAAAACAGAAAACCACGGAATGAAGCAAGGATGAATCCAAAAGCCGATCAAGAGTGCACTTCATTTGATGCTGGGTGGACAAATCTCTAAGATCAAAGGTCAGAATCAAATTATTCAGACAAGAAAAGTAGTGCTACTCATCTATAATGGTGGTGTCTCTTGATGAGAAAAAATTGTCAGTGAAAGATTGCCATGAAACTAAATCAAGGGGAACCTCCAAACAGTATTGCCCTTTTAACGAAAGAATATTAAATAACAAAAACAGCAACATAAATTTATAACGTTTGCAGCCTAAAAAGCGATAGAAATCATATGCATACAAGAAAATAGATATTACCATTGATAAAATTCTTTTTGTCATTGTTGGAGTTCAGTTGATCTGTTCATCACAGAATCAAGCGTTGGAAATCCTAGTCTGTTAGTTTTCTCTGGTGTTAATCCAAAAGATATGTCTTCCTGGCAGAAAGGTCAACCAGTAATTGAATTTGAGGATAGTCATTAGTTTTGACCGATCAGCAAAGACTTAAATCAACTCTGTGTGGACACAGGATGCATTCTAAAGTCCGTGCAAAGAGCAATGTTTTATAGGGATTGATAGCAAATGAGAATCAAGAAAATCTATGGAATCAGCTTCAATTTATATATATATATATATAGTCATCCACAGACAGACTGTTTCGTTCTATCAGAACTCTTCAGTGTGGCTAGACACGCGGGACGCTCGAAGCCGGTATAGAAACCCGTCCAACTTTACGTTAGACTAAGTCTCAGACCTCTCGGCCAACAAGCGGACCACGTTGGCTAAGGGAATTTTTGGGGTATTTATTTAGCAACAGCAGCAGCAGCAGCTGTTTGTTTACATTTTTATACCCTATCGGCTACCAGAGTGTTTAATTTCTTCGAAGAGCTTTGCATTATGCGATCGGCGGCCGACACCAGAGTGCTCAACCCCCATGGGGGAGCGTATATATTATCATATATATATATATATATATTACTTGAGAGAATAATAATCCTCTATTTTTACTCCATTATCCTGACCTTGAGCCATTATTCTGACCCTTTTCCTTTTTTTGTAAATTAACAGTTATGCAGTTTAGTCGAGGAGCTATCATACTAGATACATTTGCGCCCAAACTTGCTGAGTGAAGGGTGGCTGGAATAGCTTATCTATGCGAATTGGGCCGAAGAAATAATGACTACAAGGACAATTTTTTTCTGATCACGATGCTCTCAGAATTGAGGTAAAAAATGAATTCTCTCCACTTGTCCAGATTTTTTAGGAGTGTTTCATGCAAGCACATATTCTCTCTGTCTCTGTCTCTGTCTCTCTCTCGGTCTCTCTCGGTCTCTATCTCTGTCTCTGTCTCTCTGGCGAAAATGCATAGTCTGTAGGCTACGGGTAGTTTAGGGAATGGGTTGTTTCTTGCCTTTAAGACATAGTTAAGGACAACTGGACTCCATACACAGGATCAGCTCTGCAAGGTGGGAGGGGCAAGAGACGAGAAGTGAGGGGACCAGTGAGAGAGAGAGAGAGAGAGAGAGAGAGAG